>CM077214.1:19390653-19990653 GCA_039654625.1 Rhinogobio ventralis
TGCAGAGTGACTAAGTAACACTTGAGTAATTAGTGATGCATTTTATGACCACGTTGAGGGAAAAAAAAGACAATTGCTCACATCTCAGACACGTTATTTATAGTGATTAGTAATTAATTAGAAATTCTTCATAAGTTGTCATAGTTACCTATTAGTTCTATCTCATTCAGTAATTATTGATTACCTAATAAGTAACTATCTTAGTCCTAAATTCGATATTACTTACTGATTAGTTAAGCTTTTCTATATTAGTTAATAGTAGTAGCTGAAGTGTTAATTTAGTACTACTCATTAGTCCTGCATTACTTCCTGCATAGTTACCTATTAATAACAGACCATTATTCTAAAGTCTTAAATTTTAACATTTCAAAAAGTTAAGGGGAAAAAAAACTGTTCACTAACAGAAATTATTTCTAGTATGTTATTGAAAACATATTCCATTTTAATAATTCATTGCTTGCCAAACACAAGTAAGCCTACTTCCTTTTGTAACTTTTAACAAAATATGAATTTCTTTATAGTATTGTTTGTCAACTCTGTTACAGGCAATGTGTAGAAATAACATTGGTAACATGATTGACTATTTTAAACTTTTTAGCCAAAAACTCCACTTCCTAGCAAAAATGCTAAGAGCACATGGCACTAATGAAATCATGATTAAAAGACTTTTAAACAACCCATGTGTGATCAGTGATAAATTCTGTTTTCATTTTATTATTGTGGTAACAATACTGACGTTTTACAAAATAACGTGCAAGAACTTGATTAAAATATTTTCTCAGAGAGAGCACACATAGCTTTCAGTGCTTCAGATATTATTAGTGATGGAAAGTGACATCCTTTCCTGTGTCTTACATAGTTGTGGGAGATAATTCCACCAATTTAAAGGCAAAGTATGGTACGGTAACAGAATGTTATTTTTAAACAAATGTTTAAACAATTTAATGTTGTAGAATTAGGAAAATTACTATGTAGGGTTTTTATCAATAAAATAAATGAAATATTACCAAAAGAAAAGTAAAATAAAATATTTTGATTACACAATGATACATGATGGAAAAAAAATACACTGGCTATGATTTTAAAAATACACTGGAAAAGCATTCTGCCTTCTCTCATTTTACCTATTACCCACATGATAAATAGATCCCTCATGACTGGTTATGTTCCACCTTGATTAAAAATAGCTGCAGTCACCCCGGTACTCAAAAAACCTGGCCTTGACGACACAGTCAGTAACTTTAGATCAATATCCAACCTTCCCTTTTTGTCTAAAGTCTTAGAAAAGGTGGTTGCCTCTCAACTACAGTCCCATTTGGACAAATATAACCTGCATGAGCCATTTCAGTCTGGCTTTCGTCCTCTTCACAGTACAGAGACTGCTCTTCTAATAGTAGTGAACAATCTTCTCTTTGCCTCTGATACTGGTGCCCTCACCCATCTGATCCTATCTCGTCTAACTGCTATCGGTATTACTGGAACTGTCCTTCAATGGCTAAGCTCCTATATCTCAGACAGGCATGTCTGAGATATAAACATGATTTCTCAATATAAACATGATTTTCTCCATTTATATTGACGGAGTTATAGTTTATCCTTCACCTACTATACTCAATCTTGGGGTACCATTTGATTCTAAATTATCTTGTTAAGTCTTATCGCTCGTAATAATGTCTGGCCTATATTGTAACTCTTTGTTCTACGGCCTATAGCCTACCTACTAAAACCATGAATCGCCTGCAACTAATTCAAAACCCAGCTGCTCGTGCCCTTACATTTCATAAAAAATCTGCTCACATCACTCCCATCCTTCAGAAATTGCATTGTCTCCCTGTTATCTATCGCATTCAGTTTAAAATACTTGTCTTAGTTTTCAAGACTTGTCATGATTTAGCACCTTCTTACCTTTCAGAATTAATATCCCCTTATGTCCCTGCCTGGACTTTGAGATCAAGTTTTGAGAACTTACTCGCAGTACCTAAGTTCAAGTTATCTAGTGTTGGCGGTAGGGCATTACTTTACATTTTCAGATCCATGCTTGTCTTGGCTTTGTCTCATATGTTATCAAAATGGGATAGTCCACGTCCAAGGTGCCTCTAGATGAATGGAAAAAAATCATTAAAATAAGTTAAAACAACTATAATTCGAGATATTTAGTATTTTTAATTCACCCCCTCATCATCCACAGTCTTGAAAACTTGGATATATGAGAAAGCCTGATTTTAAAAATATGATTGCTAGACCTGGAAAAGTACATTTTGGCACCAAAAGCAATAGTAATGAGGATAATAGCATGCATTGGTGCAGTTTTGTGGGTCTCTATTGGAGACACAGGAAAGAGCTGGCAAGCATCTGGAAATGACAAAGCCTCACACATAATAATTATAATAATAATTGTAATTATAATGAAATTTACACATCTGCCAACATGTACAAATAAATGTTTACTAATTAGAAATATATTCTGTCTGATCAGTCACATAGTAAATTAATTTAAAACTAACAATATCTGGCATGATGGTTGTGATTTAGATTCCTGCTTTATGACTTCTATTCACCCACACAGCATGAATTCACTTCAATTAATTTTCACTTTCAAATGTGTGTGGAATCACAACCTTGGCTTTGAATAGCAAAAAAGATGTGAAATCCCAAAAAGCCTTGTGAATGAATGGCTGGGGGACAGTGCTAGCATATTTTCTTGACTCATAATATACACAGCCTCACACTGTGCAATAGTCTCTTAGAAAGGAAGCTTCGAAGGATATAATTGGTCCAGCACACAATTTATAGCCAAGACAAGTATAGAGTATAGAGCAGCCGAGTCAAACATATGAGAAAAATATTACAGGTCTTATACAAGAAGTATAGTCACACAGAATGCGGAATGTTGTGTTTTTAAGTTTAAACGTTGAAGGTTGAATGTAAAAGTTGAAGTTATAAAAAATAATTAAAGTAGAACACAGTAGAAACAAGAGATACAACATTTTAAAAATCAAACATATTTTACTTGAATACCTATCAGACATACTTCTTTTTTCTCATATTGTTTTTCACCTATATTAGGGAAGTATGTGATTTATCTCACCATATTACATTCTTCTTCTCTTACTTTCTTTTCTCTTTCTCCTTTTCGCTCTTTCCCTCATGAGCGCCCTCTAGCACAATTACACAGATGTAGTCGAAAACGCATTCGACCGGATTGCTTTCGTAGTGTAGATGCTCATGTGGTCAAATGTGTATGAACAGCCACAAAAGACCGCCTGTTCTCTGACTACTGACCTAATGCGTAAACACATGGGAAGCGCGCTAACCAGACGGGATTTATACTTTGTCGGCTGAAGACCCAAGTTTGGTTTGAAGATGAAAAACATACCAAACACAATGTTCTCTCACCATTCCTGATTTCTAACACACACTCACTGTGTTCGGCGTGGTCTTTGCGGCTATCAGAGCAGAAACGAAAGCTGCTGCTTCTCCATGTTTTTCTGTCTGCTCCTTTCACGTTCATATGTAAAGCTTATGAGTATGAGCTTATTTCATCCATTAGATCGAAAGATCTGAAAGAGCCGATACATTTACTCAGCCACCCTAGACCCTTCCCTCGAAGAAATCAGGACAAAAGTGGTTTAAAGTGGACAAAAGAGTAGGATTAAAACACCAGGTGTAAACAGGAATGTGTATCCCTCATCTACTTCTGATCCGATCGACCAAAACACATCTTTATAGCAGGTGTAAACAGGGTCTTGAAAACCTGCAGCATATGTGCGAGACGCTAAAGCCCAAAGTATACTTCAGTCGTCCGCATTCTGTGAAAGTCTGCACACTGTCAATCCCACAATGCACTGCAATACCGAGTGTACAACCGATGCACACTCAATGGCTAGAGAATAGCTAGCAGCAACCTCCTGCGGTCTCTCGTGAAGCCAATGCGGAAGTGACTTAAACTGCAATTCATCAACTGGCCGCTAGAGACTGGCTCCAAAAGGGAGCATCCCCCATGTTAAAATGCCCAACTTCACAGCACAAAAAAAATATGTTCACAGCCAGGTACAAAAAGTGGTTTTAGTCTATACAGCTAATTTTGCCCTTCATGAAAACTGTGAGGGGGGTGAATTTTTTATGACTCATCCATTTAAATTATATTAAGCCTTAAAGCTCTGCATAATTAAGGGTTTGACCTCTTGAGTGACAGATGGATTGCCACTATGGTCAAGCTAGGCGGGCGTCGTTTCAGCAACCAGGCACCTCAGCTCCACCCACGTCCCGCCTCTTTGCCCATTTGCAGTTATCCGGGAGTGACGCACGGTGACACGCTGCCAAGATGGCAACAGCCAACTTTAGTCTTCAAAAATGCTCTTCAGAAACCTACGGGTGACGTCACGGACACTACGTCCATATTTTTTTACAGTCTATGGAGAATACCCATAATGCACTGTGACAGTCGCTGAATGAATTGAGTTTACAGTGCATTGTGGGACTTTTTAGGGAGCAAACGTTTCAGGATTCTGCGATGAGACGGATTCTCCCTCATCAGTGCCCTGACTACAGAACTAGTGAGCTGATTGAGACGCACCCTGAGTTCCCTTAATGGAAGTTCTGAAGTGCAAAACTTAAATCACCCTTAAAGGAACACGCCAACTTTTTGGGACTTTAGCTTATTCACCGTATCCCCTAGTGATAGATAAGTCCATACATACCATTTTTATCTCTGTGTGTGCCATAACTCTGTCTGACGCACCCACCGCTAGCCTAGCTTAGCACAAAGACTGGAGGTAAACGGCTCCATCTAGCCTACTGCTCAATAAGTGACAAAATAACGCCAACATTTTCCTATTTACATGTTGTGATGTGTATAGTTACATCGTGTACTAAGACCGATGGAAAATGAAAAGTTGCAATTTTCTAGACCGATATGGCTAGGGACTATACTTTCATATCTGCGTAATAATCCAGGAACTTTGCTGCCGTACAATGGGTGCAGAGGCGCAATGATATTACGCAGCGCCTGAAAATAGGCTAACTTCCGTCAACATAACCAACGTGACAACCTGCTTGCACAGAGAGCGTGCTGGGGACTATTTTCAGGCGCTGCGTAATATCATGGCGCCTGCTGCACCCATGGTACGGCAGCAAAGTTCCTGGATTATTACGCAGGAATGAGAGTATAGTCCCTAGCCATATCGGTCTAGAAAATTAGTACTTAGTACTAAATCTTAGTACACGATGTAACTATACACATCACAACATGTAAATAGGAAAATGTTGGCGTTATTTTGTCACTTACTGAGCAGTAGGCTAGCTGGAGCCGTTTACCTCCAGTCTTTGTGCTAAGCTAGGCTAGCGGTGGGTGCGTCAGACAGAGTTATGGCACGCATGGAGATAAAAAAATGGTATGTATGGACTTTTCTAACTCTGGGGGATACGGTGAATAAGCTAGAGTCCCAAAAAGTCAGTGTGTTCCTTTAAAGTTTAATCTGCTGGTTATCTTAATAGGAGCCTGGGGATTGTTGTATGCAGTTTCAGGTGTGTGTGGGACTCAAATGCGTCTCATCAACACCACAAAGCCTGAGGCAAATCAAGCTTGCCCTGATTGGATGCTGTCTGACAGGTCGAGCTTCAGTTGTGGTTCCCAATCACGACTGCGGGGGTGAAATCAGTGGCTCAGAACTGAAAGGATAGCAAATTACCAGATGATCTACCATTTCTGCTGAAATCAGATTAAGTTCTTATACAATGTCATGCTTTTGCTGTCTGACAAGGAAACGACTGTTGCTGCATAGATTTCACAAGGATGGACATTTATTTCATTAACAGTTTGATCCATTGTTATGATATCACAGATTTGGCATATTCTTAATGCAGGTTTTATCCAGCTCAAAGCTTTAAAACACTGGTTGTGCTGACCCTCCATGGGCACTTTAGCTCATGAATATTTAATAATGGACGTGAATGCTGAAATGTGGCTTGAGGCTATAGGCACCTGTTATCAGCCCTGGTGTGGAAAGCAGCAAGCAAAAAAAAAAAAGCAGCAAAGGAATGACAAAATCCATTCTTATCGTTATTATAAAACACTTTTATTTAACACATTTTACATTTAAAGGGGATGTCTAGTGCTTTTTTATGCATTCTGACTTACACGGTTAAAGAGTTGGATTATCATGCTAAACATGGCCATAGTTTAAAAAAACGAGTTGGACGTATGACAGAGTATTTCTATTCCAAATACACTCCTTCAGGATCCGTATAACTTATGGCCCTGCATTACGTCATAAAGGGTGGGATTCCTTGTATGGGCACTTCTCACTATATTGAATCAAAAGTTATCCAGGGATAATGCGATGATGTATTGTGTGTGTGTGTGTGTGCTCGTGACTCTTTAGCTCCGCCCACTGCATGCCTCCACGAGCTCGGCAATTAGGTACTCAAAATTAACATGAGATTGGCAGAAACTGTGTTATGTACCCTTTAAGATGGGCTTGTTAGCATGTAGAATATGATATTTTTCAATGACAATCATTAGCTTTTTTGCATGTTAATTTAATTAATCTTTGCAGAACAGAGATGCAATAAATTGCTGAAAAAAAACTACACACCAATTCAAGTCAAACTATTATTTAACATCACAGAATCAATCTTAATCTATTATGTTACAGGTGGCTAATGCTAATTTTTTTTTGCTAAATTGAGAGTTGCCCAAGTCGTATGATTTCGTACGAATGACCTAATCTCAAACCACACCCCTAAACCTTCCCGTCACTGCGGTTTAGACAAATCGTACGAATTCGTACGAATTGGTCGTGCGATAGCGTTGGTTAGATCCGGTAGAAATAGCTCCATTGCAGGTTAACACTTTTCACAGTGTATATATGAGAAACTTGTATGGTATCAGGCTGAAGGGAAGCTGGGACAGATTAAATATATTTGTCTCTTGAGCATTCTGACAACTTTATTTTTCATGTATTTTGTTATCAGTACAACCTGACCTCAGCAAATGGATGATCCCTGACTGAAGCAGTGAACCCTTCAAAACAAAAACACAGATAAGTGTACTGAACTGCTAGGATGGAACAGAAATAAAAACATCCGAAATGAAAATACAGGCACTCGCTGCTCTTTTTACATTTTATTAAATTCAGTGAAGCAGGTGCTAGTTTTTAGGCTTATTTCAATAAAATTGAACATACATGAATAACATGTAAATTCAGAAAGTTTCCTGCTATTTTCACAGCATTTAAAGTTTAAATCTAAATAATCACAGAGAGGCCTTTAGGAGAGATCACATTGAGAAAATTAATCTCTCAGCATTGCGGACACAAATTTGTGCTTTTGAGTTCTTGGCTATTCATGATGTCCTCAGCTTGTGTTTGATGAGTGACTGGAAATGTTTTTTTTCGTGTCAGACCCCTGCTGGTGTAAGCGAATAAATTTGCCACTTTATTGTGTATCTTTAATTGGATTCACTCAGGGTAACAGAAAGCATAATCCAGAAAATGACATATTAAAGAGCTGACATTTTTACAACTGATGAGATCATATCAGTATGAATACCAAAACAATTAAATATAACCTTGAGTTTTGCTTATTGGGTTTGAGTCAATTACTTTTCTCCCTGCAATTACGCTTGAAGTTGGTGACACTGAAATTACAATCTTGAACATTAATTACAAAAAGAACTGTTGAGGTTCTCGTTTGGGTTACATGTCATGTCAAATCCTTTCCATTTTCCATCTGCTTTTAAGAAAACAAAGAATATGTCTTGTGTCGCAGTCCATATCCAACCACCCCCCCCCCCCACACCCCCAAGAGAGATTCAGCTAAATTATTTATTTGCTGTGTAAATTCCACTCTAAAATACACAGCTTCCCCTCTGAGCCATAGTGTCTGTCAAATCCCAGACATACTTTGAAGAACCGTTCTGCTTTTGCCTTCTGGTAAGCATTGAATGAAAGGGCATAAAGCAAATTCTAACACAAAAACATTTTTTTTTTCACTTTTAGTGGCTTTTGTTTAATTGACTAGATAATTGCAGCAATTCATTGTGCCAGCTCACGTCATTCCGGCAGGAAACAGGACTTTTTTCTCATCTATAAGGTGTCTTTATTATCCCTGCACTTCCACTCTTCAACCCTCCCTTTTGATGTACCAATAATAATTATAATCTGCAAAAACATGAGGAATCAACCAATACAAACAAGTTAATGTGGGTTATGACATGCACTTTAAAAGTTCATGCACTTTTTAAACTTCAATGACACAAAGAACTCAAATGGAGTCGTCACAGGTCTGGAAAAACAATGCTAAAATGTGTCAGTTACTTTTTAAGATAAGTAATGCGTTACGTTTTGTCACCTGGGCTGGGCTTTTTTTATATAACAAAAAAGTTATTTTTGGGCAAATGTAAAGGCCCTTTCACACCAAAATAAGTGTTATAATAATATAATAATAATAAGGCTGAAGGAAATGCAAATTCACGCTGGTACAAACAAACCTTTCAGCTGTGCTGCTATTCTAGATTGCAGAAGAATAGATGCAGGAGAAAAAAGCTCAACACTTACTTCACCAATAAAAACAAACATCTAATGTCATTTTTGCTTATGGTTTAACTGAATCATTGAAGGTCAGCAGCAAGTAAATATGTTAAATAAATAGAATACTATTTGTACTTAGTGTAAATAGCATGCCATTTGCACTTAGTGCAAATAGCCGCTGCCATCAATAAATGGAAAAACAAAGTAACTTGCGTTACTTATTTGATAAAGTAACTCAGATATTTAGTTGTAAATTTAAAAGTAATGCGTTACTTTATTAGTTACTTGAATAAAGTAATCTGATTACGTAACTCAAGTTACTTGTAATGCGTTACACTGTGGATTAACTTACACAGATTAATTGTTCACCACAAGAACAATTTTTATGTGTACTAACAAAAATAGGGTCAGTTTTGATTTCATGCAGACTTATAATAGATAATATAATAGAACTATATGCTGTCACAAACTTGCAATGTACCGCTCAAGTTGTTTATTTAAAATAGTTGATTGTGAACATTAAAACAACAATGGAAAATGGTCCCAAAGGTTACAAAAATACATATAACATTTATCAAGCTTGTTTAAATGTGGATACAAAAATATTCAGTATGTGTACACATGACTGTAAAGAATTTGGGTCATGCTGCTTGTGAATTTATTATTTGCAATGTACCGTATGTACGGTATGGACAAATATTACTCACTTTCACAGCACAGATACACAGTTAATATACACAACATCCAGTTCTTCTGCTGTGCGCTGACATATTAAGCTTCACCAAATCAATATACAACAACCAGTGTATGTACACATCATTTCAAAACCAGACACAGCCTGTACAACACAACTGAATAAAATAGGCACCTTTTCCTATGCACTTATATAAAGTTCACAAAGCCAGCTAACTTAAAGTGATCTTTGATCTTTTATATATTGAAAATGAAAGTTTATTAAACCTGAACATATTTTTATAAGAATATACATTCTTTATTGTGACAGATGAGAGGTAATCTGGCTAATCACACATTTAAAATAAAAAAAATTAAGTAATCAGGCAATGTTGGGCAGTGATTTGAGGCTTAAATATATATATATTTTACTATAACCTTTGTGAGACGTTCCAGCATTAAAATTAATTTACTGTACATTCCCTTTATATATTATAATCAGATGTGACTGTACATAATTATTTTACACTCCACTGGAAGCAAAAACATGAGAGACCACAATCCACACTGAACTACCTTGATGTGGCACTGACCCAGTTTGAGTCACTTTCCAGGACTTCACAGGCCTTGATCTGGCTGCAAGTCCATCCCAATGAGTAAAACTGGGAGACAAGAGCATTGGTGTGACAGGACTGCCTGCTTTTTTCATTTCACTTTAGTATGTACATAAACACCAAAATCCTTCTAGTTGAACAAGCACTGAAAGTCGCTACTGAAACCAAAAGACAAGAAAATTATTTTGTGTCACAGTAAAACGGAGAAAGTAATTTTACAGATGCCACAACAATAGCATTAGTACAAAGACTTGCAATGCACTTAAGTACCACTTCCATTGTTAGCATGAATTGGTCGACATGTATTTTTCATTAAGATTAATAATACGCTTTGTCAAAGTCCATGACAGTTTTATCAAGCCCCAACAATGTCATAGTTTGTTCTTTGCACAAAAGGATTTGACATTAGACCATAAAACCGTCATGTCACTGCGATGCATGGCACAATGACAGTAAAACAATCATGCACACTGAATGTTGACACTGCTGGAATGACTGATCTGGAATGATAGTGCAGAGAAGGGCATTCGGCTTCCAAACGTGCCTACACACACACACACAGATCTGAAAACTAGTTCAGATTAAAACATAAAAAAATATGAGCATGTTTCGAAGAAACATCACATTTGGTCTCTACAGTGTATCTCCATATATTGGATATTCAACAATCCACTTTTGGTTGCCTTTTTGTTTCTTTTTTTTCTTTTCGTTTTTTAACTTACCTTATAAGCAAAAATATATAAGAGCAGTCCAGGTAGAGAATACCTAACCTCTTTTTCCTACAGCGTATCATTATTCATTCTTGATGAAGCTGTTGCATCTGTGTCCCTGCAGAGCTGAAATGACAGAAAACGTCTGGAACTACAATATCTCTGCTCGCCAGAAGATCAAAGTGGCTTTATTTACAGGTTTTATGTGTTGCAGAAGGTGATCCGATAATGTGTTTTTCATACAAGAACCTCGTCAATGACTTATATGGCACCAAATTGCGCTATATTCAGCAAAACTGTAAGGTTTAGTAGCTCATACCTCCAAAGAATTATATAACTAATACAGTCTGAAATTCAGAACTATTCCATCACCAGAATATCGTCATGGCCTCTCACAGTCTCATTCTGGTGTAACAATACCACATCATTGTAGATGCTAAGTTAGGCTGTGGTGGATGTTTCATCCTGACACGCAGAGGCGCGGCGAGTTTTGGGGCTGCAGCGAGTCAGCATGGAGATCTGCGTGCTGAAGTTGTTGCCGTTGCTGCCCATGGATGGGTGCTGGTATTTGGTGTCGGGACCCAGAAATCTTTCAAGGTGCCATCGTCTCCATTTCCTCTTAATCTCAGCTTGGACCTGAGAGACAGATAGGATCCAATCAATTGGTGATGGATAAAAAAAGAGTCATGCTGTACAGTTCAATAAAAACAAAACCTCATATTAAAAAGTCACATCAAGGTTGTAAAATGATGTTTTTTTTGCAACCCAGGCTCACTGGAAGTACATGACTCTGGCAACATTCCTGTAAAACCTGAAATAATTTTTTTTTTTTTTTCAGGTGACACGTCCACAAGAGGCGCTATAAGCGATATAAATCTTTTCTCCATTGCAGATGCGGGAAATAAACATGCCTGTGGAAACATTTTTGCAAAATATTCCATTATAGTATGTTTCATGGCAGTTTCCAGTGATCAACAGTAAATCCAGTGATCGACGGTAAATATTGTGTTCAATTCTCTCCGAAACAGTTAAACATGACTGTGGCAACATTCATTTACGTTGGTTAATCTCAGTGTATCAAGGCTCATTGCTCAGGGAAAAAGGAGGCGTGAACCGGCGAACGTTTAACATAAAACAAATTCTAAAACAAACAAACAACAAAACGAAAGTAAAGCGGCAGCTCTTCATGGACGACTGTCGCACAAACATAAACAAAACACAATGTAAAGTCCAGGCCAGGTCCTCTCTCGTCTTGCACTCCTCCTTTTGTCCATCCGGAGCTCCTCCGTGAGACTCGAGGCCAGTGTGGCGCGCATTAGCGCATTAGCCTCGCTCTGTTCCCATGGCTCTTTGCCCCGCCCTGTTTGCCAGACACAGCTTTTCGGAAATGAAATGTCCAGTGAGTGGCCCAAAAAGGTTAATTCTCTGTCGTGTTTGAACATAACATACCACCTACAATAAACCCTACTCTAACCTAACTGATAGTGAGAGAAAAAAACGAATTGTTGAAGCATTTACTGAAGCAACCATGCCATTTTAGCTTGCATCTACAAGTCTTTTAAATCTTTTATTGTGATCATATGTCTGGGTACTCGTTCACCTGAAAAGTGTGGCGAAATGTACCTTGAGCTGTGCGTTTTAGTTTTAGTTTTGTTTAGTTTTTTGTAGCCAGTCACATATTTCCAATGAACCTGGATTGGTTTTTAAGGGTTAGGGTTACACATAGAAAGCTGTATAAGTTTGTTCAACAGCTGCTAAACTTCATATGTGGTGCACAAACACTTAATTATTCAAATGTACCTGGTGCTAGAGCCTGCACCTGTGACCCTTTTATTTAATCGGTACAAGCTAGAAGACCCAAGACGCTATGAACATCAATGCATATATCAAAGTAATAGGCCACCTTTGCCAGTACATCTAGAGCTATTTATAGCCTGTGTGAGCTAACAGAATATAAACCAGTTTTAGCTTTTAGCTTGAGAGACGTTGAATAAAACTTTAATATAGGAAGTGGTTTCTGATCAGTTGTGAATGAATGCACCATCCATCTATCATCCATGTCTTACCTCTCCATTCAGGAAACAGTAGAGTACAGCAACCACAAAACCCTGTCAAAACAAGTGAAAGCAAGTTACTTATACGTCACTGTAGGTACCGTGTACAAGGCCATTCATTCAAAGCTTTACACACAGGAAAACAATGTGCATTTCCCACCAGACTGTCTATGACAGTGGCCTAAAAATATAGGTTGGTGAGTCCTGACACAGACAAAAGTATTTTTAACTAAGGGGGGCAGATCCTTCTTGAATTCATGCCAGCTATTCTGGTGGCTCTGCCTAAGAAACTTATAATCGGGGCATTTTTTTGTTAAGATGTCCCCTTTTTTTTTTATTAAAACGAACAGCTTTTTTGTATATGAAGGTCACATTTAAAACTGTCTTGGAAACTTTACCATGTCATCATCATGTTTTTGTTTTGTTTTGTTTTTTGCTATTTTTCAAATTTGCTTTTAAAAATAGATTTTATAATTTTACTCTGGCTTGTTAATATTAAAGTTATATATTATATAAAATTAAAATTATGTTATATAAAATATAATTGAAAAAATAAATTAATTATGTGGAAAAAACTATGATTATCTTAACAAAAAATCAAATAATTTAAATTATGAAAATTACAGTTGTGGCATTTTGTTTACCCTAATAAAGTTAAAGTGTTTATATTTAATGAGAATCAAAAATGTTCATAAAAAAGTAATTTATGCAAAAATGTACGTATTTAAGATACAAAAAATAAGCTAGCATAAAATGCCTTGCCAAGACAAAGGAGTCAAACATTTTATTTAAAAATAAAAATTTTAAATGTAATTTTTCACCACCATAATTTTCAACACAGAATGCCATTAAACACAAGATGTGGTGGAAATGAATTAAAATTAATAAACTAATGAGAGTGTGAAAAGTGTATTTAAGAGAGTTTATTTTCTAAACATCCACAGGGTAAAAAGTGCACACAGTTGAAGAAACACCCAATTATACCATTTAAAAAACAAAAAAACAAAAAACAAAAAACAGCACAAGCCAATAGCTAAAGTGTGTGACACTGAGATTCTCTTTGGAGACTGTTTGAGGACCCTTGAGCAGTTCTACCAGACATCATTAAACTATTCTGCTATCTGAACAACAGTCCTACCATTAGCCTGAGAGCATTTCCTGTCACCTGAGACTATTGATATTTGGGCTCTACTTTTTTATTTTTTTACAACTAGTTTGAGTGATTAAATCATCAGACGTACCTGAAATGACCCAAGAATGAGGTCAAACACAAGCCTTAGTTCAGTTTTTATGTTCTCTGGAATGAAAGCGAATATGATGAAGTTTATCCCAAAGAGTGGAATCAACAAAAGTGTGGATTTTGCCAGCCTCCTATAGAAAAGAAGGGGAAAAAAACATAAATAGCTTTATGTGATACTATGTTGTCATTCATAACCTGCACTCAGCACGGGGCTAAGAATTATATTATTACCAGGTTATATCGAAAAGCATATTACTGGAATAACAACATTAGTAATGCTGGGTAGAAAATTGCAGGTGCTTAAGAACTGAGTCTTGTTTTGTGCGAACTGCACAGTGCAGAGTTACTCAAGGACAAAGGACATTAAATCATCCGAACAATGGCGGAGAAAGCCACTGACATTTTAGATGATGAGATTGCAGTGCAGTCGGTTCTCACACGCTGCTGGAGAGACCCGCTAAAATATCCCCATATTTTATGCCTGTGTTAAAATTACATAAACTAAAATGTTTCTCATGTACCTCCCATCCTTACCCGGCCGAAAAAGACCAGAATAGCTGGTCTACAGCAGAAGTTGTGCTTTAGATGCTGATGTCCCCATCAGACTGCATAACTATCTTAACCAATAAGACTCTTGTGGCCAATCGGCTTTTGTTTTCTGCTGGTTTTGCTGATTAGCCTCAGGCTGGTCTACCAACTAGATCAGCACTTATCCACTTTAACCAATCTTGGCCAGCATTTAAAGGGATAGTTTACCCAAAAATGAATAGTCAGTCATCATTTATTCATTTTCAAGTTTCAAAAAGTATTCCAAAGTCATACTACACACGAGGAAAAGAATAAAAAATGTCGCTATTCACATATTCACCTTTGCTGCAGTTCTCGAGTCTCATTCACATTTTTTCAAGATGTCTCACATTCATACCAGGCTAACATCTCATTTTGTGTTTCACAGAAGAATGTAAGTCAAATGGGTTTGGAACGATGTGGGGTGAGTAAATGATGACAGAATTTTTTTTTTTGTGTGAACTATCCCTTTACATTTCAAGCTGGTCTTCTCAACAGTGTGAGGAGATTCAAGAGAACAAATTACACAAAAACCTGTTTGAATGGAGTTCAAAATACTTACGAATACTGGTTTGATTCATTTCTCCCAATGTCAGGACAGTTGATCTTCTGCCGCAGTATCCGGATGATACAAATGAACAGGATAAAGTTCATCTGTTGTTGGTGGAAAAACAAATAACAAAATAGTGGGTGTTGTTATTTTGAACAGCTTGAAGATTCCTGAAATCACTGAGGGGTCATAAAGTCAGGGATCCCGAAGCGCAGAGTTTATAATAACTCGAAGCAAGCAAGGAAAGATGTCTAGCAAAGGTACAGAACAAAACTACATCCTTAAGATGGCAATGAGACAGACAACATTAACTCTAAGTAAACAAGATGGACTGTATTAAGACTGTTTACTTTCTGACTAGCAAAAACAAGCAATAACTGAGTGAAGGAAGACAAGAAGTGCATCAGTTTTCCAGCCTAAATAGCAAATCCCAGACACTATAAATAAATCGACATAAACATTCGATTAGAATGTTTCTCTCTCTCTCTCTCTCTCTCTCTTTCACTCTTTCCCTTTAACATCTTAAAAGAAAAGTCAAGAAGGGCTTTTAAGAGTGTTTTTTATACCTTTTAGCCCTTAAAGATATTTCATGTATAATGTAAATCCCTGGAGGGAAACATCGCCTGGCACATACGTCAACAGGTTTTATGTGTTTCTTAAATCTTAACACTCAGCAATAAGGCAAATCATTATATTGTAAGGGTATAAACAACGCAGAAAAAAATTGTAAAACAAAGATTGCTACACACTCAAGAACATTTTTTCAAGATTTACGCATTTCGATTAATAGTAAAATTTCATTCAATTGAATTGAATAATCCTTACATATTATTCATATTATGAATTAAGAGCTTAATAAAACATTTATTTTTTATTTATTTTTATTTATGAATACGAATCACATAAACTAAATGGTCCATTCCCTTGTTCTATTAAGATCTATTCAAAATGTTTTATTAAGCTCTAGTTTTTTTTTCTCATTTAAAATATTAATTGTAATGCGTAAATCTTGAAAAAAGGCATACATTTTTTAAAATTGCAGATGTATGTGTATCTAATATTTTTTGCTATCTGAGAACTTTCAATAATTATTACAGGGGAAATTATATGAATTATGTGGAGCCAGGTTAACCCATGGATTTGTAGAGCCATATCATGAAAATGTTCACTTTCTTTTAGGAAAAAGAATAAATAGACAAAATATACATAAAATACTAAAGAATGAAAATATATAAAAAAAAATAAACAAAAGTATAAAAATAAAATAATTAAAAATAACATAAAAAGAGAAAGTACTATATGCAATATGAAAGACTGAACATATATTAAAATAAATTAAAAATTATATTTAAAAAGCTATATAAAATAAGAATAAAAATATACAAAAAATAAATAAATAAAATACATAAATATAAATGAAAAAAATATAAAAATAAAAACATAAAAAACAAAACAAAAAAACCCACTAAAATACTAAAGAATGATGAAAATATGTATATAAATAATATATATTTAAAATATAAAAAAATATAAATATATAAATGGCAGACAAAGGGCATCTCACCAGAATTGAAGCTAATATCGGGGTTTTGATAATCCACCAGAAAGGGTCGGAATTCTCAATTATATCCCAACATCTGAAAAAAGGACATACAAATGTCATGTATACATTTTTGCTTGCATTATTTTATGTCTTGTTTTTTTACATAACATCATTTAGGCCTATGACTGATGTGTTTATCTTACCCTACATCTTTGAAGTAAGCCTTGGTGAAGCTCCAAGCCATGATGAAAATCGTTGGGCCTCCTGCAGCGAGGTAAAATGAGAATGTGAATTCAGTCAGAGTGTATTTCAGCCAGTCGCTTTGTATGGCTTACTGACATAATCAGTATGTCAAAGGTTAACAAAAGGATGAGTAAGAAGATTAATAAAGAAACAGATGCACATAAATACTATGACACCTACCCCAACCAATCAGAATGTACCACCAGAAGTACTTCCTCTCTGAGAAGAAGGAGACGGCCAACAGAGTATGAAGATATAGACCTTCCACTAGGAGCCAGAAGAAGCTTGCCATAATGCAATACTGGAAAAAGACAATCACAGCTTTGCAGCCAACCTGAAAATCAGAGAAAGAGAAAATGGAAATATCTTTGAAGAAGTCATTCACACCTTTGAGTGCTCATCTTTTAGCGGTGTATAGGTGCACCCTGATAATTACCACAATGTTAACAAATTTTATCATCCTTGCTGCAGTGTGACTACTGAATATGCATATATGTAACAATGATCATTTTAGACAGTTTCCAATAGTTTTCAAATAACTAACTACATATATTAAGTACTACCATTGAGTGATTACACATTAAAAACCCTAATTATTGTAGGTAATTATGCATGTCATGTATTGCCTAGCTAGTGCTCCCCTTTTTTGGGTTCCTCTCACTTTCAGAATAACAATTTAAGCACTGGTAATAGGCTTTCATGAAAGCAGGGGTTCTGTTTGGGTAGAACCGGTGGGAGGTAGAGAGGAGTTTGTTGTGGGAGGACAGTGAGACATGGCAGGCAGACTGCAGGAAGACTATAAACAAATAACTGTGAGACAAACACAATGGAATGAAATCAGACAGGAGGGTGTAAGTGGTTGAAGGCAAAAAGAAAAGAGCAAAGATACAGCATCACGCTGAAAATGCCATGTCCTCATGCTCAAGAGCAGAAGGAATTAATAATGACTCCTAACTTCTGACTCTTCAATGTAAACAAATGTACCATGGCGAGGTCTCTAGTGTCAGGTTTGAGGTAAGGGATGAGGTGAGAACTCAGATTGCAGGAACAACGGGCTTTTAAGTAAATGAGAGAATATAAAATGTTTTCAGGGAAAACTTTGGATCCAAACACACCAGCAGGGCAGAGCAGAGCAAGACAAGGCAGGGAGCAGGACACGACAGGAACGCTGTGATTATTGACAACAAACTGGCACTGCAAACACATGGAGAATAAATAGAGGGTATGCACGTGACGTCACCGTCTGCCAGAGCGACTATGGTTGTGCCCACTGAGTGGCAAAAAGACAGTGGCAGCACTAGTTCAGCGTGAATGCTGCGAAAAACACACAAAACACAGCTAAAACGGGAAAGAGCTTTGAGACTGACTGTACAAATAGATTTGACAAGAAAGGTATATCTTTACAGACTTCTGAAAGCTACAGAAAAGAGAAGCAAAATCGCTGCAATTCACAGAAACAGTGTAACTCCAGGCAACGAAACGTGGATTTGCAATTATCATTGTGTCAATATGTTGAATTGAATTAAAAACATACCCTATATATTGTATTGTTATATATTGTATAGACAAATGATCAATTAAATATTTGCCATCTTATATTCTGCATAATTGGGTGTTTTTAAATAAACACTGACATAAACTATACAAGTTTTAGGGCTGGATGATATGACGATATACACTCACCTAAAGGATTATTAGGAACACCTGTTCAATTTCTCATTAATGCAATTATCTAATCCACCAATCACATGGCAGTTGCTTCAATGCATTTAGGGGTGTGGTCCTGGTCAAGACAATCTCCTGAACTCCAAACTGAATGTCAGAAGGGGAAAGAAAGGTGATTTAAGCAATTTTGAGCGTGGCATGGTTGTTGGTGCCAGACGGGCCGGTCTGAGTATTTCACAATCTGCTCAGTTACTGGGATTTTCACGCACAACCATTTCTAGAGTTTACAAAGAATGGTGTGAAAAGGGAAAAACATCCAGTATGCGGCAGTCCTGTGGGCGAAAATGCCTTGTTGATGCTAGAGGTCAGAGGAGAATGGGCCGACTGATTCAAGCTGATAGAAGAGCAACTTTGACTGAAATAGCCACTCGTTACAACCGAGGTATGCAGCAAAGCATTTGTGAAGCCACAACACGCACAACCTTGAGGCGGATGGGCTACAACAGCAGAAGACCCCACCGGGTATCACTCATCTCCACTACAAATAGGAAAAAGAGGCTACAATTTGCACGAGCTCACCAAAATTGGACAGTTGAAGACTGGAAAAATGTTGCCTGGTCTGATGAGTCTTGATTTCTGTTGAGACATTCAGATGGTAGAGTCAGAATTTGGCATAAACAGAATGAGAACATGGATCCATCATGCCTTGTTACCACTGTGCAGGCTGGTGGTGGTGGTGTAATGGTGTGGGGGATGTTTTCTTGGCACACTTTAGGCCCCTTAGTGCCAATTGGGCATCGTTTAAATGCCACGGCCTACCTGAGCATTGTTTTCTGACCATGTCCATCCCTTTATGACCACCATGTACCCATCCTCTGATGGCTACTTCCAGCAGGATAATGCACCATGTCACAAAGCTCGAATCATTTCAAATTGGTTTCTTGAACATGACAATGAGTTCACTGTACTAAAATGGCCCCCACAGTCACCAGATCTCAACCCAATAGAGCATCTTTGGGATGTGGTGGAATGGGAGCTTCGTGCCCTGGATGTGCATCCCACAAATCTCCATCAACTGCAAGATGCTATCCTATCAATATGGGCCAACATTTCTAAAGAATGCTTTCAGCACCTTGTTGAATCAATGCCACGTAGAATTAAGGCAGTTCTGAAGGCGAAAGGGGGTCAAACAGTATTAGTATGGTGTTCCTAATAATCCTTTAGGTGAGTGTATATAACACTGATATAAGTGATCACCCGGATTTAGACCTACCTATATTGTATTTATATAAAGCATTCACAGACAAATTTGCTTTATGTATTTCCCCGGCATTGAAATCAGGCTCATATAAATGTCAGGAAACACTATTCCTGGCTGCATGTCGATATCCATGGATCACTGGATCTTTGGTAAGTTGTAAGGAACACTATCGAGTCCAACCTTTAGTTTAAACTGATAATTGTTTGTTTTACTCGTGTTTTCGCAGTTTCCCTTATTAAATCCAGTCGTTCAGCAGGCTGTTTTGCCACTCAGTCCCGGCTGAGGGGGCATGTTCCGGCGGGAAAGTGACATCAATGCATGTCCTCTATAAATAGGAGAGGAAATGAGGAGGGTATAATGAGGGAGAGCAGGTGGGGCAAATAAACCGGTAACAAGAAGGACGGGGTTAAGAGAAGACAGGAGAGCACATGGCACATAGAAACAAGCATGACAAGCCATGTGCTCACACCAAACAAGACAAAAACCCTGACACTGAACCAAAACCGAACTAGGCAGAAGTGCCGAGATCCAAACACCACGCTCCGCACGTACAACATATCACAAGAACAAAAGAGAGAACGCCCCAAACGAACTGAATCCACAGAGAGAGCTTTGTCACCAAACCAAAAATTAATAAACCGAAGTGACAGAACTTTGGATACAAATAATACAGCAAAAAAGCATGTTGAATTGCACTAGTTGAATTTTTTTTTTTAATGCATTGTATTTTCAGGGCTTACATTTTTAGTGTCTGAAATTCATTGTGGTGGTATATTTAAGCTGTGAATATTTCAATTCAAAACATTTCAGACACATTTTCATTATTAATTCGGCAGAATATTCAAATGGACCGCAAATTGCCTGTCGAATATTATAGGTTGTATTTTTAAACAGACTGAATATTTTTTTAAGTGAATTCTGGAAGGTGGATTGTTGAATTTTTAATAATCAAAATGTTTGCGAAATGTTTTTAATTGAAATATTCACAGCTTAAATATACAACCATGCTGAATTTCAGACCCTAAAAATGCAAGCCCTGAAAATACAATGCATTAAATGCAAGCACTGTTAATGCAATGGATTTATTTTTCAGTTAGTGCAATTTAAATACATTTGTCATTATTTTATTTCCATATAGAACCCTGACATCTAGATGTGGTGCTACAACAGTTTGAACAAAGTTAATGATCTGTGATGTTCATATCAATGAAACTGCAATAAACTAAGGATGTGCAAGATGGTTAGTTCAGGGAGTTTTATACTAGAGTCGCAGAGGCGAGAAGAAAAAATATTAATAACCAAATATTCATTTAATTTACGCTTTCCTTGCCATGTACATACACTACTGTTCAAAAGTTTGGGGTCAGTAAGAGTTTCAAATAGAACAATTGTAATAATATTTTACAATATTAATGTTTTACTGTATTTTTGATCAAATAAATGCAGCCTTGGTGAGAATAAGAGTGAGAATAACTTCTTTCAAAAACATTTTAAAATCTTACCAACTTCAAACCTTTGAATAGTAGTGTTCCTGAAAGCACCTAATGGGGTCTGGTGGACTCTAATTATATAGGGTTTCCAAAAGACTGACACCCACCTTGATGTTGAAAATATGTAGTTTTGTACATAACAATAAAACTCTCAGTCTTTCTAAAAATACTTCTTTGAGCTCCGTGATCTGAGGATGATAGAAAGATTCACACATCTTAAACTCTGTTCCTCTCTGCAACACGCTCAAAATGAGAGCGCATGCCTTACAGGCAGAAGAAAAGAATTGGGTGGATGAATCAATCGACAGTTTAGACAGCAGAAGGCTCTGAATGATGCTTTCTCCTTTTGGGCTTGTAAAATGAGGCAGCACAGGATGAATGGATCCGGCTCATAGTTCTAATGCACACAAATCATCCCAAATTACTCAGAGAGCCGCAGCCTCTTGCTCAGGGCACACGGTCCCTGAAATAGATAGAAAGCTTTCGCCGCAGGCTCAACCACACAAATGGCGAACAAACACCTTCTGCTGAGACGAACCTCTCAACCGCCTTTTATAATGCATGTATTATGTATCATGCATAAAACCACTGCGACTAATACTTTTTGTAACACTGTTTTCCGGCAATCAGTCATTCTGCCATTCCCCATGGGCCTACTGTTCTTTGAAGGTGAGAATAATGTTAATAAGGCAGCTTGACACATAACCTAGCTGTGAATATTCACTGATTCCACAGTAGATTAGTCATATTTTTGTATGCAGATAAAGTTTTTAAAAGAGTTTTTATAAAAAATTTTTTTAACTGCTTAGTCATTCTTTATATAAATGTAAGTAGTGTTATCTATAGGCTCTGTAAGGCGTGAAAGAAAACACTTCCTAGAAATCTCAGCCTAGAAAATGTATGTAAAATTTAACTGACAGCCAGTGATCACAATGAATTTTCACCGATACAGATGTAAACTCTGGTTTTTCCAATTTATGTCAGGAGATTGCTTTTTGTGACTATTTTTTATTGTAAATTCAGAGGTAGAAACATAGTTTCATAGATACTTTCATTTGACATTTTGTTTCACAGAAAAAGTCATATAAGCCTGGAGCGACATGAATTTACTCAGTGTTTCAGACCATTTCAGACTACCTACAATCATCGTTAAGATAAAAAAATTATACTTCTGAAAGAGCATTATACTTCTGAAGATCTCACAGGCGGCCTTGATCCATTGTAAATTCTTGCTCAAACTGCCGACATTGAGAGACACCAGATCTGAAAACTGGACACGTGTTACTTCACTTTAGAAGCACACTCACTCTATACACTGTGATAAGGAGCCACGTTTTCATTGAGAGATTTATGATTCTTTGTCAATAGTCAACTCAACAGCTGAGTCATCTCAGAAAACGTCCTTCACTATTATTAGCAGTCAGGCTTTGATGATTGCCACAACCCTGTTATAGTCAATAATGTTATCCCTTAAAACTCATCTTTGATCACCAAAACTACATATTTTAAAAAAATTCAGTGAAAAAAACTTCTTCATGCCTTAAAATAGCTTGAATGTTACTCTACACCCTTGCTTCATTTAGTATGCGAGGAACCATGAATATGCTAATTAGCCCCGCCTCCACTCACTCGCACCAGCTCAGCGATCCACTTGGTCAACATTACTGAGGTAAATGCAGCACAATGTATCGCTCTCTACAACGTCGGACACATAACGGTAATGAATATGATTTTACTTGACTGCATAAACAGCTAATAATGTGTTGCTAATGTAAATTACACAAACCATGTTCCTGTTCACCATCTCAGAGTCAGAAAGCTGCCTCTCAACAATCAGTATCCTTAAAAACACTTTGAACAACTCAGAACATTTTGAGACTCGCCTGCTTCAGAGCGGTTATAGTTAATGATATGCTAAAGCCCGCCGGTATATTGACGTGATTGGTTACAAGGTAGGCTAGTTTGTGACGTAAGGAACACCAGTGATTTCAAATCGTGTTTTTGAGACTGTCTTTAGATCACTGCAGTTTTAAGGAGAAAATACCCAGCAATGCTGTTGACTTATGAATTTGCACATGGTTTGTCTGAAAGCATATTAAAAACACCACATAGACATATAAACAACATTAAAAACCTGATTTTTTTGATTGAACTTTAAATATTGATTCATCTCATTTTGTTAGAATATTCAACTAATCAAACTAAAACCAGCATGAATTGCTCCAGAGTCCAGACTGGTATAGGCTGGTCTGGTGCAGGTCTAGGTTTTGCTGTTTTACCTGCATGGTCTAATTTTAATTTAGTCACAGATACTCTTTTACCTGCCTTTTACAATTTATACTTGCATGGTCGAATTAGAATTTTGACTGTTCCCTTTTTACCGTTTTTTTTTTTTTTTTTTTTTTTTTTTTACCACTTTTGCTGTTTTACTTGCACGGTCTAATTTTAATTTTGTCACTGTCACTCTTTTATCTGCTTTTTACTACTTTTACAACTTTTGCTGTTTTACTTGCATGGTCTAATTTTAATTTTGTCACTGTCAATCTTTTACCTGCCTATAAAAAAAAATAAAAAAAATGTACTATGATAATTTTTTTTTTTTTTTTTTTTGTCACAGACTCTCTTTTACCTGCTTTTTACTATTTTTATTTGCATGGTCCAATTTTAATTTAGTCACTGTTACCTGTTTTTTTCTCTCTCTTTGCCGTTTTACTTGTACGTTCTAATTTTAACTTTGTCACTGTCACTCTTTTAATCTGCTTTTTACTACTTTTATTAGTTTTTCTGTTTTACTTGCATGGCCTAATTTTAATGTTGTCACTGTTACCTGCTTTTTTTAATTCCATTTTTTACTACTTTTACTGTTTTACTTGTATGGTCCAATTTTAATTTGCTCACAGACACTCTTTTACCTGCTGTTTACTATTTTTACTATTTTTGCTGTTTTACTTATATGGTCTAATTTTGATCTGGTCACTGTCACTCTTTTATTTGCTTTTTACTACTTTTACTTGTTTTGCTGTTTCACTTGCATGGTGAAATTTGAATTTAGTCTCAGACACTCTTTTACCTGCTTTTCACAATTTATACTTGCATGGTCGAATTTTAATTTTGACACTGTTCCTCTTTTACCTGCTTGTTTTTGCTACTTTTGCTGTTTTAATTGCATGGTTTAATTGTAATTTTGTCCCTGTTACTCTTTTACCTGCTTTTTTAGTTTTAATTTTTCCACTGCCCATCTTTTATCTGCTTTCACAAATGTTTGTTGGTTGATTGGGGCTAGTCTGGTGTTGGTTTAAACAAAACCTAGCTGGTGAGGTCCTGGTGGAGTTTCTGGAAATGTTACTGGTTAAACTAGACAACAAGCTAAGTGGGACACTAGCAAACCAGTCTTGTCAGCACAGTGTAAAACTAACACAAAATAAATACCCTATGGTGTCAGTGTAAAAAAAAAATGCCCCAAAATACACATCACATCTTGTGATTTGGCAATGTTGTGAAAGAAAAATCTGTGAAATTGAATTGGCTTGAGGGGCTACAACAATAACATTGGGAGTACACGCCATCCAGATTGACTGGAACAAGCATTTTGGCAAGCTGGTTCAAACAGAGGTCACCAACAGCAATAAATTCAGCAGCGAGTGTGAAGTTATGCCCATGGATGTTTAGCAGCAGACATAACAGTTGAGAGGCCCAAGACACTTCTGTTAACACACCACGAGACCCGTGAGTATGAAAAAATGTAAACGTGATCAGCTGGGATAGACTATATTTACGTTGATTACTAACAATGCTAGATGAATACTTGGTTTGCTGTGTGTGGATCTCACATGGTTTGCTAACTGAAAATATTACAGACTGCTGAGGGATCCATGGGAAAATAAATTAATAGACTGTGCAATAATGAACTTACAGAGCCAGTGGAGCAGTTGTCAGACTCTTGAACAACATCATACAGCACCGCATCTTTGACGAAGACAGCAACGGCTTTTAAAATGAAGGACACGAACAGGTGCATGTGGATGTAGTTACGCGTGCAGTGGAGTTTCCTGAGGGAATACAAGGAATACAATCAGCCACACTTACGGACTGAATCTAAAATGTGTTAAGCTGATTGAGATGTCCCCTGCCCCCTAATTACACCCCGTCCTTGGAACTAATAACGGGAAAAATGACTAATGACTAATTGACTAATTACACTACAAATTAAATCCTAATTGAGCTTTCTGGTCCTGGAAAGAGGTTCATTAAATAGATAATTTGTTGCATTGTGTTGCCCATTTCACAAACATTTCTACTCACCGTAAACATGGGAATTCTGAAAATCTGATTTAAAATTCAAGGTAGCTCATTTAATGTCCAACATCCTGATTTAAAATTATCAAGCTATGGCACGCAGTCAAAATACTGACCACACTGCATATACTCTATGGAAGAAAATAAGTCATATGGGTTTGGAGGAATACAAGAGTAAATGACATAATATTAATTTTATCCCAGAACACCTTGAACATTATTTCTTTTGTTTATATCGTCCATACCTCACACTTGTAAAACAGCTGACACTTTGTTTAAATACTGGGTTCTTTCTGCGCTCTGGTGCAATAAGAAGATTAATATTCTTTAGTATTTTACAGTCATACTCTCAAATATTGACACATCTACAAAACTGCCATGCTGTTAAGTGTAAAGAATGTTAGATTATAACACAATACAAGACAATAATCCCCAAAAAATAAATTTTGCATCACTTTTTGCAAACTGATTGCTGGGTTTCCTATCAGAATAATCTAAATAAATCCCATTGTCACAAAAAAAAGGTAATATTGTGGAATATTATTAAAATTTCCAGTCTTCAGTGTCACATGATCCTTCAGAAAACATTCTAATATGCTGATTTGGTGCTCAAGAAACATTTCTTATTATCAATGTTGAAAACAGTTGTGCTTCTTAATAAACAATGCATATTCTTCAGGATTCTTTGATGAATAGAAAGTTCAACAGAACAAAATATATTTGAAATATACATTTAAAGCATACTTGCTGAAGTAGTCATTTCTGTTAAAAGAAAAAAAAAAATCTAACTGACCTCAAACTTTAAACGGTAATACTTCTCACAAAGCTAAATACACAACACAATGCTGATTTTGCATTTAGTCTCTATACATGCAAATATTATCCCAGGAGCCAGTTCCTCTTTATGAAAATTATATTTTAAATATGTACATAAACTATTGTCACATATGTAATGTCATTATCTCACCACAAGAAGTCTTAGAGTAAACAAGTTTTTCAAAAGCTTATTATTAAGTTTATTGGCTTAAGTCTTTTGGTAACACTTTACAATAAGGTCTCATTTGTTAACATTAGTTAATGCATTATGAACTAACAATGAACAATATGCTTTTACGGCATTTCTTAATGTTAGTATTTACAAATGTTCATGTTCATGTTAGTTCAGAGCATTAACAATACTGGATAGAACTTTTGAACTTGTATTACTACATTGTATTAAATGTACTCTATATTGCCAAAAGTTTTGGGACGCCTGCCTTTACATGCACATGAACTTTAATGACATCCCATTCTTAATACGTAGGGTTTGATATGGAGTTGGCCCACCCTTTGCATATATAACAGCTTCAACTCTTCTGGGAAGGCTTTCCACAAGGTTTAGGAGTGTGTTTACGGGAATTTTTAACCATTCTTCTAGAAGCACATTTGTGAGGTCAGGCACTGATGGACAAGAAGGTCTGGCTTGCAGACTCCGCTCTAATTCATCCCAAAAGTGTTCTATCAGGTTGAGGTCAGGACTCTGTGCAGGCCAGTCAAGTTCCTCCACAACAAACTCGCTCATCCATGTCTTTATGGACCTTGCTTTGTGCACTTCATGTCACTTTGTGCAGTCATGTTGTAACAGGAAAGAGCTATCCCTAAACTGTTCCCACAAAGTTGGGAGCATGAAATTGTCCAAAATGCCTTGGTATGCTGAAGCATTAAGAACTCCTTGCACTGGAACTAAGGGACCAAGCCCAACCCCTGAAAAACAACCCCACACCATAATCCCCCCTCCCCCAAACTTTACACTTGGCACAATGCAGTACCGTTCTCCTAGCAACTGCCAAACCCAGACTCACCCATCAGATTGCCAGACAGAGAAGCATGATTTGTCACTCCGTCTCCACTGCTCTAGAGTCCAGTGGTGGCGTGCTTTACACCACTGCATTCGACACTTTGCCATTGCACTTGGTGATGATGGCTTGGATGCAGCTGCTCGGCCATGGAAACCCATTCCATGGAACTCTCTACGCACTGTTCTCGAGCTAATCTGAAGGCCACATGAAGTTTGGAGGTCTGTAGCTATTGACTTTGCAGAAAGTTGGCGACTTTTGCGCACACTGTGCGTCTCAGCATGCGCTGACCCCACTCTGTGATTTTACGTGGCCTGCTATTGTTCCCAATTGCTTTCACTTTGTTATAATACCACTAACAGTTGACCGTGGAATATTTAGAAGTGAAATTTCACAAATAGACGTATTGCACAGGTGGCAACCTATCACAGTACCACACTTGAATTCACTGAGCTCCTAAGAGCGACCCATTCTTTCACAAATGTTTGTAGAAGCAGTCTGCATGCCTAGGTGCTTGATTTTATATACCTGTTGCCATGGAAGTGATTGGAACACCTGAATTCAATGATTTGGACTTTTGGAGGGGTGTCCCAATACTTTTGGCAATATAGTGTATTAGCAAATCCTGAGATATCATTAACTAAGATTAATAAATGCTGTAGTAGAAGTATTGTTCATTGTTAGTTCATGTTAACTAATTTAGTTGACTAATGTTAACAAATGAGACCTTATTGTAAAGTGTTACCAGTCTTTCTTTTGTCTACCAATTTCATTATTGAAAAGTCTGTTCACATCGAGTTTCCTTGAACTTGTTTTTTTAAATAATTTTTTTACGGTACTGGATTTTCATTTGTCTAGCTTCATTGGTGATGTCTTGCTTCAATTTGTTACAATTATGTGTCCAGTAAGCTAAATTCTAAACAATGTGTGTAACAGTTACTATTGATTACTCCATGAAATCCAATTGTTTTGTTTCTGTGGCAAAAGCCTGCTGAGATGGCCAAAAAAATGACACATTACAGCAGGTCGAAATCAGTGAATCTCACTTTTGTGGTTACTACAGCATCCAGCCCCTGGTTTGGATATTTTATGAAATTCCTGCATTGTACATTTTTTTTTTGAGTTTTACCCAATAGTTGAGATATTTTTTAATTTTGTCAACTCAAATACATTGGACAAATCAATTGGATAAACAAATTATGTTTAGTTTAGTAAAATCAACAGTGTATGGACAATAACACTGAAATAAAGATTCAAAAACACATGTGAACCAGTGATAAATGAAGTTCTCATTGCATAACATTGTAGTTCTCCCTAACTGACTATAACTTTACATTCACTTCAGTTAAAGGTCAAATCTGTGTGTTTCCTTTAACCTAGCACTCATGCACAGGCATGATGTCTCTTGTTTGCTCATTTCTCACGCTGTGATCTGACGCTATCAGCGTGATTTTACAGACACACAGGTCTATGTTGCGTCTCTAGTGTGTAGCTATCTGCAGGATCACCTTGACATATACCACTGACAGATTTGGACACTACAAAAACGTTTTTACAAACATTTTTTTGGTACGGGAACAATTTAATTAGACCACAGACTGTGTTTCCAGCAAGCAATGACAACTTGTGACCTGAGTCATTCAATGGAGTGGGAGCAAGTGTTCAAACCAGCAATAATAACCTGAGGTGTGATCAGGTCTTCAGCCCCTGTCAGTCCCTGAAATCCCACATCAGACTGATATAGTCTCAGTTAAGACTGCTTAAGCCTTCAGCTCGAGTGCAGATAGTGTTAAGAGATGGGATTAGGACTGATTACATTTCTCCAGAGCTGAACATGAGCAGCTTTACTGGGGAGCATACTGTGATACACATGAACCTTATTACTGATGGGAAGGACAGCATTTAGGGTGGGTTGTGTAGTTAAAGCTTGGGTTGGTAATCAGAAGGAGAAAGCCGTGAACTTTCATATTTGTGCCCTTGAGCAAAGCACTTAACCCCAAGGATCCAGGGAGGATTTATGTTGTAATAAGTCCGTTTATGTTTACAGCAGATCTTGTGCATTTTTATAGGTCAGCCTGTGAACAGATGCGGACCAGACGCAGTCCTGGTTTTTGGAGTCCTGTCCCCAAAAATGTCCCCATTTTATAGCACATTCTAAACAGCCTGCATATATAGTGTAAATAAGCCTAACCAACAAAGCCTGTTGGTTACCAGATCATACCAACAGTAGTGAATATTTTAAAGGCGCTATATGAAAGCCTGTAGACTGATTTTTATGTGAAGGACTCAGGACATTTTGCCGTAAAAATCAAAAGGATGTGACGTTTATGTGCGCTCCCGAGAGCCTCTCTTCTCACTGTAAACCCTAACGCTCAAAATAATGAATTGGTTTGAGTAGAGCCAACTCAAATTAAATTAATTAGTTCAATCAAATAAACTTTTATGAGTACTTCCCTTTACTTTTGAGTTCACAAAACGTTAAAAAAATTAAATAATAATAAGTAATCTGAATTGTTTAATAGTTTTGAGTTTAATGAACTTGTTTCTTTTAATTTAGACAAACTTAAATTTAACTGAAACTGGGCTGGGATTTCTTTTTCCCAGCATGCTTTGCCATGACACTCAAAAGAGTAAATGCTAAAATAAAGTGTTATATAATTTTTTTTTTTTTGTGCAAGATTAATGTTAAATGGGAAATTTAGTAGTGTTTAATGTTTTGCTATTTTAGTTTAGAAGAGATTCTGTTATGTTGGGTTTTTTGGGGGTTACCATCATGGTGACAGGTGGAGCATGAGCTTAGTTTGAGAACAGATACCTAAACAATTCAAAAACAAAACATTCAAAATGTATTGTCCTCCTTTTTTAATAAATAGAACTGATATTTCAGTGATAGTATTTTGACAACTGGTTTCCATTTCAGAAATCAATATACATCCATAGCTGGTTGTAATGTGCCATGTTAAAAATGAATCATCCACCATCCACCAGCATCATTAATAGTCTAATCCACTACAAATGTATGCAGTGTTTAATTCATACATAAATAATGTTGCCTATGCAATTTGAATGCTAACTTGGTGCCGATAAATGGTTTTAAATTGTGTTTGTAGATCAAAGTATCACCACTGGGTTTATTTATGAGCAATGCACTGAAATGATTCTCTGATGTTGGAGAGTGTCCTTTGGTCTAGATGAAATGTGTGTGTTAGAAAATACATGTAAGAAAGCTCTTATCTCTGTCATTAGCAGGGCGTTCTCTAGTGAGCCAGATCAATCACTGTAGTCTCACAACGGATGTATGTTGCTCGCTGTTTAATCCTCGACAGCTTCTGTGATTCAGTGACTCGCTCATTGACACCCCTTGGTGCATTTAGGGTTGACTTTAACCATGCATGAAGCACTGTTTTCTGTGTTTAAAGCCTGTTAGCTTAATCAAAATGTCATCCTTTTTTAATTTTATGTGGAGACAAAAAGGACAAAAATCTTTTTTTGCCCAGGAAATGTTCAAATAAATTGTAATAAAGATATTTTTTTATATAAATTAAAATAAAATTAACATGATACATCTAAAAAAAATAAAAAATAAAAAAAAGTACACTTTATTTTACAGTGTCCTTACATGTAGTTACTATAGTAATATAACTATAAATTATGCATAACATGCTAACCTTAAACCAAAACGGTAACACTTTATTTTACAGTGTCCTTGTTCCATATGTTACATGTACTTACCATAGTAATTACAGTAAATTATGCATAATTACATGCAACTAACCCTCAACCAAAACCTAATCCTACCCTAATCCTATAGTAAGTACATGTAGTTAATTAATAATACTCAGTACTTAAATATATAATTACACTGTAACAATGACACCTTAAAATAAAGTGTAACCCATTAATATTTCTCACTATTTAAATGTATATTTACACTATGACAAGGACAACTTAAAAATAAAGTTTAGCCACAAGAACATAAGAACATAATCGACTGAACATAACCCACTTTGTTAGCATAGTTTCGACAAATGTAGAATTTCTTACCTGAATATACAAAGTATTACAATGGCAGTAGTGAGAGAAATGAGAGAAACACTGTGTCCAATGGTGTAGCCAATCTTTATTGACCTGAAGAAACTATCCTGCAAAAGAAAAGAAAGAATATGTGTTCACAAGTTAAAACAGCTCTGTGCTCAGTTTAAACAACAATGTCAGCTCAAATGTTCAAATTACACTACTGGTCAAAAGTTTGGGGTCAGTAAATTTTTTTTTGAAGGAAACTAATACTTATATTTAGCAAGTAAATTGATCAAGTAAAGATTTCTATTTCAAATAAATTCTGTTCTTTTAAAATTTCTATTCATCAAAATATTCTATTCATTGGTTTTTCACAAACATATTAAGCAGCACAACTGTTTTCAACATTGATAATAATAAGAACTGTTTCTTGAGCAGCAAATCTTCATATTAGAATGATTTCTGAAGGATCATGTGACACTAAAGACTAATGATGCTAAAAATTCAGCTATCAGGGTTGTGTTTAGTTCTGTTCAGTTAGATTGTGTTTTAGGGTACGTTTACACGACAACGATGTACAAAAAATGGAAAGTTTTTTCTTTGTACAGATGACAACGTTATCAAAACGATTACACCATCACCCGTTCACACCAATCCGTGAAATGACTAAAAGCGATGTATTATACATGCCAGGCCAGTAGATAGCAATGTTACTTAATATTTATATACGCCGTTAATTCTGAAGAATGAATTGTGCTTTTCTATACGTCAGTTCAAAGTGACCATGTCTGTCACAATGCCAGATACATTTTTGAAATCAACTGATTTTTCATCTTTAAATTGCTGATTTAAAGATGTTTCAAATGGGTCCGATGTGTTTTGTGGTCTGCGCCGACTCTGTGCTATCGTGTCTGTGGACCGGAGCCCCTGCACATACGCATTCTTTTACAGAGCAGACTCGTGCCAAACACGCATGCCTACAGTATAGACTAAACACGTAATACACATGCGCATGACGTCACCATTTCGCATTTTTGTTGTTTACACAGAGACAATAACGGTCTCATTTTCAAAAACGTGCACTTTCAGGCCCCCAAACCGCTGTTGTCGTGTAAATGAACGGCAAAAACGTTTTCTGTTTTTAATTGACAACGGTGTCTTGTAAATGGCCCTGTTCCCGTTTGCCTGTGTTCTAGTTTCTTGTTAGTTTCCATAGTTACTCATTTGTTGTCATAGTTTTTAATTAGTTACTCTGTTCCCAGTTCCTTTGATTAGTCTCCCTGGGCCTCATTCATGAAACTTTCGTAAATATACCAGCAAATTCTGATTAATTTGCACGTAAAATGCACCTCTACGAAAACTCTCCTCTGGATTCACAAATGCTTCGTACACCACGGATTCGGTAGTTAAACGTGTGTATATTAATGAATTCCAAACATTAGTAAATATTAATAATTAGCATAATCCCGCCCATTAGTTACAACTACATAAATTACATGTCCAGGAACGCTGTGGAATCTTCTGGACTTCCTTCTCAGATTTGGCTCCAGTACATAGCATAAATGCTAAAGAGACCAATTGGCCATATGCCTAGCAATAAAAATTCAATTATCGTGTGTCCACGTTTTCCATTGTTGTTCAGTTGTTGTACAAGTAGGATGATTGGTCGGTGTACTGTGATTACTCCACTGTGATTGAACAACTGGGTAAAAAGTGACAGTGATGAGTGCTGCCTATTACCTAAAGTTGAACAGTTAAAAAAAAAAAAAAAAAAAAAAAAAAGACAGGGCAAATAAACTTGTGAAATATTATTGTAGTACATAATGCATCAAAATGCAATGTCATCAGTTTGCCTAAATTAGAACACAGAACGTTCAAATGTTTTACGCACCATTTACACGTGGTACAGGGAGCATGTGTACATTTTATTCATACCAACTAACATTTTTAAAATATGCGGTTCTGTTTTCCTGTCGATCTCGATTTATTCATTAAAGACTGTTTTTGTTGATATCCTTCATCATTGTGTGCTTTACTACAGCCACTAAACGTTATACATAGGAATAAATTACATTTTAAAATATATTAAAACAGAAAACTGTTATGTTAAATTGACATAATATTTCAAAATATTACTGTTTTACTGTGTTTTAGATCAAATAAATGCAGACATGGTGAGCATAAGAAACTTTTTTCAAAAGTTTCCATAATCCGTAATTCTGTAAAAATCCGTAATGACAGTACTAGTGTATAAAACCTTTTGATTACGGTATTATATTTCTTAACATTTAGTCTTGGTCTAAAAAAAAGTATCTCACATGCGGTATTGTGTTCAATGTGTAAAACGAAATTTAAAAGATTTTTTAAAAAGCACACTGCTTACAGTACGTATGACGACAGTGGGGTCAAAACATGCATTCACTGCCCCTTCACAACCATTCACAACCTTCATAAACACTCCACTCCAAAAACAACCATTACTCAGTGCACTGGCTTTTTGTCCATTTTATCGGATCCTGATTCTTACTCAAGGTTATCTTTTTTTGTGGTAAGAATGGGTACTGTGCTGTCTCTCCTACGCAAAGCTTTAAAAGACTCACCTGCGTATTTTAAATAACCCCCTCTGTCTTTGACCAAAGTCGAATATAAAAACCTGAACAGGAGCATCATCAACAAGAACATCAAATTCCTTTTAAGTCCCATGCCCACATATTCCCGGTGGGTCTGAAGAAGACCGGGCGTGCTGATTACCCATCCTGTTGATGCTAAAACATGCTGGGAAAGCTTTCATCAAAGGGCAAAGTTCATTTGCTCTTCACTTAACTACACTCTGCTCAAAAGATCAAGGCGTTTCATGTTATATAATAACTGCTTCAACGATGGCATATTTGTATGTTTACAATTGCATCCAAGGTCTGACGCCAATGTGCATTGCTAAATAAAGGAGCTATTATGTTTGGACTAAAAGGCAGGCTGGAAAAGGAGGCTAAGAGGTTGACTGAAACGGTTAGAGGTTAAACGTTAAAGCTTGGGTTTTTTTGGGGTGAGGAACACTCAATATGACATGAGAACGATCACTTTGTGTGGGCTAAAAGTTCAATACGTCAACAGTCTGATCATATCAGTGTTGTATAATGCCAGTGGAGTTGAAAACACTAGTTTGACATAACTTTACTAAGATATTTTGCATGTATGATGCTTTCTAAAGTCTCAAATACCTTTAGTGATAGTAAACTACTTTAGCCATATTTAGACGGTAATTGTTTCTCATGGGGACATTTAAAAATAAATTTGCATGCACCTCAGATGTCGATTTATTCACAGTGGAGGAGAAAGTTCTGTGATACTGCGAACCCGGGAACGTGCTGCTTACAGGGTCAGTCATGTAATTGTCAACTGTAAACAAAATTTCTGTTATTGCTTGGACAGTTAATAAATTCATATTTAATTTGAATAATAAAAAAATGATTATTATTTGATTATTTAAATATCCTGTTTAAAATAGGAAAACTGACATGGTATGGTTTAAATGGTTTTCTGTCTAGCATTTTATCTGTCATTTTAAAAATGTGGAAATTAGCAGGTATACTTTACAGTTAGTTAGAAATAGTTTCAAAAGTTTACGTGATTTTGTTCTCTTATTTCTTTGTCATCTTCACTCTTTCCCCGCCATTGACGGAAATTTGTGTGACAGCGAAATTTCCAGCTTTCCGTGTTTTCACTGTTATACGGTAGGGGGGCGCTGTTACACATCTTCTGAAAGAGTACTAAATCTCCTGATCAAATCACAGGCAAAGAAGAAGAAGCAGAAACAAGCGATATCATATGTAATCATATGCATATGTAAAATAACTAGTGCTGGGAAAATTATTAATCGTGATTAATCGTGATTAATTGCTTCCAAAATAAAAGTTTGTGTTTACATAATATATGTGTGTGTACTGTGTATAATTATTATGTATATATAAATACACACTCCTTTGTATATATATTTAAGAAATATTTGCATGTATATACTGTATATTTATTTATATAATTACGTGTTTTTCTTTTTGATCAAAATGTTAATTTTTTTATGAAAGTTACCCACATTAAAGTGTAATAAAAACAGGAATGCATGAACCTAGAATAAAATGTTTTTTTGTTGTTTAAAATCAGAGGGTCTGTTGTTTCTTTTGATATATCGCATTTTCAGATATTCTTACAACAAGATATTCTGGGGGCCATGAAACTTTTGTGAAAATGATCAAAAATGCTGGCGGTGGCTGGTAATCTTTTTCAAAAACACTGGAGGGGAAAGAGTTAACAGCTCCCATTCACTGTAGCAGAGTGGTGAAGTAATATAATTCTTGTAAACAGTTTCCAGCATTTCAGTAATAAAAGTGTCCATTTAAAATGTGTGCACATTACTGTGAAGCACAACAGTTACTGTATGGTGGTTTGCAGTGGTCAGAAAGGATTTAGACAATGACTTTTGAATTGATCCCTTCTTGTAAACACAGAAATGTCGATTTAGAGTTCTGATGGCATTTAAATTACTACTCAACCTTGGTGTTTGTCAAAAAAGACAGTAGGTAATTTGACCAGGAATTTTTACGCAGAGGGTTGGAGAAAAAAACTCAGATGGCAATAAAAATCACTGACTAGCCCCTGTACTGTACACTCTAAAAAATCTTGGGTTATTGTTTTCGACCCAAATCCTGGGTAGTTTTTGTGTTACTCAGATCCTGGGTGGGTCACACATAACAACCCAGGGGTTGAGTTATTTATTTTTATCTATAAATTCGTTATTGTGCTGTATATCGTTTAAAAACGGGACAACAGAGACTGGTCCATTACACTTGAATTACTTTTAAATGTTACATTTTTACCTCTAACATTTTTTAAACAAGCTTAAATGGTGGCAATGTGTATTAAAAACTATATAAAATATGCTATTGTAAAATATGATCGAAAATAAAGGAATTATCATGCAAGCCATTGGTTGTGTTGAGTATTTTTTTTTTTTATTTAGAGGATTTAAGTTAATCCGTAGACATTAATTCATGTATGAAGTAAAAAAAAAAAAAAAAAAAGGCTAGTACTATAGTAAAAATGAATCAACTATGCTGGGTTAAATCAACCCATTATGCTGGGTTAAATAAACAACTCAATTTGCTGGGTAAAATTCACCCAACATGTGTTCTGTCCTATATTTACCCAGCCCTTGGGTTAAAAACATCCCAAATAACATTTTAGAGTGTAAATGTTAAAATTACCTTACGCCCCTATGAGAAACAATTACTCTCCGAACATAGCTTTTGTAAACAAATTGTACTTACATCGTCAACAGTGCCATTCAGATTATAGCCACAATACACTGCGATTTCCATCGGGTCCATCTCAGTCCAGCCATCAGCAGTGCAAGTTTTTGAGAGGTTACCTGTGTAAGAAATGTAAAGGTCATTAACCTCAAGATACACATGCTGGCTGCTCTATTTAGAAGTTGCATCTGTTTATTACTCTTTTGACTTTAACTGAAACAAAGTGAGCCCTGAGAGCTGGATCCCTGGAGTGAGTCCACACAAAGTTAAATGGCTTTCTGGAATAAAGCAGAGAAATGCGGGACCACGTCACCCCTCTCGCTGAGGTGTTTCTTGGCACTTCTCACTGCACAGCAGCCCATGAATGCAAAACTCTGCATCCGATCAATATGCAATGAGACCCAACTGAGCACTGTGATTCAGCGTGCGTATTGTTTTGGTCTATGCTGTATACAAATTTAAACAATGATTTATTGAGATGCTGAGATGCCTGGGAAAGAAAAACAGCCTTTTTTAGATCATAAAATTTAAACAGTGTTGTGGAAGCTACTTTGATGTCACTTTTTTAAGCAGTTAAACTACAGTCAAAATACTGTTTGAAACGGTAGTGAGCTACATTATAAGTTATGAACAAAATTAGCTTACTTAAGGGAGAATTGTGTTTTTATAAATGAAATGTAACATGTATGTTCTGTTTAGGTCCTGTTAAGCCTGTTAAGTCTGGGCCCTATCATACACCTGGCGCAATGCGACGGCAGGTGCGACACAAGCGTTTTTTGCTAGTTTCAGCTCGACCCAGTTATCATTTTCACTCCCAGCACCACGTTGTTTAAATAGCAAATGCGCTTGCGTCCATCTGTTTACCCATGGTTGTGCTGGTCTGAAAACGAGGTGTGTTCAGGCTCATTGTTGGTGTGTGGCAACTGAAAACGACTGCGCCATTGACCAACAAAAACCTAGTCTAAAGTCAATAGCATTATTTAAAGTTATTTAATTGTGTTATTTAAAGGCCACATTAATAATATGCGCATATAGGCGAGTGCACAACACACTTACACTCTGCTTATTACACACACAGGGACGCACAGCAGCACACAAACATTTTTAAATATTAAAAATAAAAGGATTCCTCTCTGAAGTATCGTTCAGTCTTTCCGCTCGCAAATTCCGCCATGCAAATAGCAATCCGCCATGGTGCAAGCACAACTGGCTTTTAAAGAGAATGGGAGATGAGACTCTGATTGGTTTATTGCACGTTACAACCAAAACACACCCATGACTCATTAAGACACTAGGTACAACCCTTTTGGACCATGCGCCTGGTGTGCAGACTGTGTTTTCCATCGTGCACCTGCGCCATGCGCTTCAGGCCATGCGCTCAGATCGTTAAAATAGGGCCCTCTGAGTTTGTAGTTTTTTTTTCTTTGTTAACTCATTAGTTAATCATTCTGTTCAGCTTTTCCATCATAGTTCCCTCCCCATGTATTTAAGCCATGATTTCTACTTAGGCTGACCACACACTTGAAGATTTTAAGCCCGATTTGCAACCCCCAATGATCTGGGAGGTATGGCATGATTAGAGACTTCTCGCAACCGACTTTTTGTCCATAAAATCCTTAATTGTGTCGTGTCATTACAATTATTTTACTACTCCCGATTATGTCGGAGTCCGCACGACCCAAAATCGTAAATATCAAACATGTTTGGTCTTTCCGACTCTTGATCAGGCTGCCTCTGACGTGATACCCACGATAACCAATGAGAGCACGCAAGCTTCACCAACCGGATGTTGCGTGCGTCTATAGCTGAAACTTGATAGCCACAAACATGCCACAAAAGTGGAGTATTGAGAAAGAAGATCACCCATATTCTTTTTTTCTCTTTTGTTTTTCTTCCCGTAAAACAAAACGCCAGGAGAACCAGCTGACGACGTCGATCGTCCTCCATTTGTTTTTCCTCTCAAGTCATGTTTGATCTCGCAAGTCTCTGTGAGATCTTGTCTCACTGTGAAAATGTTACTACAATCGACAGGTGTGTGGTCTCGCGGTCCAGATGAATCGTCTAGTGTGTGCATTCAGAGGATTGTAATGCTAAAAATGGGTTGAAACTGCCCTTATGTCTGGTCTCCCACAGTTTTAAAATCGGTTAAGATTTGAAAATTGCCTAGTGTGTCCCAGGCCTTAGTCCTTTGTCATGTATCGTTTTTGAGGTTGTGTTAGCTCAGTGTTTCTCAAACTCCCTACCACTTTGGAGGTAGGGAAGGGTTCCGAGCCCCACCTGTCCCCAATTGCCCCAACAAAATGGTAATTATCTAGGCTTTAAGTTTACCTGTTAACATTTATTTTATTAACGTCACATTTTTAACCCTTTCATGCGTACGTTTAAAATATTCTAGCTGACCCCCCAGAGTGAGTTTTTTTAAGGCGACCGTTATTTTAGAACGTTTCCCCTTATTGTTTCCATGGCGATGCTTCATGCTTGTCATGTGACTCACCGCAACCAAAACAGCGCTGTATGACGCATTTATTAAGTTTTTCCTTTTTTATTCAAAATATTGACAAACTTGCTTACCATGTCATCAACTATCTAATCCAATTCTCAAATACGTGTAAGTGAGTGTGTTTTGCCATTTAAAAACCTTTATAAATGATCTTGATTTTGATCTATAATGTGAGATGGGCGCCGCCATGTTTGTTTGCACCGCAGTTCAGAGAGTCCTGTCAGTCAGATTTACAGCACGTAATTTCATCAGTTTCTCCCGAAATACATGTAAGTGAGTGACCGGTGAACTGGGAGAAGAATAGAGTAAACTTTATAGTTACTTACACTAATGTATCTGATATAAATAAAACATGTTGGCAAATGATATTTTAATGAATTGTTATTGCTGCTTCCATAGACACCAGTGTGTATTTTACAAACTCTAAATGTATTGTTTTACTAGAACTTATGTGTATTTAAATGTTTGAAACCTAAAATAAACATTATGTGGTTGAAAACACTGCATGATATACACTCACCTAAAGGATTATTAGGAACACCATACTAATACTGTGTTTGACCTCCTTTCGCCTTCAGAACTGCCTTAATTCTACGTGGCATTGATTCAACAAGGTGCTGAAAGCATTCTTTAGAAATGTTGGCCCATATTGATAGGATAGCATCTTGCAGTTGATGGAGTATTGTGGGATGCACATCCAGGGCACGAAGCTCCCGTTCCACCACATCCCAAAGATGCTCTATTGGGTTGAGATCTGGTGACTGTGGGGGCCATTTTAGTACAGTGAACTCATTGTCATGTTCAAGAAACCAATTTGAAATGATTGGAGCTTTGTGACATGGTGCATTATCCTGCTGGAAGTAGCCATCAGAGGATGGGTACATGGTGGTCATAAAGGGATGGACATGGTCAGAAACAATGCTCAGGTAGGCCGTGGCATTTAAACGATGCCCAATTGGCACTAAGGGGCCTAAAGTGTGCCAAGAAAACATCCCCCACACCATTACACCACCACCACCAGCCTGCACAGTGGTAACAAGGCATGATGGATCCATGTTCTCATTCTGTTTACGCCAAATTCTGACTCTACCATCTGAATGTCTCAACAGAAATCGAGACTCATCAGACCAGGCAACATTTTTCCAGTCTTCAACTGTCCAATTTTGGTGAGCTCGTGCAAATTGTAGCCTCTTTTTCCTATTTGTAGTGGAGATGAGTGGTACCCGGTGGGGTCTTCTGCTGTTGTAGCCCATCCGCCTCAAGGTTGTGTGTGTTGTGGCTTCACAAATGCTTTGCTGCATACCTCGGTTGTAACGAGTGGTTATTTCAGTCAAAGTTGCTCTTCTATCAGCTTGAATCAGTCGGTCCATTCTCCTCTGACCTCTAGCATCAACAAGGCATTTTAGCCCACAGGACTGCCGCATACTGGATGTTTTTCCCTTTTCACACCATTCTTTGTAAACTCTAGAAATGGTTGTGCGTGAAAATCCCAGTAACTGAGCAGATAACAGTAACTGAGCACCAACAACCATGCCACGCTCAAAATTGCTTAAATCACCTTTCTTTCCCATTCTGACATTCAGTTTGGAGTTCAGGAGATTGTCTTGACCAGGACCACACCCCTAAATGCATTGAAGCAACTGCCATGTGATTGGTTGATTAGATAATTGCATTAATGAAACAGGTGTTCCTAATAATCCTTTAGGTGAGTGTATGTCAAGCGCTGAGCGTGTCCGCCTCTGGCTCAGCCTCAGCGCCAGCCAAAGCACGAAAACACAGTTTGAATCTGGCAGTTATGTCACGTCACCGGACATTCTAAATCCCATATGTGGTACCGTACTCTCAGGGGCACAGAAATAAAAATCCAACATGTGAGACTGCTCAAAAGGTTAATAGAGATGGGCACAAAAATGACCAAATTTCCTCCCGTTTGTTGCACCCTCACTTGTCATGTCTCTATGCCCCACACTTTGAGAAACGCTGTGTTAGCTGAGTTCTCCTGTAATTTCATCGTGTGACATAAAAAAATGATTTTTTTTTTTTTGTGATCAGAGCCAGAGTTACAGTTTTAAACTTAAATTGGTATTTTTTTTTTACTAAATACAACAAAAACATCCTAATTTACACAACCAAGTCAAAAAAAAAAAGAAGACAAAAACCGATTCACAAAACTGAATCAGCTATGGACCTTTTTACGTCTGTTCACTTTATGTGTTTCTACTGATTGGATAGCTATCTGATTTCTTAAAACGGTTCCATTTACCCACGCTATATGCAAATTTAACGGAGTACAGGTCAACGAAAGCAACACATATGAGCTGCATTTTATTTATCATCCGCTAATTTCAAGATCAAAAACCAAAATAGGAGAAAGAGCGGCATCGGATTATCAATTCACTAGAATGAATCAGACATACCAAAGCTACAGCACATATTGCACTAGATACTCGTTGGGAAAAAAAGCTTGTTACTGGAAAAGCTATAGTACTTTGAAAACAGCTGAACTACACTACTGAAAAATGTTGAGATTAATAAACTAGCGTTCAATTGATTATGAGAGAATTTACCTTGGATTATACCACAATCTATGATTTAATTAAGAGCCTTTTATATAAGAATAAAGGGGGCATTTAAGAACTAGGTGTGGGTATCACACTACGATGCTACATTTTAGAGAGAGAATTGTCTTATGGTCCACAGACTTTGAAAAAGATGATGTATACTTCAAGAGGAAGGACACTTAATTCCTCCTCAGTGAATTCATAGCGGATCCTGAGTTACAATGCCACATATTGATCCAAAACAAGCCAATGATTTTTACTCAGGCTTGAATTAGAGTCCCTGTGTGTTTTTTCTTCAATGCGCTTGTTATGTGAACACTGAATGAATGAAAAAAGCAATGCGGTTTCATAACATTACAAAATGAACATGAAAGCATACAACAGACCACTCAAATGGAAACACACTTAAAAATGAAATAAAATAAAATACTTTCCAAAAGGAACAAATGCCAGCAGAAACAGTTTAAATGCATCAAATCTAGGCACAAAGACCACATGTGCCTGCCCTGACAGGCAGTGACCTCCATCTAGATATTAACAATGATGTCCACTGCTGAATGAATCATACTCACAGGTACAGTATCCAACTGCTGGAAAGACTTATTGGTAAATTAATTTTTTGGGGCCAATTAATGGATTTTTTTTTGTCTTCACCAAAAACTTAATGCAAGTGGCAAATTACATATTGGATTAAATTTGAAGAAGGTAAAATAAGGGAAATGATAATAAGGTCTGTTTGGCCATTAATTGGCCATTTGTTATTTGGTCTAGATTTGGCCCACTGACTCACCCTTGGTAACATTGGGAAAACAACATTAATCTTCTACATTCAGCACCTGTGTGAAAATTTAAATTAACTCAAGATAACTCTAACTCTAGATACTAAGAAAATTAGTATAGAAAATTATATTTTATCTCTCTTTTAATTAACCAAAGATGACATTGTGACATTTGTTTTTGTCATCAGGCTTTTGCTTCTCTATTAACCTGTTGAGAGTTTTATTGTTCTTTTAATACGTATTGATCTGTTTATTTGTCATTTGGAAGATGTACGATAAAAAGTCAATAATGGTAACTAAACACAGCTTCAGAGTGTCAGGGCTACAAAAGCAGGTTGAACATGAAGGTTTCTGTGTCAGCAAGTTGATTGGCTAATGACTAATCCAGTCATAATGTATATATTATATTATTTGATTTCTTTAAGTATATTATGTCATCATACCACAACAGTATCATTGAGAGACTATTATAGTTATAGTATTAATATTTTTATTTTTTACTTTTATATTTTCCGTTTTCATTTTAATTTTAGTAAAAATTTTAACTAAAGTTACAGTTTTAGTTATTTTAGTACATCAAGTTAAGTAAATTAAAATGAGAAATGTTGCTTTGGCAACAAGCTGAAATAAGAGAAGTTTAAGTTTTTATATTTTATTTTATTTCAGTTAATGTTTATTTTATTTTAAGTAACAGAATTATTTTATGGTTTAGTGTCAGTTTTAGTTTTATTTAACTATAATAACCCTGTACCACAATATTTGTTTTACTGTTGAAGTGCTACGTGAAATAGTTTGGAAAAAAATAGTATACAAATAATATATGTATGCATTTAATAAATTATCTTTATTTTAATCTATTTTAAGTATTTTATATATAAACTTTGTTAGATGCGATTAACATTAACAATTAATCGATTTGGCAGCACAAATTTTAAGAGATTTATCTTGCAAACAATCACAAAATCATCTGAGACACTTCCGTAATTATTTACCCTCCCCACCCCACCCCCATAAAAAGCCAATATTTTAGCCTTGATTTGCGGTAAATAAATTAATGCATTAATAATGACAGGTACATCATGCTTAACATGTAGAATTAAGATTCGTTTTCACTTGCTATGCCTCTGACAGCTCTGTCTGTTTTGTCATTGTTTAATGTATCTTTGTTTGTGTTGTGCTTGAACACATGGCTCTGTCTTGGTTTGTGTTTGCCATGTGCTCCTTGTGTCCTGCCTTCTTGTTTCCTGTTACCACGCCCCCTTGTCTAGTCCTTGTCTAGTCCTCGTTTCACTAATTGTGTGCTCACCCTTTCCTCATGTTCTCTGCTCCTTGTTTGTCTGAGTGCGTTCACCTGTTCCTCATGTTTTCTGCTCCATTTATAATGTGTGCTCTTTCCCTCATGTGTTGCTGGTTCGTTGTACTTTGTGCCTACGTGTGCTGTTATGCTAGTATTGTTAAGTGTTAGTGCTGCCTTTTGGGCCTGTCTTGTTTCCTGTGTCTCTAGTTCCTGTCCTGCAAGCAGAGCTTCCCTGGCAGTTTGCTATCCTTGCCTAGCTGCAAGCTTGGAGTGTTTCCTGAGATACCTGATTGCATTGCCCTAGGATTCCTGCCTGGCCATCGCTGGTATCCTCTGGTCTCGCTGTGCTCTGACATAACTGCTCTCCAGCCTACCACCTTCTTGAGCTAGTTATAGTGGCTGCTCTTTCTGCCTGTGATTGTGTTCCTTATCTGCCTACTGTTTGGACTGTGTTCACCTCCTCACCATTCCTTGTCTGTCAGCTGTTTTGTCAATAAACCCCTGATCACTCATTCCTGCATTTGAGTCCTCTCTCATAGAACTGTAACACTCCCTGGTTTCTGTGATATGCATATTGTTGAGATTATCAGAAAGACATGGATTAAAATCTGCTAATTTTAATACATTGAATTTCTACAAACATGTTACCAGAACCTGAAAGCTTGTGTAATATTATTGAAGGGGATGTTTACTCTTGGCTTTTAGTTTGTCATGTAAGGTTAACGCCAACCCTCTCATATTTATCAACGTTTGCAAACACCCACACACAATATATCCATCCTCACACATTATTCCAGTGGACCTCCGGCTTTGTCATAAGCCACAGAGATCCCAAGAAGCAAATCCAGAATGTCACATTAATCCTCGGTATTGAACTACGGACAGATTTTTATCATTCTGAAAAGCCTATTCAGAAAGAGCATTGTAATGCATATGCTTTAAATGAAAATCCATTAGAAATGTGTGGGACTTAAGTGAAAGATTTTGCTCCTGAATAGTATTTCAGCAGTACATCAGCACCAGTACAGTATGTTCCATGTTTAGAATATTCAAATGTGTTGAGCTTCCAAATCATAAGAAGAGTATAATGTTCAGTTTCAAAGGCAGGAAACAATAGATCACTTCACAGGAAGTTAAGGAAATTAAGTCAGCAGTCTCTGCAAACCACCTAACTTTTGGCTACAATAAATGTGATGAAAAGGTTCAATGTTTTTACCCAAAGAAATTCACTTTAGGATTGGTTTCCACAATGTTATATGAACATATCAAGCTAACAAAATGCAACAGAATTCATACTGTAAATTAACCAAATCACATTTATTTTAATATTAATCATTGCACACATCAAAATATATAACTACATTTAGAGCTTTTAAGTATGACAAATGATATGAATTAAAATAATAATTGTTAATTTTTCACAAATGCACATGGATGCAAACACACACAATATATGCACGCTCCCCACACGTGCATCAATGAGCCTTGGCCGCCCATGACCCTGTCGCCGGTTCACCACTGTTCCTTCCTTGGACCACTTTTGATAGATTGACCACTGCAGATCGGGAACACCCCACAAGAGCTGCAGTTCTGGAGATGCTCTGACCCAGTCATAGCCATCACAATTTGTCCCTTGTCAAACTCGCTCAAATCCTTACGCTTTCCCATTTTTCCTGCTTCTTACACATCAACTTTGATGCCTAATATATCCCACCCACTAACAGGTACCGTGATGAAGAGATAATTAGTGCAGGGCCGTAACCACCATTGACAAGTCCCCCCTAATAATTGGAAATGACCAAATTGTCGCCCCCAATATATGATATTTCTTAATGTTGTTCTCCATTACATACCTCTCTGTTTGTTGTTTGACAGACTGTTTAAAAAATAACATGTTTAGGCTGGTCTGTCTCAGCGCTCGTCAATGTCAAAATGATGGCCAATCAGATCAAAGGTGGCAGGGCTTAAAGTTCACTAAGCGATGCTTTTAGTTTTTACAGTGAAAGAGTGCGTATAGCTAAACATTTAATATTTGACAACTGTTTTACAATGAATATTACACAGTAACATACAGTGATGCAAACTACTCAACTTTTTTAATGTAATTTCACCATTTTGAATTGAAAATATGCTATGATGATGTAATTCATAACTGAATGTAATGAGATTTTTATTTATTTTTTTAATTTTTGACATATTAGACATACAAACAAGAGTGAATGTGTGCATATTTTTTTAAATAAAATATTGTTTAAATTGATTCTTTAACTTCTTTTCTTATTTCTTTATTCCTTTAAATCCCTTTTGATCCTCTAATTACTTAATTTTCTTTAAATAAAAATTCATTTTAAATACCCAACCCCCCCCCTCCCAAAAAAAAATCCACTACTCAGAACATCACAGCCATGTCTGCAAACCAGGGCTCAGCCTCAGATGGTAACGTTCTTTTTCATGTAATTGAACTAAAAATAAACTCATCCGATGACAAGGAAGCATATTTGGCTGTGGGGAGTCATATAAGTTACGGAGTGCATGACTAATCTCTTTTGGAGAAAGATCAATGAATATGATTACATTTATATTCAGCACTCAAACTTGGCCACCTTCACACTCTGCTGCATATGAAACTAGCAGCTCCTTTAGATGATTGAATGAACTAATGATTTGTGATATATACACAGGCACTAAAAACATCCATGGTATACTATGCCTCATTAATCAAATATTCATTAATTAAGCACTCCTGAGAGGACTAAATTACATAACAAGAGTAAGACTAAAGCCTTGTTTAATTAAAGGTTGAGGTTGAGCACCTCCATCACCTCCAACAAACTGTCTGTACTTGTTTATTCTTGTGTGAGAAAAAAAGATAAGTGATAAGTGATAAGGTGATAAGTAAGAATAGTTTGATACATTTATAAACTAAATAGATGCAGTAAGCGATTTCTGAGAAACACTGTTGATATTCGAAATCGACGCCCAAACAAACATACCCCTCCGTAGAAACAAAGCAACCTCTGTGTCCGTTTTCAGGCCTTCCCTAACGTCTAACCTTTTTCAATATTTATGTGGATCCCTGTTCTTACCTGAACCTTCTTCTTCCAATTATATTCCTCTAACCTTTTCCTCTTTGGTTATATCTCAGCTATCTCTCTTTCTACAGTCTTTCTACAAATCTGATCGGTCCGATCCACTTTGTTTTTTCTCCTATTTGCCAGGGGGGTATTCCAGAAAGCAAGGTTAACTTACCATTACATATACCCTGAACTCCCGGTCGATTAACCCAAAGTATGAGGTATGCTGGTTTCAGAAACGCGTCCTGGAGTAAGATCAGCCAACAGAGTATGTTCCCGGTTAACACACAAGACATTCTCAACGGAGCAACGAAATGATAATTCACCATGGAAACATGGATACAGCGCGCCATTCTACTTCCTCCTTCTTCTTTTGTTTAATGGTGCACATTGCCACCTATTTGGTGGTTGTGCAATCATTTTTCCAACCTTTTCGTTGAATAAGTAATCTTTATTCTCTGAGAATAAGGATTATATTGTTTGTTTGATGCTAATTAATGTGTGAGATGACAACTGTAAAAAATCCAACTCACAAAAATTTAGACTAATGATTATGTTTTAGTTAACTGGACAATTAAATGCAAAAAAGTTGGCAAAACAATCGTTGGACCAACCTAGTATTAATTGTAAATTCGTTTTGTAAATGCAAGTTAACAAGCATACAAGTTGCAACAAGTTAATGCGTGCATCAAGCAAAACTCATCCATTGCTCCCAGAATGCATTGCGGCATCAGCATGTCACCATTGTTGAGATTCATCGGCTGATTCTTGATGTCTGTGGGAGTAAATCTTACCGGTCAAAGTGCTTAGTGTACAGTCTGTTTTAAACCTTAGTCAGCTATTCTGATTAAAACCGTGCTTGATTTTTTCTAGAAGCAAAATAAAAGTTAATAGTATATTGCTCATATTAAACTCAGTCATAAAATCAGTGAATTAAGCCACTACACAATGATTATATTCTTATCATCGAGCAGCTGACAGCATTTGATTGTGTTTTTTCTTGCTTTTCTTGCCAAACACTAAAAAGTCGTCAATCTGCCCAACTAAAGAAAACACTAATCACCATGATGGTCACATAATTTTTTTTTTAAAAACTATAAAAAAACTCAATCAGCTGAACAAAAGATCTTAAATTGGGAGACACGTGACCTTACTCAGTTAATTGAGTTAAGTGAACTACTTTGTTTAAAAGTTGAGTAAACTCAAAAAAGCTGTGCAGCAAGTTGCCTTACAATTTTAAGTTATGTCAACTTTTCTTTTTCAAATTCCATTTCGAAATCGAATTAACATTTAAACATTACCTTGTTATAATAGTGCTTTAGAATTAATATATAATATTGTATATTATATAACTGTAACTATATAACTGTATTAATTATATAACACGCATCTGAATACCTTTTAAGCAAACTAACCCTGGAACATGAGCAGGTTATGATCAGAGAGTGAGTTGCTATGGCTACTTACATACCCTGAAAGTTACCTCTGTTTTTTGAAACCGAAAGTTGAGGTTATCCACTTACATACCCTTGTTTAGTGGTTGATTTAAATTTTCAACAGCATTTCTCAGAAATCCCTTACTATGAAAATGGTAACACTTTACAATAAGGTTTCATTAGTTAACATTAGTTAACTACTTTAGTTAGCATGAACTAAGAAATAACAATACTTCTACAGCATTTATTATTCTTAGTTCATGTTAATTTCAACATTTACTACACTATTAAAATCAAATGTTGTATTTGTTAACATTAGTTAATGCACTGTGAACTAACATTAACAATGATTAATAAATACTGTAACAAATGTATTGCTCATTGTTAGTTAATACATTAACTAATGTTAACAAATGAGACCTTACTGTAAAGTGTTACCAAGTACTTTTTATGGATTTTGAGATTGGATTAGGGAAAATGCTAAAACAATAATATCTATAAATTAAAGGCATTTGGAAAAATTGTAAAATATAAAGTAACCTTCATTAAAGTGTTGTAAAATCTTACAACAAGAAAAAATCTGTCTATTTGTTGGTAACAATGATTTATGTTTGAATCATCAGCATTGGCTCTTCTCAAGACTTTCAATCACTCATTTCTCCAATGTTCCTTTAGCCTAGAAATGTCACTGGCATGAAAACTCTCACACAGCAGTGATTTTCAACCTCTCTGCTAAACGAAGGGGCTGCATCTTCTATCCAGACTGCAGCTAGCTTGAAAACACAATGGCTATGTACACACTGTCAGTCCAAATCCAATTATGTGTGTATCCGATTGGATCTAAAATTATTGACTGTCCACATTGTGTATTCGCAACTGTTCAGATCCGATTTGTTTGTCCATGCTGCTCTTTCGTTTACCAGGAATATCTGCATTGGTTTCTATGGCAATGGCGTTGGAAGGTATACACCAAAAACAACAACAGCAAACGCAACATGGAGGGGTTTGGAATACAGATGTTGTCTTATTTACAACATGACAAGCCGCCACGCTGGACTACTGCGTCTTCATATGAATGTAGCTTGAATCAGATTTGTAAAAATTCATTTCATGTGATTTTTTTGCCGTTCACACTTGCTAAATCTGATCGGATTCAATCGGATATGCACAGAAATCGGATTTGGACTGACAGTCTGAACGTAGCCTTAGACAAGAATAGCCTACAGTTCCATCTAACTATATGTAGGGAACAGCACATTCCAGGGCCCAGTTTTATGGCAGGGTCCATCTCTCACTGCAACAGTGGAGAAATGTTTGCTACATTTAGATGTTAATGTATAAATGAATGCATGAAAGTTCTTGTTTGGACTCTATTTGTTTAGAATATTGCATTCTGCATTGGTATTCTAGTGGGGGTTTAGAAAGTGAAAAATGCATTGGTAAAATGTTAAGGACACTGTATTAACTGTGTGCTTTAGATTATGCAAATGAGTTCCACAGGGGAAAGAAGGGTGGACCACATTGTGTGTGCCCCCTCTGATGTCAGCAGCCAAATTGCAATCTCCTCCTCATTGGAAAGGGATAAATGTACCCTTTCAACAGAAAGGTTCTGAGCCTCCGGCTTGTAACAGAGAAGGCAGCAAAAGATACACAAAAAAATTCTCTTTAAAATAATAGTAAAATACTGGCAGCAGAGATGCCAGCAATCTACTGTAATTCTACATACTTTATGAATACTGTGAAATTGCTTTACAGCTTATTGCCGTAAAAACTAAATACAGTATTTTTTTATTTTATAGTAAAATACTGGCAGCAGAGACATTGTCACATGTCTGTCTGTGTGTTTGGTCTTTCTGTTGTGTTTTGATTCCGTCACATCTGTTCTTTTGTCTTAGTTTCCCGCCACTTGTCTGTTTCCTAGGTTACCATCATTAGTTAAGTTCTGTTCAGCTGTGTTTAGTTAATTATCTTGTTTCTGTCTGCTATTTAAGTTCCTCTTGTTCACTCAGTCTTTGTCTAGTCACTGTTATGTTGGAGTGTGTTTCCCTCCCTCCCTCCCTCCCTGCCTGCCTGCCTGCATGCATGCATGCATGCATGTTTGTTCCTGACTCCGCCTGACTCCATGGTCTACTGAGCTTCCGGCGCCTCCATGGTCCCCTGTAGCACTGGCACCACCCTGGAGTCATCCGAACATGCCAGCATCATCCTGCTCACCTACCTGTCACCTCCAGGACTCTAGGGTGCCCACCCCCCTCTTTCTGTTGTGTTTTGATTCTGTCGCATGTTCTTTTGTCTTAGTTTCCCACCACCTGTTCCCGCACAGACACGGTCCATGTCCTGGTTAAAATTGCCTATTTCTCTGGATTTAAACATTCTTTGAAACATTTGGGATAATGTAAGTACACAAGTCAACAATATATACACTATCAGTCAAAAGTTTGGACACTTTCCATCAAAGAGAATGGGAAAGTGTGTCCAAACTTTTTAGTGTATAACATTGTTCTAGTGTTTTGGGGATATTTTAATCCAAATATCTTACATATTGTGCCTTTAACACAATTATTATTGTTTAATTAGCACATGTGGTTTACAAGGACTGCAGTTAATATCCAATAAAGGTTGGTTTAAAGCACTTAATTATGACATTTCCCATTTTCCATGACCTAATGAGCTAATTAAACAATAATAATAATTTAATTACAGTGATAATAAATGAAGAACTCACCATTTGTCTATAGCCTATTCATATATTAATGTAGAGACTACAATATATTAACTATGCATTAACTATAAATTAATAGTTTGTAATTGATTTGTAAGTACTTTATTATTGTATACTCATTAAGTGTTACCCAAATGATTTCATTTTTTTTTTTTAATGCATAACAACAATTTATAATACAATGTTACTGCCATAGCCACACCCCACTTAATCACTTGTATGTTATCCATCGTATGCACTTTATTCCTTTCTCATTCATGGAATTCTTTTAGTAGTTGTGTTTTACTCGTTATCTTTTTGTTAATAAAATTTATTCATTGTGTTTATAATACAGAGGTTCTACAACTTAGCCAATATCTTACAAATCTTTCAGACTGCAAACTTCTTTCAATCTACATCATTTTTATTTGTTTAACAATCGTTAATTTTTCTTTAATGTCATGGTGAAATCCAGGCTGGTGCTTCGTAATTAGATCATCTGACACTTTCATACTCCCCTTAAGTGATGTGACCAAAACTTACAATATTATTTGGTGTCCATATAGACCAGCGGTGGCGAACGTCAGTCCTAGAGAGCCACAGTTCTGCATAGTTTTGCTTCAACCCTAATCAAACACACCTGAACAAGCTAATCAAGGTCTGAAGGGTTACTAGGAAGCTACAGGCAGGTGAGTTTTATCAGGGTTGGAGCTGAACTCTGCAGGACTGAGGCTCTCCAGTACAGGAGTTCGCCACCCCTGATATATACCAACATCATATGACACATTTATGCTGCTCATTTTAAAAATAAATCACTAAATAGCTGCTGCATGAATGAACAGCTGGGGGAAAAAAGGATATTTCAAATAGCAGAATCTTACTTGCATACTCACAGGTCATTCCCTAAAGTGTTCAGTGTGGGAAATAATTTTCTTGACCTCAAAGCTCCTCAATGGAGATGTGCTCTCCTTTTCAGCCCTCTTTCATCATTGCAGAAACACTTTACATCCTCCAACACAGAGGCTGTAATTCCACTTTATGGAATCAACATCAGTTTCCTTGTAGACTGATTATACAGACATTTTTGCAAACCTAAACATATCTATTATGGAAGCACATGGGTGGCAAATTTCAATTTGCAATGTAATATGCAAAATGGCAATGCAATATCTAAAATGCGGTGTATTTCAGTGTTTAAATTTACATTTTCCATACCATGTGTGCAACATTTGAAGCAAAATAATAATTCAAATTGAATAATATCATTTACATTTGCTATTTCCTACTCTAGTTTTAACATCATTTAAACACATATTTTAACGTTTTATAAGTTGCAAAATTCAAATGAAAATGTATTACAGAAATTATTAGACATGTTTAACATGTTCTAGCAAAAAGGTCATTTAAATGTTATTTTTCTTAATTGCATTTACACTCACAGTTAAGATTAAAATGTCCCGCAATGAATGTAATTGAAAACGCAATCCGAGCCGATCAAAGCCCCGCCCCGCCCTGTCAATCACTGCATCAAGGCGGGGCCAGGTGTTGGAAACATGGCGGCAGCAGAGCTATTAAAGCGAGGCATTTACTGGCATATAAGGTGGAAGAAGAATAGAGAAATATCAGTGTTCGTGAAGATTATGTGTGTCTGTCAGTGATAGAACCAGTACGTTATTAGAACCATAGATATTTATGGTTAGAACGCCTCACAGAGAACGCGCCTGGCGCTCGTGCACCTTGTCATGAGCGCGGTCACGTGTCTGCTGAAGTACTGAAACAGTGAGCGGTGCTTTACAACAGGTTATTTTACTCACAAATACTCTTAGACAAATACTCTATCAGTATGGTTGTATTTTTTTCTCTCTCTTTTTACCATTCTGATTGTTGTCTAATGCATCAATTGTATTAATAAAACGATGTGTATAGTCCATCTGGATGCGAATGGGTGTTATTTATAATAATAATAATTTCTGCTTCCAAAAATAACTGTTGATGACTAAACCCATCTTTCACATCTAAGCATTTTGGTCTGATGTGAACAGGTGCTGGTGATGGATATTTTCTTGGCACACTTTGGGCATCTTAGTACCAACTGGCATCAATCAAATGCCACTGCCTGAGTATTGTTGCTGACCATGTCCATGCCTTCATGACCACAGAGACCTGCTTGGGACGGATTTTCCAGTTGCGCTCCCGCAAAAAATAGCTATGTTAACTTCTCCCGCTCCCGCTCTCGCTCCCGCCCGCGCAACATTCATGTTTTGTCCCGCCTATAAATAGATTTTTTTCAGTATACCATACGTCCATGAAATTTTCATAAAATATTTTCATATTACATATCACCACCATAGACGGTAAAAAAATATGGACGTAGTGTCCGTGACGTCACCCATAGGATTCTGGAGAGCAGTTTTGAAGCGTAAAATGTAGGGTCGAGCTGGCTGTTGCCATCTTGGCAGCACGTCACAGTGCATCACACAGGATAACTGAAAATGGGCAAAGAGGCGGGACGTGGGTGAAGCTGAGCTGACGCGATGACTAACAGACAGCAGATAAATGGCTATCCACCTGTCACTCAAAGTGGCCACGCCCTTAATTATGCAGAACTTTAAGGCTTTATATAATGTAAACGAATGAGTTATAAAAAAAATTTGCCCCCCTCACACCTGTCATGAAGGGCAAAATTATCTATATAGACCAAAACCACAATTTGTACCAGGCTGTAAACATGTAGAACGTGTTTTTTCTGTTGTAAAGTTGGCCATTTTAACATGGGGCTCAATGAGATTCTGCTCCCTTTTGGAGCCTGTCCCTGGAGCCTGTCCCTAGCTGTCCCTTAAACATGACAGTGAGTTCACTAAACTCAAAGGGCCTCCACAGTCACCAGATCTCAATAGAGCAGCTTTGGAATGTGCTGGAACGGGAGATTTGTGATAACTTTTTTACAATGTTGAGAAACTTTGATCGGCTTGGATTGCATTTTCAATTCCACATTGAATTTTGCTACATTCATTGCGGGACATTTAATGAAAATGTAATCACAAGTATCTTAACTGTGAGTGTAAATGCAATTAAGAAAAATAACATTTAAATGACCATTTTGCTACAGTTTTTGCTAGAACATGTTAAACATGTCTAATAATTTCTGTAATACATTTTCATTTTGCAACTTATAAAACGTTAAAATATATGTTTAAATGATATGTTAAAACTAGTGTAGGAAATGTAGGCTAAATTATATTATTCAATTTGAATGATTATTTTGCTCCAAATGTTGCACACATGGTATGGAAAATGTCAATTTAAATACTGAAATGCACTGCATTTTACATATTGCATTGCCATTTTGCATATTACATTGCAAATTGAAATTTGCCACCCATGTGCCACCCTATTTACAGTGGGATTCAAAACTGAGACTACCGGTGTAAATTATATTTATTTTGCCTTTACAAATTATCATACCAATTATAATCATAACAATAATTTGAGTGTTTTAATGTTTTTTTTTTTTTATCCTACAGCTTTTTGCTTATTTTCAAACTTTTTGACCTCAGACAAGTGTAACACAAATAACATGGTATAAAAATAAGTATAAATGTATAGAACTGTGCACCAAGATATCCTTTGTATAACATGTATGATAAAATACCCAAAATGCACTGCAAAAAAGGGTGTTGTGCGAGACTGTTGAACTTGGTATTCTGCCAGACTTTTAATTAGTTGAATTAATAGTTTCTGGTGAGACGTGGCTGAGACAGAATTGTCAGATAAACAAGTGTGACCTAATGGCAGTACATAATCAATGGGTCTGATTTGCTTCCTGATGAATTACCCATTCTATCCACTCAAAGCAGTGGTTCTGCATGTAAAATGTAACCTCCAGTTTTAATATATGCATTTATATACTAAATGCAGATAATTGTTATAATTCCATTTTCTATAAATAGTTTGATGTCTAAATTATTTTCATCATTCTATGAATTCTGCAAACATGCTATTAATTATGTTAACACTTGTACATTCATGACAACATACCACTAAAATCCTGTTTGCTCTGACAACTGAGTGCTCATTTTAGAGTTACCATTTTCCCAAGCTCACCAGTTTGCCTTGAAAAGTCTAATATCAAAGAAACTACTCCACTGAGCATGTGGGAGTTTCAGATTAGATCCTGAACAACTTCAGACACTGAAGTGCCTCTAAACTTTTAGTTTTACAGCAATGTGACAGCTAATGACAGTGACTGACAAGATAACAAAAGACACTTTACACTTTTCTTCAGGAGTTACAACTGTTGCTTAATGCCTTGAAGTTCATCAAAGGTTTTTGATGGTGATTTCTACTTACCCTCATGATGATCAGAGAAATGTCTGAAGTAATTTGGACACGGAATAACCACATGTTCCCCAACTTTGGCTGATGGCCAGCAAGCAATAATATCCCACATTCCTTTGCAACCTGGCAAAAGAATAAAGTACAATACTTAGCGTTAACTCAATATAACCCTGTTGTACAAAAGCAAAAAACACAATTAGGTTTTAAGTGTATATCTTATATACATAAGTTAGTTCTGGTGCTTGAATCTGATTGGCTGAGACTCCTTCCAGAAGTGCTGATATTTCATGAGAATCAGCATGGCGACTGTTTATCACTCCGCGTGTCTCTGTGTGCAGCATTTCTCCTAGCAAGCGGCAATGGTGGAGGACAAGAATTCACTATACTTTTCTAAATACTACTAATGTTGTGTCACGGAATGTAGTTTTAAGCTTTTGTCAGGCGAAAGTTGCAAGAATGTAGTTGTTTAAAACTCAAATCTGGAGTTTACTTAAAGAGAGAACAGCCTTATCTTGGCTAGTCCTTCTATCATTTGATGCTGTCTCTGATGTCTATGTAGTGGTTAAACATGAGATATAATTTGTTTTGGTATTCGCTTCATGCCCAACAATGCCTTTCAGCCATTATTGTATTCACTATATTTATATGAGTCAAAATGTGTAAAATGTGATTTTGCACTATTATTTACAACAGGATCTGCATTTTCATGGATTTAAATAAAAGATTTGTTGTTATAAGAGACTATAAAAACAAATTTGTGCATCAAAAACATTCCTTTCTTGGTAAAAATTAACTTGACTTTCAAAAGTCAACAAATTTGCAACAGCTGAATGTAACATTTTTGACAAACCAAACATGTCAGTCACAAAATAAGTCACAAGCCACAAAATAAACGTAATTCCGTAAAATAAGTATAACAAATTACCCAAAAATCAAACATAGTTCACCTCTTATGCACGTTACCATCTCCATAAAAAACCTAGACTGACCTAGATTCAACTGGAATATTACAACTAAAAACATCGACATAACACACTTATAGGCATCAGTCACTTAACTGAATACTTGCCGGCTAAGAAATTAATAATTATTAGCTTACGATCCAACGGTTTTCAAATCCACATCATTTGAATATCCTGACAACAATGTCTGTCAAAAAATAACACAATACACGGTAGTATTTACGAGAAGCAGAGGTCCAGCGAGTGCACGCAAAGAGGGAGAAAATGGCGGCCTGAGCAGCTTTAATATACTGTCTGAGACGATAACATGCATAATACATAATGTGAGTATACATTTGTTCTCCAACTTCACTTGCTTAAATTGAATTGGAATACTGCATGCTAAAGAGAACAAACGCCAATCCAACTGAAAAACTTTGCTGGGTTAGTGAACATCGTTCAACATGTCTTGGTTCCTGACGGAAACAGGAAGTTGTATGTTATATTTTGACAGATTTTTTTTTCTTCCTGATGTGAATATTTTTTATTTTCTATGCTTGACTGACCTTTTTTTCATAATTTTGGCAATAGGTGAACTGTTAAATGAGTGATCTTGTTAAATGAGTGACTCATATGCTGATTTAATATTTGTTTGATGAAGTGTGTGTGTGTGTGTGTGTGTGTGTGTGCGTGTTTTTGTGACATATCAGGACACCAATTTGTATAATGACGGGTATGACACAGGTATTACAAGGAGAGGGTGACTTATGAGGACATTACCCATGTCCCCATTTTTCAAAAGGCTTATAAATCATACAGAATTAGTTTTTTTTTTGAGAAAGTAAAAATGTGCAGTTTCCTGTGATGGGTAGGTTTAGGGGTAGGGGTAGTGTAGGGGGATAGAAAATACGGTTTGTACGGTATAAAAACCATTACGCCTATGGAATGTCCCCACAATTGACAAAAACAAACGTGTGTGTGTGTAAGCCACAAAAGTGAAATTGTACAAATTTTTCACTGGTTCATTTTACTAGTGGTTTCATTAATGAAGTCCTGTGTGTACTCATTGCCTAAATTTAACCATGGGATTTATTTAAAAGTATCATGAGGACTCTTAAACTTTCACTTCCCTCATCCCTCAGTTGGATACCTGTAAGCACAATAAACTGAGATATGGTATCAGCTTATTGCTTTACCTGTAATATTTTGAATATTTACGATGCTTCTCATGCCCCCAGAATGCATCCGTCTGATTCATGAGGTGAGGTGAGTTGGCTTGTGACTGTGAATGTGGAAAACTGACAGCTAGTTTATCTTATTCGTCCTCTCCAAGCTACAGCGCAATGTTCCAGAGCCAAGTGGCATGTTTAAAAATCCACCTCATTCAGACACTAGGTATATGGATGTGAGGGTGGGTCAGCACACAGAATGTAGACATGTAAATTCAGTCCTCACAGTATTTCATTTTAAATTGAAATCTGATAAATGTGTGAATCTATCAAAAGCAATATGGTTAAACACACTGACTACAGAACTCTGAAATGAAAAGAGAGATGCCTTGACTACTAATACAATACAACAAAAAAAAACAATACAAGTTAGCTCTACAGGTTTAGTTTAATTTACAAATTACGTTGTTGAATAGAACTCTTGTAAAAACGATTTGAGGAATCATAAACTCAATGTTTAGATCAAGTAATTGGGAAAGCTCATGGAAGACATGTGATTGCATCCTGGTGTTCATGAAACCAATCTTGGATGTGTTCAGCAGTATGTATGAAGGCATTGTACCTAAAAGGGAAGGGAACAGAGTTTTGGCATTCATTTATTCATTCATTCATTCTACCCCACCTTAAAATTACATTAAAACCGAGCATGTATTTCTAACAGCCAAAATGCTGTAAAAGGTCTAATACATGACATCCAATCAAATTACCTCATCTTTTCATCAAAACTGACTGCATCCACACTAGCAGTGTGCATATGATACACTATATTGCCAAAAGTTTTGGGACGCCTGCCATTACATGCACATGAACTTAAATGACATCCCGTTCTTAATCCGTAGGGTTTGATATGGAGTTGGCCCACCCTTTGCAGCTATAACAGCTTCAACTCTTTTGGGAAAGCTTTCCACAAGGTGTATTTATGGAATTTTTTGACCATTCTTCTAGAAGCGCATTTGTGAGGTCAGGTGATGTTGGACGAGAAGGCCTGGCTCGCACTCTTCGCTCTAATTCATCCCAAAGGTGTTCTATCGGGTTGAGGTCAGGACTCTGTGCAGGCCAGTCAAGTTCCTCCACACCAAACTCGCTCATCCATGTCTTTGTGCACTGGTGTGCAGTCATATTGGAACAGGAAGGGGCCATCCCCAAACTGTTCCCACAAAGTTGGAAGCATGAAATTGTCCAAAATGTCTCGGTATGCTGAAGCATTAAGAGTTCACTGCTCACTGTTCTTGAGCTAATCTGAAGGCCACACGTAGTTTGGAGGTCTGTAGCTATTGACTCTGCAGAAAGTTAGCGACTTCTGTGCACCGTGCGCCTCAGCATGTGCTGAGCCCGCTCTGTGATTTTACGTGGCCTCCCACTTCATGGCTGAGTTTCTGTTGTTCCCAATTGCTTCCACTTTGTTATAATACCACTAACAGTTGACCGTGGAATATTTAGTAGTGAGAACATTTTGCGAATAGACTTATTGCACAGGTGGCAACCTATCACAGTACCACGCTTGAATTCACTGAGCTCCTGAGAGCGACCCATTCTTTCACAAATGTTTGTAGAAGCAGTCTGCATGCCTAGGTGCTTGATTTTATACACCTGTGGCCATGGAAGTGATTGGAACACCTGAATTCAATGATTTGGAGGGGTGTCCCAATACTTCTGGCAATATAGTATAGGTTGCATGCGAGTTTGCTGCCTTAGCATTTCACACTACATTACTGCTATTCTCGACTTTTGTAAAAGTAGAGATTTAGCACTTACTAGCATGAAGAACAAATAGGACACAGATTGTTCATAGATATCGATTTAAGACTCAAAATCTCTTCAGTACAAAAACTTACCATCTTGAATTTATTGTTGATAATATATTATACGAGCAAGAAAGGAATTTTCCCAATATGCACACAATTGCAAATGACAGTGACATTGATTTCATGAACGAATCTGTGGATTTAAATGAATCATGAGAGTCAATGCTTCATTGAGCCATTCATAAATATAGCCACTTGCTTTATTGATGAATGAATGAATGAATGAATGACTCAATCAAAAATGCAATTTAACAGGGCAAACAGTCTAAGTGGAAATAAACAGAATCATCGCACTTAATGTCTCTTAAAAGACAACTGCCAATACCACTACAGCTTATCTACCAGTAAGTAACAGTTCTCAACAGATGGGTTGTGTTTAAGGCATCTGTTTTCCCAAACATAAACTCATAAACTAATTCAGTTGTAGATCTTGTAGCAGTTTACAGTATGTCTCTTTGCTTTGCAAATATGTGGTTACTGAATGACAACTATAAGTTTTCCAGAGCTCATAATGTGCAAATGATGAGACTTCTGATGCAAATCATTTTTATTTATTTTTTTGCCATGTTCTGCATTACACCAAATAAATTCATGTTATTGTTACTTTCATGTCATTCAAAACTGCACGAGGCAGAATCCATATCTAACCGCAATAACTAGCAAAAAGCCACAGCAGAGCTTTAAAGAAGAGAAAGAGAAGAGAAATCCCTCTAGATTCTTTAGCTACCAAGCTGCTCATCCTTAAACCTTAAGAACCCAACCTATCAATTAGCTGGTAATGCTGAAAAGCTCCTTATCTAAGAAAAAAAATCTAAATCTATAGAATTATTTTTTTTTCTGTCGCTCAACTGATGCTAGCATCGCCAAGGTGCTAGCAACGCCAACTCTTAAGTCTATCTTAGAACAATGCACAATACACACTACAGGGCTTTCACTTCAAACAGTTACATGAAATGCTTGTGGGCACAGCAGATCCTTTCATTTATTCCACTTTCTATCCATGGGGGTCGGACTTTTCTTCCACTTCAAAAAAAATTGTCTTTCATGCCTGATTGCCAGTTCATCTCGTCAACCTGAAAAATGAGTCAGCGGAGGATAACCCACTTCATACCTCAAAGGAGCTTCCGTATAATTGTGATATCTATGTGCGAAGCACTGGTCCCTGGACCCTTTGCTGAAAATCCAAAATAATCAGCTAGGCTGATGAAGTTTTTTTGTCAGAATGCTACAGGTCTTATCAACATGAGCATGATACATCTCATTGATGAGAATGTTGCTAATTAGCCTTTGACAACAGTTCATTCTTTGACTTTTCAAATTGTACTTCTACTGGATGCATTTTGCATTGTCAATAATTTTAATATAAATTAAATCATACAACACATTCTTCACATTCTTTAGCTTAAATACAAAATAACTCTCCATTACATGCAAAAACTTGTTAACTTGTTCTGCACTGTAAATGTGTTAAAATCTAACCACTTCATATCTGTGTGCAGTCTGCAGTCCCATTCTTTTTACCAGGAATTCCTAGGTGTGTGTGTGTACGTGTGTACGCATGTGAGTGTGTTCTGCAGTGGGGATGTTCTGTAGTCTCATGCCTTCATTTGTGTGTTTGTTCTGGATTGTGCCAGATCTTTTAAATTTTTTTGACACATTAGAGGTCCCCTAGAGGTCGATGGTCGATGGTGCGACCAACTCACTTTTTTCTTATCAGTGCGTAAGAGACTCAAAATACTCAATCGATTTTGGTCATACAGGCAAGTGTTATACATCATTCAAATCTGTTAAGTTTCTGCTTTTATTTGTGTACACTCACAATAAAAACGAAATGTTGTGCTTTTTGCAAAATAAAGAAAACAAACATGATGCGCGATCTGCCGCCTCTCTCTCAATGAAGTCCATTCTGATACTTGTCAGAAAATGAACTGTAACTTAGTGAATACTTGTCACAGAGACATGAGACACGTCAAAAGAAACGTTGAAATGTCAGGTTTTAAATAATGTAAATCAAATTCGAAAACAAATATTCTGTTTATGTAATCTGTTTGAAAAGAGAGCGATGCCAGTCGTTCGCGAGCGCCGTTAATGTGGCCACGCCCATGGAGAGCGCGTTCTTTTCAAAGGCTAATTCCCCACCCACATAAACTCGAAAAAAACATCAAGTTTAGTGAGATTCGTGTACTTTACATCGCTGAGACGCGGTGAGGAATAATCCTGAAATAATTCACTTTAGAAGAAAAGCTGTTTAATTTCGAGGAGCAAATCCAGCCGAGGATTGTGAGGAAAGTTTATTCTGTTAGTGTCTGTGAATATTAAACCACAATAAGACTGTTTAAATATGAATCCTGCATGTTCTGCATGTCTCTGTGTGACGTAGCACAGCGAGTGCAGTGCTTAAAAGGGGCAGGGATATATAAGGTCTATAGGACCAGTACAAAAACATGCACTGCACAACTGTCAAAATCTGGTTCAGATGAAGATGAAAAAGGTTAAAACAGGTTTCTACGAACAAAAGATTCTTTAATAAAACAAACTCAGGTAATCCAAATGTGAGAAGACAAAGTAACAGAGTGTCAACATACAAACAATATCAAACAGCAATTGAATGAAAAAGAGGAACTTAAATACACAAGGTGATTGAACACAAATGACGAGTGGGTGAAGACTCGTTAATCAGAAACCATAGTTACAAATGAGGAAAACTGGAACAATGGAAAACAGGTGACTGATAAAAACAAATAAAAAGTTCATGAAGATGAAAATAAAACAGGCAGTTTGTGACAACAACAACAAGCTAATCAGCATCTCATGTTCCCTAAAAGGCTTAAAAATGTATATATGTATATAATATATATTTATATACACTATATTGCCAAAAGTATTGGGACACCCCTCCAAATCATTGAATTCAGGTGTTCCAATCACTTCCATGACCACAGGTGTATAAAATCAAGCACCTAGGCATGCAGACTGCTTCTACAAACATTTGTGAAAGAATGGGTCGCTCTCAGGAGCTCAGTGAATTCAAGCATGGTACTGTGATCGGTTGCCACCTGTGCAATAAGTCTATTTGTGAAATTTCCTCAATACTAAATATTCTACGGTCAACTGTTAGAGGTATTATAATAATTGAGAACAACAGCAACTCAGCCACGAAGTGATTGTCCACGTAAAATCACAGAGCAGGCTCAGCGCATACTGAGTATGCATACACAGAAGTCGCTAACTTTCTGCAGAGTCAATAGCTACAGACCTCCAAACTTTGTGTGGCCTTCAGGGAGAGCTTCATGGAACCACCTGTGGTACCAAGCCCAGGAAGGACAGGACTTCTCATTGGTCCACCTGCGGTTTTCTGCCCTTCACCCATCTAGAAACTAATCCCTAATGTCCTGGTCTGTGACTCCCATAAAAATTCTTTAGGATCCCAGCACTAGTGGGTGAAACAAAGGAAAAACTCACAGAAACCGTGTTACACATAAACGGCATCAAATCATTGATCATTGGACTTATAATCAAACATCCGTCTACTGCATAATTCTATATCATGTATTTAACCAATATATGTCACCACTATGCTTAGACTCACTCACAATTCGTGAAATTCATGTAACTATTGAATGACTGATTGAAAATGTGCCTTTCTTGATATCAGGGTGATTGAATGATCATAACTCAAAAGATGGTTTAAATGAAATCTGTCTAGAATGTTGTGTTCTTATAATAAGAAATCATGTTTAAATTTACTCACTGCTTAGAGCAGGAACTTAAAATGACCACAGATAACCTAATTTATGGGGAGAGTATGAACACAGTCACCTCTGAACCAAAGATGATTCCCAATTGGTCAATCCATCCAGGAGGATGGGCAAACAAATTTGAGTTTTAATCTCAGAACACAAACAAAGGAGTCAGTTGAAGGCAGTTGAAGAAGAAAATCAGTTCAATAATGTTCAAGTCAGTCTAAAGGAGAAATAGACTATCAGACGATCGAGGCAGATCAAGATCTGAGAAATGGGTTAATTTCATTCAAGCCATCTAAACTCTCCTCTCACTTTCCTTTCTTTTACTTAAGTTTATTTTCTTTCCGTTGAGTCTCGTGTTCTAAGTTAAGTTTCGCCGCAAAATTTCTCTCAATGAATCTACAGCAGAGCGCAATTCAACTTCGAACACCGCCCACAAGACTTTCACCCAGCCGCCAGCACGCCACGTGATTGGCTTCCCAAGACGTCGATCAAAAGACACAACAAGACCTTCAGAGAATCGAAGAACCGGGGAACCCTTGCAGCTAGGACCAAAGAAAAAGGGAATCCCCATTCAAAGACGACACTAGACACAAACACAAGTAACCTCCAGATTCTAAACTGAACTGGTGCAATTGATATCAAATTTGATAACCCCGCCTAAGCAACGATAGGAGGGTTAAATTAATGATTGGTGGTTCGTTTAAGTCATGTTGTAAATGTATTTATTGCTAGAAACTTGGGATTTCATCTTTTCACTCTCTTAAAACTCATTCTTTCCTCACTTTCTTCCTTTCTGCAACGAGTGTGAATGTGTGTGTGCGTGTGTTTGTGTTAGATATTAGTTTTACGTGTTAATCAATAAAGTTTCGTTTAATTTTAAAGATAAGTGTTCTTGTGTTATGTGCTTACGAATTTAATGTCTTAAACTGCTGATCTAAGTTACCTGGCTGTTAAATAGTGTTTCACTATTGTGTGGATATTAATATCCACTGCAGAGTTGATAGTTACGGGCCGTTCAAATGAACGCTGGACGAGTCATTTGCTCGGTCGTAAAATAGACTCTTTCAAAATTCCCTATGAATTAATTAATTCATTCATTTGAGCTAAATAGACCTGTCCCTCATACAGAGTCTCTTACATAGGTGTGCGGTTGTTTTTAAGGGGTTGGGCTTGGTCCCTTAGTTCTAGTGAAAGGAACTCTTAATGCTTCAGCATACTAAGACATTTTGGACAATTTCATGCTCCCAACTTTATGGGAACAGTTTGGGGATGGCCCCTTACTGTTCCAATATGACTGCGCACCAGTCCATAAAGACATGGATGAGCGAGTTTGGTGTGGAGGAACTTGACTGGCCTGCACAGAGTCCTGACCTCAACCCAATAGAACACCTTTGGGATGAATTTGAGCGGAGACTGCGAGCCAGGCCTTCTCGTCCAACATCACCTGACCTCATAAATGCGCTTCTAGAAGAATGGTCAAAAATTCCCATAAACACACTCTTAAACCTTGTGGAAAGCCTTCCCAGAAGAGTTGAAGCTGTTATAGCTGCAAAGGGTGGGCCAACTCCATATTAAACCCTACGGATTAAGAATGGGATGTCATTAAAATTCATGTGCATGTAAAGGCAGGCATCACAAAACTTTTGGTAATATAGTGTATGTATATGTGTGTATATATATGTGTTATGTGTAATTTATTTATTTTTTTGTTTTATTTTTTATTACTACCAAAAAATCTATATTTTCCATTTTTGTTCTGTTTCAGCACCAAACATTTTATCTCTGTGATCTAAAGTTACGATTTTTCCCCATCAATGCAAAATTGTTTATTCACTGTGAAAATGGCACAGAGCAACGTTATTTTGTAAATATCACCTGATGTGACGTTTCCTGCTGTTTTATTCTCGCACCTCGCTCTTGCCAGCTCAATCTCATTTACCACGTCACACATCTGAACAGCACCAACCTGCAAAAGAGAGAGAGAGAGAGAGAGAGAGAGAGAGGGAAGTTGTTTAGTTGTTCAACCACATCACAGCCTTCAAAGCTTCAATCTCTTTCGTCTCAGTGATTCACCACAATATTCTTCTTAGGACAGTCTATTACTTTAAGGTCTTTAAGGCTTTCATCTTGTAAGACTTTCATTTCAAATGCATATTTATGGATTGTCGTGAATCTCATGGGGGCTTATTGTGGCTAAATATTTACAGCAAAGGCCTACTGGGAATTAGATCAACCACTGCCTGAAAAATCCACAAAAAAACTACTTATCATACTTTTAGTTTCTTATTGACAAAATGACAGCCCGTTGCTCGCCTGTATGCTACCGGCACACAGACAAAAGAGCGTCGCTGTACTGTGGAGATGATATCATGCCTGTAAGGCAGACAAGGCATGTGGGGCCAGTGAGTAATCGTCAGATGTCCACTGCTGATGACAAATTCATGCTGACAGTCAGTGGCAGACAGCCTGCGGTCAATAAGAACGTGAAAGTCCAACGAACAGCTTGAGAAGGTCAATGAAGACATGGTGCCGGAAAAGAGGGGTGTAATGGACAGGGAGGACTGAATCCCTATAGTGTTAATAATGTTGTATGTGTGTGGGTGTTTGTGGTGCCCAGCTCTTTGTCTTGAGTTAGAATCTGGACGTGCTTCTGTTTTGGTATATGTGTGCGTGGGCCTGCATTTGTGTGTGTATGGTGGGTACAGGTGTTTCTGTGCATTTCAATGCGAGAGACAGTGGGCATAGACCAAAGATCTGTGATCTAGAACAAGATAAGGTTACTGGGAAATGAAGAAAGTTAGATTTTAATCAATCATATTAATTACCGTTGTGTCCGACGCTGTAAAGAGCGATACATAAAACACATTACCATTCTGATACATTGACTTGTAGACAAGGCTGTATAATTCGCTCCTCCACTTCTTCTGAATCAGTTTCTGGTTCAAACATATATATAATATACTAAATAAATAAATTATACTAAATAAAGCAAGGGTGTAGAGTTACATTCAAACTATTTTAAGGCATGAATAAATTTTTTCACAGGAATTTCTTTTTTAAATATGTCATTTTGGTGATCAAAGATGAGTTTTAAGGGATAAAAGTATTGACTACAGCCTAGGGGAACTTTAAGAAAAAAACTGAAAGGGGAAAAAACAAAAGAGTCGAACATGATTTGGAGATAAAATCTACAGGAAAGTGGACCTTGAGGGCCAGAGTTGAGAACTCAGCTGACCATACCACAAACAGAGAAAGTGAAAATCAATGAGAAGCACACAGCCGTTTCAAAATATCTTGAAGAGAAGCCCTGTAATGAAGTCTACCTGCTCTGTGACACTGTCAATAACATCTAAATGATGGAGCTGCATTTCATGATAAATGTTTAGAAGGAGAGCAGCAGAAACGATGCTGAAAATATAGGCGTTATTTTTGCTCAGTTTCAGCTGTCACTCTCCGGTACTTTGGTGCATGGATAATAGGGTCAGCTCAGTGAGAGGCTGCTTCACTGCCATCATCAGCCATGCGTGCACCTATAATCCCCACCAGCAGAAGATTCCATCATACTTTTTATTGCATATTCTGACCTTGTGTAGCTTATAAGACACTGTAAAAGTAGGAGTGGAAGGGAAGAGTACACAAAAAAACACTTGAAACAACACTGAAAATGTTATCTTTGGTTAATAATTGCCCTCTCAGTCTAAAGTATAAAAGGTTGTATCCTGTGTGCTAGTCAAGGTTGGTAACATCATTTGGTTATGGAAACAAATAATAAACAGCAGGTTTGCATTAGAGAAGTTTCTGTGGAGCAGATTATTTGCTTCTCCATAAAACTGAGGACAAAGGAGCCATTTAGAGGTTGTTTATAGTTATTTGCCTAAATTACAATAACTGTGCTGTTCGTCTGATAATAAATCTGCCAGATTCCCTCAAATATTTCCCCTCAGAGTTACATCAAATAACGGATGCGCATTCTTTCTTATGCGCTGGCGCATTTATCAGGTGCAGGGTCAATTGCGTGTGAAAGTGACCCAATAAAGCGGCGGGTCAGGCATTGGGCCGATCTCTGATGCATTCCTGGCGAACCGCACACACTCTGCTCACATATTTGTGTTTATGCTCAAATTATTTGTGAGAGTTCAACTATGTAAGTGGACTCCCTGATGGAAAATCCAGCTTAGGCTGGATTGCTATGTTTTGGAACATTATAGTGAGTCTAATCTGGTCATTAGCTGGTCCAAGCCTTGTGTTTTTACACATCTTTTCTTCCTCAAACAGCTCATTTCCAAAAATATCAGCACATAATCCACCTCTCAGTCTAAGTCTAGGATCCTGCTAAAAAAACACTTTCAAAATGATCTAGCTGGTCTCCCAGCCTGGCCAAACAAGTGTTCAGATATAATTTCTCGACCAGAGCAGATAAGTGCCCAAAACCCCTCTAAAACCAGAAAACCATTTTGAGTAGTTTAAGATGTTTTTTTCACAAGCAGGAGAGATAGACCTCCAGTAACAAGCAAGTCAGGTCTGTGAAAGTGTCTCTGCAGTCAACACTTCACTTTCAATTTTGATAAAAGAGTATATTCTTCCTAAGAATCTTTAAACAGTTATGGGCAATATTGATCTATTTATTTAATGTCAGTCTTGCTTTTCAGTGGCATTTGAGAGAAAGAGACAGAAGGGCGGGGGCTTGTCCCCTAAACAATGACCATGCAATGACTCAGACCTAGACCTTAAATACTTCCTCTCCAGTCATACCCTATAACATTTCTTTGTTGTAAATAATTAAATACATGATCTCAGGACTGTCTATATGCATTAAATCCCTGCAAATATTTTTTTTATTAGTATCACAAAGTAAAGTTGACAAGATACTTACAACCACTAATATAGGAAATGTACATGCTGTTTTCATGGAGGATAATCTGGTTAATATTTGTTTCACATGCTTGTGACCTGTAGTACAGAATTATTTCTTTTCCATTTATGCATTAACATTTCTTTGTTGTAAATAATTAAATAAATAAACATACATACATACTATACATGACTGAATGAATGGTCACAAATCCCTGCAAATAGTACATTTTATGAATTTCACAAAGTAAGGTTGACTTTAAGGTGCAGTGTGTAATATTTATGAGGATCTATTGACAGAAATGCAATATAATATACATAACTATGTTTTCAGTGGTGTATAAAGAACTTACATAATGAACATTACGTTTTTATTACCTTAGAATGAGTAATTTCTATCTATATACACCGCAGGTCCCCTTACAGTGAAGTCAACATTTTGCTCTGCCATGTTTCTACAGTAGCCCTAAATAGACAAATTGCTCTACAGAGCGCTAGCTACTCTCTGCTGTCTCAGAAGACGACTTCTTTGTCCTGTGTTGGCCACCGTAGCTTCTCTAAATAATCTGGTTAATATTTGTTAAAATTAAAAATGTTTTTTTTTTTATAGTAAAAAGTAACATTTTTGATTATACTTATGTAAACACTAATCAGTCATCATTAAAAATGTTTATCCCTTGATTCTGATTGTTCAAACGTGACATTCTGCAGTTTGAAGGGGTCCTGTTATGCTCTTTTACAAAGTCTTGATTTTGCTTTTGGGAGATACTAGAATATGCTTTCATACTTGATTGTTCAAAAACACATTATTTTTCACATATTTTACATTATTACAGCTCTTCTCTCCCCAGTCTGGCCCGAACGTACCACTTAGTTCAGGGCCCGTATTTATCAAGCCTCTGAGAATTACTCACAAGAACACTGCTAAGAATGGACTTAAGAAAAATTCTTGGCTCAAAGCTGCGCTTAAAAGTTAGTTATCAAGCATCTCAGTCATACTTTAAGTGAAGTGTAGGACTAAATCTTAAGTGTCAGTCTTAAGCCGGGTACACACTGTGAGATTTTGGCCACGATTTGGCCATCTGAGACAAATTTTGCAAATCCTAAAAGATTCCTCTGATCCTAGGCTAAAATCTGAAGTCTTTGATCGTTAGTTTGACATGTTCACCGGCAGCCGATTAATGACCGCTGCGATCAAATTTTACCTCAAGATGAAATTCTAGCAGTGTCAGAAGATTTGGCGCACAATCTTGACTTCTCCTTCGACAACCGTCAAATTATCTTCGTTTTTCAAGACAAACTATGACCAAAATGAGTGCTAGAGATTTCTTTGTAGCCACCATTTAAAGGAACACGCCGACCTTTTGGGACTTTAGCTTATTCACAGTATCCCCCAGAGTTAGATAAGTCCATACATACCATTTTTATCTCTGTGCGTGCCATAACTCTGTCTGACGCACCCACCGCTAGCCTAGCTTAGCACAAAGACTGGAGGTAAACGGTTCCAGCTAGCCTACTGCTTAATAAGTGACAAAATAACGGCAACATTTTCCTATATATATGTTATGATGTGTATAGTTACATCGTGTACTAAGACAGACGGAAAATTAAAAGTTGCAATTTTCTAGACCGATATGGCTAGGGACTATACTCTCATTCCTGCGTAATAATCAAGGAACTTGATGGGTTCCATGGGTGCAGCGGCGCAATGATATTACGCAGCGCCTGAAAATAGGCTAACTTCCGTCAACATAACCAACGTGACAACCTGCTTGCACAGAGAGCGTGCTGGGAACTATTTTCAGGCACTGCGTAATATCATTGCACCTGCAGCACCCATGGTACGGCAGCAAAGTTCCTGGATGGACTTATGTAACTCTGGGGGATACGGTGAATAAGCTAAAGTCCCAAAAAGTCGGCGTGTTCCTTTAAATCCCGCGTGTAATGCAGCTCACCGTCACCGAACGCGTCATTCATTGATGATATAAAACTCTTACAGTGTGACATGCCTAACAGAGGGGATCATGTTCGTACAGTCTGACAAGAAACAATCTGAAAAGGACTATTATAAATTGCACAGTGTGTACCCGGCTTTAGAGATGATTTACGACACTTTGCTGTGCCACAAACGTCATTTTTGATGATGATATAGGCATGGACCAATCACTGAATAGATTTCCATATTTATGAATATTCTCAGATAAATTCACATTGAATGGTGAAATTCCTAAGAGGAGTTTACATTCAACACACAATAAAGAATTTTCAAAAATGGTACTAAAGTGTGCAATTCCTGGATGCCCAAACGCCGGCTCTATGTCATATTCTCACGCATGCGTCGTGGTGCTTCGTGAGTTCATATCAGAGGCCTAGACGGAAGACAATAACTTGTTGAATAAAGTCGTTATTTTGATTTTTGTTTTGCGCGACATGAGGGTAAGTAATTAATGACAGAATTTTCATTTTTGGGTGAACTAACCCTTTAACCAGCGCTGAAAAAGATGATGCCTGCTCTGTCCAAACGATACCGTTTGATTAACTGCTCGTCGTCAAACATTTCAAAAACATTCTCCCTCTCCTGAAAGATTTGCGCACATCTCTGTCTGTCTCAGTGCCATCACAAGCCCCTACTGGCAACTCCTAACCACTTGAGAGACCTCTCGAGCTGTCTTAAATAACTGGGAGAGTAAGAGTGATTTTTAGCTTTAAGAAATTTGATAACTTGCTTTTATACTTAAGTTTGTAAATGTCATGAATTCTCAGCACTTAAGACTAAAATAGCACTTTGAGAAGCTTGATAAATACGGGCCCTGGTTTCGATGAAGCCCCTCCTTCCGAAATACGAAATGTGCTGTGATTGGTTAGCTGGCCCAGTGTGTTGTGATTGGCACCGCTTAGCGTATTCGGGAAATGCCATGCACCTTACCATAACCGTGACGATCTCTACTCAGATGTAAATAATAAGGATGGCATCAATTTCAAACCAATTCAAGTCTAATTCAGACTTAAGAATGTTAACAAAGAAGAGGATCATCCAGAACAGATTTCATTCACGTACTTTGCAAGCACGAATTTCACAGGACGTTTCAGAATAGTATGTTGTTGTTTTTTTGTAATTTTACACGATTTTATTATGATAGTCGCGGAAAACTATGGTAATACAAACAGTAGTCGATAACAAAACCAAGGTTAATTTTCCTAAGGGGCAGTGAATAGTCTTACAAAAGCTACAGTCAACACTTTATTGTAGCTTTACAAGCTATCAAAGATATCAAAGAAGTCAGGATTGCTGCATGAGACCAAAACAGTCGTATTTTTATTTCAACTTCTGCGCTGGAACAACGCATCAACAAAACTCGGTGTACTCACACTAGGCACGGTTGCCTTGTACCAAGCCCGAGCGCGATTGTCCCCCCTCCCCACTCCCCCGCTGGTCTGCACTCACATTGCACTTAACTTACCGGGCCGGAGCACGCTTACGTCATTCACGATGCAACTTTTTTGTTTTGAAGAAGACAGGAAGAAAAGCACTTTCACTAATAGACTGTCTAATAGATTTATCGTTTATAGGGGAAGTGCCAAGTATGTATGTGTGTGTGATTGTTGGTGATATGTGAATTATGGATCAGTGACGTGTGGGTTGTTTGTATCTGCCCCTACAATATCAACACTAATGTTGGCCAGCAGGCGAATAGAGTCTCTTTGACATTGCGACAACACTGTCTTCTCTAATGCAGGTCAACCAGGCCCGTCCCCTTTTTTGCATATTCCGTGGGTGGGGATTATTTAAATGAGTAACATTGTAACTTCATAAAGCCCGTAAAAAATGTGTGTAGTCCAAACAAGTCGTTCATTGTAGTTCTTGGAAAGTGGATTCTGTTAAATAAAATATCTCCCTTTGGAGTGGACTTTGAGTTTTGTAACCTTTATCTTTTTTCTTTATCTTTTATCTTGATTTTTTTTATGCTCAAACAGCAACATTTCACACTAAGGTTGAAAAAGACAAAAAGAATAATAGGACCCCTTTAATAAAATGGTGACTAAACAGAGTAACTGACCGATTTCCTACATAGCTGTGGAGTTTCATGCTTCTTGTATCATTCTGTCATCATTTCTTTCTAATCACATAATAAAATAATTCATCTCAAATTAACATTTTGGGCCCTTGGGCCCAGGCGCGAAGCAAGTGTTTTTTGCTAGTTTCAGCCCGACGCAGTTATCATTTTCATGTCCAGCACCACGTTGTTTAAATAGCAAATGGACTTGCGTCCATCTGTTCACCCATGGGCGTGCTGATCTGAAAACGAGGTGTGTTCAGGTGCATTGTTAGCGCGTTGCTATTTTGAGGCAACTGAAATCTACCGCCACTGACCATCAAAAACGTACTCGGTTACTAACGTAACCTCGGTTCCCTTAGATACGGAACGAGTACTGCGTCATTCGTCTTATTAATATAAATAAGACAAGACGCTACGGAAAAAACTATTTTTTCTCCGATTCTGGAGCCTTTATACAATCACACAGTGAATACTGCATGTCGATTGGTTCAAAAAGTTTAAGAAATTGAACCAATGACGGCGCGGCATGCGTGAGCCAATGGTGAGCGAGCCTGCCGAAATGGGCGGAGACTCGTGCTATAAAAGCGGCCGTTTCACCATGGCAAATCGATTGGTTTTGACTGAAGTGACACAAGAGGTGTCTTTGCGCGTAACATGGCAAATTATGCAGTACTCGTTCCGTATCTAAGGGAACCGAGGTTATGTTAGTAACCGAGTACGTTCCCTTGCGATACTACACAAGTACTGCATCGTTCGTCTTATTAATATAAATAAGACAAGACACCACGGGGATAATACAATTACGCCGTGCTATGTAAGATGACGACTAAATACAGTGGGAAGCGCTTGACCAAGGGCTCCAAGACACAAGTAATAGTCATACATCAAAACGTCTCGGTTACGTATGTAACCCTCGTTCCCTGAAGGAAGGGAACGGAGACGTTACGTCAGTTACTGACGGAATGGGGGTTTCGCTTAGAAGCCAATCGCCTTTGAGCTCTACAAAACGAGCCAATGGCATGAAAATGCCATGGGTCTGCGGAATTTGCATGCCGCAACCCCGCCCCACGGCGTGGGTATAAAGGGCGTTGCGTGGCAATCTCGCATTATGTTTACCTGCTGAAGAGCCGAGGCATGAGCGCCCGGCCAGTTCCAGCGGTACAGCGGTCATGGCAGGGGGACGTAACGTCTCCGTTCCCTTCCTTCAGGGAACGAGGGTTACATACGTAACCGAGACGTTCCCTTTCAGTCAGTACACTACGAGTTACGTCAGTTACTGACGGAATGGGGGTCCAATACAATCTCGCCATGACGGTGTCTTCCAGCGTCCTGCGCTGACCCGGGCTCCCTGCCGTGAGTGTGGCACGAACGAGGGGCTAGGCTCAACGCTACCAAGGTACACTGGGAAGCATATCCCACGTGGAGAATGCAACACAATGCCAACCCAAAGGGGGGGACTTGAAGAATACACCTATGACCCGAAGGAGCTGCATAGGGAACACTCTGGGGTATCCAGCCGAAGGTGGAAAATTTCAACCCCAGGCGTGGCAAGGTGTCTTGCCAAGGGAAGACACGAGCTACAAGAGACTTACCGTGGAAATACACATGTGGGGGTTACCCAGCGGGGGAACCATGCACACGGAGGCACCTAGCCGAACACGAGGGGTGGCCTGAAAGGGCACTCGCTCTGGTGACGACATCGACAGTGCTGGAGGAGCTCAGGGCTTACTGGAAAGCTCACCTGAGGGGAATAGCGCACGCATCCAGTCCGCGGAGTGGAATGGCGCAGCAAGCGAAGACACCTGAGCCTGTCCGGTTACTGGCCAGTAGGGGCGAGTACACGAGAGGATACAGGCTCCACTCTGAGATTATAAAATCTTGCGAATGTGTTGGGTGTCGCCCAGCCTGCAGCTCTACAAACGTCTGTTAGCGAGGCGCCATGCGCTAGAGCCCAAGAGGAGGCAACACTCCTGGTGGAGTGTGCTCTTACCCCGAGGGGGCATGGCATGCCCTGGACTTGATATGCCAGGACAATGGCGTCCACTATCCAGTGGGACAACCTCTGCTTGGAGAGAGCTTTCCCTTTCTGCTGCCCTCCGTAACAGACAAAGAGCTGGTCTGAGGTCCTGAAACACTGCGTCCGGTCTACGTAAGCGCGAAGGGCGCGTACTGGACAGAGCAGTGCCAAGGCTGGGTCTGCCTCCTCCAAGGGCAGCGCTTGCAGGTTCACCACCTGGTCCCTGAAGGGAGTGGTGGGAACCTTGGGCACGTATCCAGGCCGGGGTCTCAGGATGACGTGAGAATTGGCCGGCCCGAATTCCAGGCACGCTTCGTCAACCGAAAATGCCTGCAGGTCCCCTACCCTCTTGATGGAGGCCAAAGCAGTCAGGAGCGCCACTTTCAATGAAAGGAACTTCAGCTCGACTGACTGCAATGGCTCAAAGGGAGCCTTTTGCAGGGCAGCTAAGACCACTGCTAGGTCCCAAGAGGGTACCTGAGGTGGGCGAGGAGGATTTAACCTCCTCGCACCTCTGAGGAACCTACTGACCAGGTCGTGCTGTCCAACCGTTTTAGAATCCACCAGGTCATGATGAGCTGAAATAGCAGCCACATAGACCTTCAGGGTGGAGGGAGACAGCCTTCGCTCCAACCCTTCCTGGAGGAAGGAGAGCACGGACCCGATCGAGCATCTTCTGGGGTCCTCTCGCCGAGAGGAGCACCAGGTGACGAAGAGGTTCCACTTCAACGCATAGGCCTGTCTGGTAGACAGGGCTCTAGCGGAAGTGATGGTAGCCGCCACCTGAGGTGGCAGGGTACTCAAACCTGCCGCGTCCCGTCCAGGTTCCACACGTGGAGGTTCCACAGGTCGGGACGCGGGTGCCATATGGTGCCCCGTCTCTGAGACAGGAGGTCCTGTCTCAGAGGGATCGACCAGGGAGGTGCTGTCGCAAGGAGTACAAGTTCTGAGAACCAGGTCCGGCCGGGCCAATATGGGGCGACCAAAAGGACCTGCTCCCTGTCCTCCCTGATCTTGCACAGAACCTGTGCGAGAAGGCTCACTGGGGGAAACGCATATTTGCGTGGGCCCCGCGGCCAGCTGCGCGCTAGTGCATCCGTGCCGAGGGTCCCCTCGGTCAGGGAATAGTACCAGCGGCAATGGGAAGAGTCGCGGGGGGCAAACAGATCTATCTGTGCGTCGCCAAACTGCTCCCAAATCAGCTGAACCGTCTGGGGATGGAGTCTCCATTCCCCCGGGAGCGGCTGGAACCGCGACAGCTTGTCGGCTGCGCAGTTCAGGTCTCCCGGGATGTGAACGGCACGAAGCGACCTCAGATGCTTCTGACTCCATAGGAGGAGATGGCGGGCGAGTTGCGACATCCGGCGGGAGCGTAGACCACCTTGTCGGTTGATGTATGCTACTGTTGCCGTGCTGTCTGAACGGACCAGAACGTGTTTGTCCTTGAGCAGGGCTCGAAAGCGGTGCAGGGCAAGACGTACGGCCAGCAACTCGAGGCAATTGACATGCCATAGGCGCTGGGGTCCTATCCAGGAGCCCGCGGCAGCATGTCCCTTGCACATGGCGCCCCAGCCCGTGGAAGAGGCATCTGTTGTGACAACAACATGCCTGGAAACTCGTTCTAGGGGAACACCTGCCCGTAGAAAGCTGAGGTTCGACCACGGGGTGAAGGTCTGACGGCAGGCTCGGGTCACTGGGACCTGGAGGGTGCCGTGTTGCCATGCCCATCTCGGGACTCGATCGCAGAGCCAGTGCTGAAGCGGTCTCATATGGAGCAGACCAAGCGGGGTCACCGCGGCTGCTGACGCCATATGCCCCAGGAGCCTCTGAAAAAGTTTCAGTGGAACCGCACTCTTGCCCTCGAACTGGCGAAGACAAGTCAGCAGAGACTGCGCGCGCTCGCTCGTAAGCTGCGCGAACATGGCGACCGAGTCGATTTCCATACCGAGAAAAGAGATCCTCTGCGCTGGGGAGAGTTTGCTCTTTTCCCAGTTGACCCGAAGGCCCAGACGGGCGAGGTGCTGAAGCACCAGATCCCTGTGTTCGCAGACCTGATCCCGAGAGTGGCCTAGAATCAGCCAGTCGTCGAGATAGTTCAGGATGCGAACCCCGTGTTGCCTGAGCGGCACAAGGGCTGCCTCGACAATCTTCGTAAAGACGCGAGGGGACAGGGCTAGCCCGAAGGGGAGAACCGTGTACTGATATGCCTGCCCCTCGAAGGCAAACCGTAGAAACGGTCTGTGTCGAGGAAGAATGGAGACATGAAAGTACGCGTCCTTCAGGTCGATCGCTGCAAACCAATCCGAGGGACGAACGCACTCGAAAATGCGTTTGGCTGTCAACATCTTGAATGGAAGCCTGTGCAGGGTTCGGTTCAAGACGCGCAGGTCCAGGATTGGCCGTAACCCACCGGTTTTCTTGGGTACAATGAAGTAAGGGCTGTAGAAGCCGGACTTCATCTCGGCTGGAGGGACGATCTCGATCGCACCCTTCGCCAGTAGGGTGTCGACCTCCGCACGCATGACAGGGGCATTGCCACCCACCACGGTGTAGCGGACTCCCCGAAAGCGGGGAGGAGACCGAGCGAACTGAATCGCATAGCCGAACCGGATGGTGCGAGCGAGCCAACTGGACAGGTTGGGAAGCGCTAGCCAGGCTCCCAAGAACTGAACCAGCGGGGTCATGCGAACCACCGGCGTACCCCCGATGGGGCAGCGAGGCGGAATGACCGGCCCAGACAAGGGAGGCATGGGAGCGTCCCGGGGTGTGGGCGGGGTCGAATTCCGCGCCCTGACAGAGGAGACCAGGGAAGGACCAGCGTTCCACGGGGGTCTCGTCTGCCAGGGGGCTGGCGACAGAGGGGGCCGAGAGCGGCGAGGCCATGGGGCAGAATGTGTTTAATTGCCTCAGTCTGCTTCTGAGCAGTCGAGAACTGTTGGGCGAAGTCCTGGACCGCCCCGCCGAATAGCCCAGCCTGGGAAATGGGAGAATTGAGGAAACGTGTTCGCTCAGATTCTCCCACATCAACCAGGTTGAGCCATAGATGTCGCTCCTGGACCACCGAAGTGGACATCACCTGACCGAGAGAGCGAGCGGTCACCTTCGTCGCCCGTAGAGCGAGGTCGGTGGCCGTCCGCAACTCTTGCATTAATGCAGGGTCAGCATTGCCCTCGTGCATGTCCCTGAGCACCTTGGCCTGATAGACCTGTAGGGTGGCCATGGCATGCAGGGCGGACGCGGCCTGGCCCGCAGCTCTGTAGGTCTTCGCCGTCAATGTGGACGTGAATCTACAGGCTTTGGACGGGTGCTTTGGGTCACCGCACCATGTCGCAGCACTCTGTGGACACAGTTGCATCGCAACAGAGCGCTCAACAGGGGGAACCCCAGTGTACCCTTTCACCGCGCCGCCATCGAGGGCAGTGAAGGCGGAAGTGGTTGCCGAGCGATCGCGAAAAGTCAAGGGAGACTTCCACGATATCGACACCTCTTCATGCACTTCCGGGAAGAAGGGCACTGGGGGCTGACGGGCGCCTTCGGCACGGGCCGCCCCCAGATACCAATCATCTAGCCGGGAACGCTCGGGACATGGCGGAGGGTTCCACACAAGCCCAATCGTCTCGGCCGCCCGGGCAAGCATGGCTGTGAGTTCCGGATCGGACTCGGGCAATGCTGAAACTCCCGAAGGAGGCAACACAGCCGAATCGTCATCTCCGGAGGAATCCAGCCCACCTTGTGATGCGGCGATCGACATAGCATCCTCCGCGGGTGTGCCAAATGAAACGCAGGGCCCCGAACGGGAAGCCCCGGCGCCCTCATCAGGCAACACCACGGGTTGCAGTGTGCAGGAAGGGGGTGTGGCCCGAGGAGGATTCGTCGGGTTGTTCCACACCGTAACCCTCAGATCACCCTGACCACCAGCCAAAGTACCCCCTCCAGTGGAGGAAGTAGATTGGGGTGTGGTAGAGGGGACTCTCCCCCCATTACGGAGATCATGGAGTCTCGATCGCAACACTGAGATGGTCATGTTCCCGCAGTGAGAACATGACTCATCCATGAACGCGCGTTCAGCGTGCACGAGGCCCAAGCACGCCAAACAGCGATCATGACCATCAAACGGAGGTACCAGTCGACCGCACCCAGAAACGGAGCACGGGCGAGCCATCTTTAAAAAGACGTGCCACGTGCAGCTCTTTTAGAGAGGAGTGAAAAACTCTGCAGAATGCCGAAGCACCCAGGGAGAACGCGCACGCTGTGCTCGATCACTGCACAGATCAGACAGGAAATGCGGAACTCGCTGGAACGTGCCGTAACACCAACACTCTGGAGAGAAACTCGTCTTGAAGAGGAAAGCGCTCAGGCAGTAAACTCGGCTCTGAAGCAAAAACATAATGCGAGATTGCCACGCAACGCCCTTTATACCCACGCCGTGGGGCGGGGTTGCGGCATGCAAATTCCGCAGACCCATGGCATTTTCATGCCATTGGCTCGTTTTGTAGAGCTCAAAGGCGATTGGCTTCTAAGCGAAACCCCCATTCCGTCAGTAACTGACGTAACTCGTAGTGTACTGACTGAAAGGGAACCCCATTACCAGGACCTCTAGGGGCCTAGTTCATGAATATATGAGGCAGACAGTGGTTACTCCCAGACTAAGTCGGGGATATAACAAGACACAAGTTTATGCAGAAAGGATCTGCGATTGAAGTGCAGGGACCTCTAGATTATAAAATCTAACAAATGTGGACAGTGAGGCCCTGGCTGTTCTACGCCAGATGACCACGCCCATGAGGAGGCCATGCCTTTCGTGGAGTGTGCTCTGACTCTTAAGGGACACTGAATGCCCAAGGAGGAGTATGCAAGAGCTATGGCATCTACTATCCATCTACATAGTCTAGGCTTTGTGACCGGAAGACCTTTTTGTGCGGCCACCAAAGCAAACAAAGAGCTGAGGCGGAGCGATCAATGTACGTCCTCAGGGCTCTGACAGGACAGAGAAGGTTCAGCTCCTGTTCATCCTGAGAAGGAGGAAGGGTGGAAAGAACTACCATCTGCGCCCTAAAAGGGGTAGATAGGATTTTTGGAACGTATCCATGTCTAGGTTTCAGGACGACCTTAGAGTCGTTAGGCCCAAACTCAAGACACAAGGGGATCACAGAGAGCGCCTGTAAGTCTCCCACACGCTTAACCGATGCCAACGCTAGCAGCAAAGCAGTTTTTAGCGTCAGGGGTCGAAGGTCAGCAGTCTGGATATGTTCAAATGGAGGACTTTTAAGGCCCCTGAGAACCACAAACAGGTCCCAGGTAGGGACTGTGAGGGGACGAGGAGGATTTAGCCTCCTGGAGCCCTTTAGGAAGCGAACAACAAGGTTGTTTCTTCCTAAAGACTGCCCTGCTATAGAAGCATGTGAAGCTGCTATAGCCGCAACATAGACTTTAAGAGTAGAGGGAGAATGGTCTCTATCCATTAAGTCTTGAAGAAATGACAATATCTGAGATATGCCACAGTTCAGAGGGTCGTCGCCCCGGGTTTTGCACCAGGAGGTGAAGACAGCCCACTTTGAGGCATAGAGGCGTCTCGTAGACAGAGCTCTGGCCTGAGAGATAGTGTTTAAAATGTTCCTAGGGAGGCTTAGAGGCTCACACATGAAGGTCCCACAGTTCGGGCCTGGGGTGCCAAATTGTCCCTCTCGCTTAGAAGAAGAGGTCTCGTCTCAGAGGGATCGGCCATGGCCTCAGGGGCGATAACCGACACAGCTCCGAGAACCATGGTTGGGTCCTCCAAAGAGGAGCCACCAGGAGAACCTTGTGTTTGTCTTCCCTGGTTCGCTTGATCACCTGGGGAATCAGAGCAATTGGGGGAAAAGCATAAAGGAGGAGGCCGGGCCAATTGTGGGCCAGCGCATCCCTGGCTTTTGAGAAATATATTGGGCAGTGATGACTGTCTTCTGAGGCAAAGAGGTCGACCTCTGCCTTCCCGAAGACATCCCAAATCTTCTGAACCGAGTGGGGGTGGAGCGACCATTCCTCTGAAGGAAGGTTGCTCCGAGACAGCATGTCCGCCCCTACGTTCAGTACGCCCTGTATGTGCGCTGCTCTCAGAGAGAGTAGATTGCACTGAGCCCACTCTAGGATGGTTTTCACCAGAGTGAAGAGGGGTTTTGAAGAGAGGCCGCCCTGGTGATTTATGAAGGACACCACTGTCATGTTGTCTGATCTGACTAAGACGTGGTGCCCCACCAGAAAAGGAAGAAAGACCTAGAGAGCTCGATATACCACCATCAATTCTAGACGGTTGATATATAGCTCGCTTTCCAGGCTGCTTCAAGCCCCGAAGGCTGGGCGGTTGTCACACAGTGCTCATTGGAGGCGTCTGTGAAAACAACTTTCCTCTTGTCCATAGCACCTATCGCCACGCCTTGCTTGAACCAGCAAGGGTTTGTCCAAGGGGCCAGGGCTATGACACATGCCTAGTTTACCTTGAGAGAGCATCTTCTGAAACGTTCTGAGCGGTAGAAAAACCCCGGTTGTAAATGTTTGCGCAAGCTGCTGAATGGCCAGAGTGCGCTCTGGAGTGACTGTGGCCCTCAAAAGGGTTGAGTCTAAAATTATCCCCAGGAACGATACACGTTGGCTAGGTGATAATGAGCTCTTTGCAAAATTGACCCTGAGACCCAAGCACTCTAAGTGGTTGAGGATAACGGATCTGTGGAATTTTAGTTCCGCCTCCGACTGGGCCAGAACGAGCCAGTCGTCGAGGTAGTTTAGAATGCGCACTCCCATCTGTCTCAGAGGGAAGAGAGAGCTACATCCATGCACTTCGTGAAAGTGCGAGGGGCCAGAGATAGGCCAAACGGCAGTACCGTACATTGATATGCCACTCCCTCGAAGACGAATCTCAAGAACCGCCTGTGATGGGGGGCTATCTGGATGTGAAAATAAGCATCTTTCAGATCCAGGGTAAAGAACCAGTCTCCCAAGCATATTTGCGGGAAGATCTACTTCAGAGTGATCATTCTGAATGAGCGCTTTATTAGGACCCTGTTCAGATGTCTGAGATCGAGGATGGGTCTTAGACCGCCATCCTTTTTGGGGACGAGGAAGTACCTGTTGTAAAAGCCTGAATTTTGCTCTCTTTTTGAGTATGTATGATTTTTATTTCCGCTATAACAGCGGCTCCCAAGCAGGGCATGAGAACAGGCTCTGTGTGGGCAACAAACAGTCTTTTTTGAGCACCCGGAACTGAACGGGGTGGCGGGAAAACTGGGCGAGGCATTTTGGAGGGTGGTCCAGCCGCAGCGGGACATAGCCTCCTCCTCTTCCTTTCCTGGCCATCAGGCCGGCTTCTGGGCTGCAGGGTCCAACACTATCTTGGGGCGGGGGCCCTGTTGCACCGGAGGGGGGTGGCGCCTAGTGGAGCGCGAGTGCCATCTGTGATCGGAGCTCGCCGCTGGTTTGGTTTCTGGCGACTTGTCCCTCGTCATCTGCTGCTGAGCTGGCGCTGGTTTAGGGTGGCTCGGGGCAGGGGAAGTGGATCGCTTTGGCAAAAAGTGTTGCATGGCTTGGGACGACTTTTGTGCTGCCGTGAAGCGCTTGGCGAAGCCATCGACGGCGGGTCCGAAGAGACCAGTGGAGGAGATTGGTGAGACAAGAAAAACGGCCTTAGACGCTCTGGTGTCAATCAACTCCAAAGATGGGGCGGGGTCTTGCAGCGAGCCCGATCATTCCTCAGCCTCTGACGTTGCTAGAGACATGCTGTCCTCCTGCGACTCATCATCAGATCCATCAGACCAAGTCACTCGCGGCCGCAGAGGGACGTTGGTCCGGATGGGAGAAGTGGACGGGAGGAACCTCTTCTTGTGGAGAGAGCGAGTCACGCGGGGGCTGAGTCGACGTGATATCGCCGTCGTCCGAGCGCTGAGATCCTCTGCCCATCGAAGAAAACGGGAGGACGCAAGGGGCAGGGTCGCGTTCAGAAAAGAACGCTATCCGCGAGCGCAGAGAGGCGAGACTCATACTCTAGCAGTGAGAGCAGATCGAATCAGCTAGTGCGGCTTCTGCGTGGGACTCACCCAGACATTGCACGCACTCACTGTGCCCGTCATTAACGTGCAGGGGCTCTGCACGTGTCACAATCGTGGCAGGACATTTGCAGCAACGTCGCAGAAAATTCTCTCCTTCTCTTAAAGCTCTATTAAAAGGATACACCGAAGTGCACTCGCTCGGCTGCAGGCGGCTCGTGGGCGAAGCGCTGATCAGGCTGTCACACAGCAGTGCAAGAACAGGGCTGCTTGAGAGCGGCGATCTGATCTGGCTGCTGTAGTGCGGGCGATCAACAATGCACGTGAGCGGCGGTCTGAGCGGCAAGCTGAAGAGCTGAGAGTGCTGCGGCTGCTCGAAGCGGCGGCTGCGCAGGCACGAGCTGCTTGAGAGCGGTGAGCTGAAAAGAGCGGCGAGCAGGGAGGCAGGCTGATCGACTGCACGAAGGCGAAAAGATCAGCGGCGAGTCCAGCTGCTTGCAGGTGAAGGCGGTTTCAATCTGAGTTCCAGCAAAGAGATGTTATCTGCGTCGCTGAAGGAGAATTAATCGATTTGCCATGGTGCAACGGCCGCTTTTATAGCAAGATTTTTTTTTATAGTGCCGCGCCATCACTGGTTCAATTTCTTTAACTTTTTGAACCAATCGACGTGCAGTATTCACTGCGTGATTGTATAAAGGCTTCAAAATCGTAGAAAAAGGATTTTTCCCCATAGCATCTTGTCTTATTTATATTAATAAGACGAACAACGCAGTACTCGTGTAGTATCGCAAGGGAACCTGTTTTGGACGGGTTCGTGTTAACCGCTAACAGTAATCTATTCACATGTTTTCTCTCTTAAAATGTAAGAGCGTGTATGTCAGCATTATTATATACATGTAAAGACTTGAAATCTGTCATGTAAAACGAGCTTACTCCTGATCGGAGACTTCAGTAAATATTTAGTTTATACGTAGATTTAGGCTTCAACTAAGTTTAAAGGGTTAGTTCACCCAAAAATTAAAATAATGTAATTTATTACTCACCCTCATGCAGTTCCAGACCCGTAAGACCTCAGTTTATCTTTGGAACACAAATTAAGATATTTTTGTTGAAATCTGATGGCTCAGAAAGGCCTCCATTGGCAGCAATGACATTTCCTCTCTCAAGACCCATAAAAGATACTAAAGACGTCGTTAAAAAGTCCATCTCACTATAGTGGTTCTACAATAATTTTATCAAGGGACGAGAATAGTTTTTGTGCGCAAAAAAAAACAAATAACGACTTATATAGTGTTGGCTGATTTCAAAACACTGCTTCATGAAGCTTCGGAGTGTTATGAATCAGCGTTTCAGATCGCGTGTCAAACCGTCAAACTGCTGAAATCACGTGACTTTGGCGATCCGAACCGCTGATTCGATACGCTGATTAATAACTTAGTGTAACTTAGTGACCATTTACGTCAAAAAGGCTAGTTGTAACTTGCGCACAGCTGGTGCAACAGGTGTCCTGACAGAAAGCTATCCATTCATTTATCGATACACGTAAATAAGCTCCCCGGGGGCATTATAGGGATCTGTTATGTTTAATCTATTAAGTTTTGCTATGTGCAGGTCTGTCTTTTGAATTAAAGTGCGCAGTAAACTCCGTTGCCTTGAAACTCATGCTGGCGCTGGCTGTTCCTGCTTGCCAAAATGGCGTCGTAAACAGAGTGGGTTACGTGACCTCCGGAGCTCTACAGGCGGGTGCACAACGCACGTACACTCTGCTTGTTACACACACAGAGACGCGCAGCAGCACACAAACATTTTTAAATATTAAAAATAAAATGATTTTTTCTCTGGAGAAGCGTTCAGTCTTTCCGCTCACAAATTCCGCCATGTAAAAAGGGAATGGGAGATGAGCCTCTGAATGGTTTAATGCACGTTAGGTCCAAAACACACCCAAGAATCTTTAGGAGACCATGTACAACCCTTTTCAACCATTTTTTATGTTGTTAAACTAGCAAAAGTGGATTCGGACGCGCACCTGCGCCATGCGCTTGAAACCATGTGCTCAGATCGTTAAAATAGGGCCCTTTATGTCCATTTCTTTATTTATTTGGAAAGTAGATGAAAAATAAGCAAGACAAAAGATAGTCAGCAGGTCATTATTGCAAAATAAACCCCTTCAGGGTGGTACAAGACCTGATTAGTTTATTTCAGCTGGATGCATATTATCCCTACATATTAACTGTTTAGTTTGTCGGTATCAAAATAATACGATTCAGCTCAAATCAGCAACTAATACCACTAAACACAGCACGCAGGGTTGTTACACACACACAGCTGAGCTGAATAATGAAGTCCTGTGCCTCAGATGACTTATCAGAACATCTGCTGACCTCTGGGATAAACCTGCTACACTCGTTCCTGAGCCAGATAATAGCGCCGCTCTGCTCAAGCCTGTTAGTGTAAGTGCAGACAGCAGCAGCAGCAGATTCTGCACATAGTGAGGAAGTAACAACGGCAAGTTGGCAAGCAGATGTTCCATAAAACTGTCTAGTGTAGTTTTACAGAGCTGGCTGAGGAATGCAGATTCTTTTACAATTTAAGGGCGATGTGTGCAATTGTTTTGAATACTGTCTGGATTGATGCTTCACTTTTGGTGAGCTCAAGTACAAACAGGCCATATGCCATCCATATGGATGCTCTGCAGTATGTATAAACTCCAGTTTTATGCATTCACTAACAATTCAGTTTATCGCTTTGCTTACGGCATAGAAGCCACGGCACACTGTATTATTTCAAAATCAGGATTATTTGGGACTACTTATCAGTATTTTGGCAGCAGTAATGTGCTGCCAGTGAACTATTTATTTGTATTAGTATGACTGCAGTTGAGGAGAACAGAAGTATCAGGTAACACTGGGACATGCACTTTTGTTTCATTGCCTTTCAAGTTAAAGTGCAGCTGGACAGTTGACATGTCATGTAATTTTACTGTCCTCAAAGCAAAAGGCCAATTTCTTCTCTTATATTTTCTACATTTAGATGGACACTGATTTCATCAATAGCATGACTCGTGCAATAATTTGTTCAAATTGTGTTTTAATTTTGGAGCAATATCGAGTAAATGTGATAAATGGCCTCTTACAGTTTTTCTCAATCGATTTGACACATTTCTCCAAACTCTCAAAACAATTAACACAGCCAAATAAACTCACTCTTACCTTAGCCAAACAGTTCAACTTTACTGCAAAATGAAGCACTGTATTTTTTTCTGGTAATGCATTTATTAAAAGTAATTACTATCATCAAAACTATGTGTGTTCTCTATTGATTTTACAACACATTCAGCTATAGACGCACAAATACACTAATTAAAATACATGTTTATCATTAAGTTCTTCGATGAGGAGTTTTGTTATAGGGTACAACAGGACTAAAGGCACACCTCACGGGGTGTAAAAGGCTCACCAGCATGGGACAAAAGGCACACAGTATTGATACAAATACTTCAGGAAAAATTATATGTTTTTAATAATGTCTAAGTTAATACTTGTTCAAAACAATCACTTTAGCAAAATGTGCACTATTTTCTGTTTATTTTGATAAATAAAATAATACATTTTTGTTAATTAAATATACTGTCATTAAAATATGTTAATATAGAAATATATTTAAAAAATATAGAAACAAAATAATTTTAAAAAGTAAAGATTCTGAAAGCACTGAAGGAGATCCCATAATAATGTAATATAAATTATATTTTATTATATGATATGATTAATATCATATAATTTTAATATGATGGTTTCATTATAAATATGGTGATTATCTCTAAGGTCGACACCCAACTTAATATATGATATTTGCTATCTGAATCTAACCATGTCATGTCAACAAATGGACAAATTATAAAAAAATAACAAACTATTATCATGTTAAATATGGTGTCTTTAGCCCCAACAGCAGGAGTGCCTTTTACCCCAAATACCACCCTTCCGTTACTGAAAAACTGTTGCTTTACCTTGAACAAAACTTACCTTGAAAATCATTCAAAAGACCTTTGTCTCAAAATATATTCAATAATTTTTGTGATCCTTATTTGCTACTTAAATCTACAACATCTTTAAAAACATCAAATATTAGATCAAATTAGTGCAGAATCAACTTTGTGCTGTTGCCCATGATCGCGTCAAAGATCAGACAAATTTTCACATGCATCTTGAAAAGCGGATGTTTTGGAAAGTGCTGAGGCAAGTTTTTGTGCCATCTAGTAGTTTAGAAGAAAATAAAATCAAATGAGTCTTTTACCCCGTGGAGCCTTTAGCCCCATTGTACCCTATACGTTTTTTCCCCAATTCCCCATATACAAAGATGTAGCAAATGTTTACAGTTGTACATTACTGCAATCACTGAACTTCATTGATCACGCCTCTAATTTACATCAGGCCAGAGCATTTCATCAACATCACAGTATATAGTCTTATCATGCATTATGGAAAAATCCATGGTACATCTCCACAGGCCTCTTCCATTGTGTTTAACAATGACATGCTCTTATTCCATTGAAAACAAACGTGGCCATCTCAAAACTACAAATGTACACCATCGGCAATCATAGTATAATTCAATACTCATAAATATAGAAGTGGAATGCCATTCCAATTTCATTTGAAAGTCTGTACCTTCCACGTCTCTTCACTCCTCTTTCATCCTGCTGTCCCCTTTCTTTCTCTTCATGTCTTTCTACAATTTCTCCTCTTATGCTTTCCACTACAAATGCCTCCACTTTTCCCATCTCTTCTCCTTCAGCTTTATCCTTATTCTACTCTTCCTATGCCCTCTCCTTCTCTCCCCTCATCTCTTTCTACTTGTTCCACTCTTCCTCTCCCTCTCATTACACCCATTCCTCAACTCTCTTTTTTGTATAACAATGTTTGTTACTTTTGAAAATAGTTTTTATAGTTAATGCAATTGTGATAGCTGTGTAAACAATTAGAAAAAATGCATTTCCTGTGATACAGTTTGAGGCCAACTGAAATCATTACGTGTGCAATTGAGAATATGACAAATTATAGAGTTTTGTTTGTTTTTGGAAAAATGGTTCATAAATGTTTGAGATTCTTTTTGGTAAAATCAATAAAAATAGCTGCAAATGTTTTTTTTCCTTGATATATTAACATTTTAGTTGGCTGTGTCACATTTTCTGTGAACACATTTGAGAATTTTGTACACAATGTTTTGAGAAAATTATGCATATGATCTGTATAAAATGGATAGAAACGTACAATCTGTTAGGACAATTACAAAGTGTTCAGATCACTGTGATAATTGTTTTGAGAGCAGGGGGGGGGGGGTCTTTTTACCTACAATTAATTAAAACTGCTCCATAAACTTATATGTGATTAACAATAAGTTGAGGGGGGGGGTCTTGGCACCCCGTGGACATCCCTGTGACCCCCTCCGGACCGAGGGAGACGGACTTGATAATGCCGTGTAATTTTCTCACTGATACCACTGCTGCTGATTGCTTCTGCTGCTGATTGCTTTTAGAGGGTAAAGCTACCCATAACTGCTGGTCTAGGATCTGTTTTCTTCGTAATAATAGCAAATTATTAGTGAAGAAGAGTTGGCAAAAGATCCCGTGCATATCTGTATTTGCGCTCGTCAAATGATTCAATTTCAGTGAGTAATGTAGCCAATAGGGCTGCACGATTAATCAAATCGCGATTTGGGTTATGTGCGATTATGAAAGCGCAAAGGCTGCGATTTTAATTAAATAAATATATGCCCAGCGTGTTAGTGAAGAGCGGTCAGTATTAAATGCTGCTCCGTCTGAAAGCACTGCGAGTTTGACTCGCTTATAACGTGAGTTTGAAAGCAACACGCGTCAAACATCTTCACAAACTAGTAATGCGAAGCATTCTTAAACCTATAAAAACACAACGTTTAATAACACGTTTTAACTCACTTCATGTCGTCAGTCGAGTGTTTGTGAGCTGATGTGGCTTCTTATCACAGAATGAGGCAGACAATGCATTATTTTATAGTATTCTATACAGTGATAAAGTCTATGTCAATCAGCACTGCATACTTTATTATTATGAAAATACCAGAGAAGGCTTGAAGAACTCAAATACACCATATCTTGATGCAGTCGTGTTTACTGGCTTCATGTTTAATCAGTCAAAGTGTTTCTATCTTCTTTTTATTCAGCCTACAGCGCTAGCTTCACATTAGGGATTTTCTGAAAACTATTACTTCTCTGAGGCAAATGTGGAGTTTCTGCTCTAAGGCGCCCTCTGGCTTCCTGTATGAATGAAACTTTTGGGTAAAAAATAAGAAAAATAAATAAAATTATATGACAATCCATATGTTTTTCTTCAATGTACAGGAGTTTTTTCCCCCACAGTGGATGCATAAGAGGCTCATATTTCATATTAAAGACATAGACTTTAAGAAATTGACATCACAGATAAAAAGCACAGATTTTCAAAGAGGATCTTTGGTAAGTTGTAAGGAACACTATATCGAGTCCAACCTTTAGTTTAAACTGATAATTGTTTGTTTTACTCGCGTTTTCCCCTATTCATCCAGTCATGCAGCAGCTCTTCTGCCACTCAGTCCCGGCTGAGGGGGCATGTTCCAGCGGGAAAGTGACGTCAATGCATACCCTCTATTACTGATTGCACCTGTAAGGTACGCAAAAGGTTTGGAAAATTCTTATAACATTGTTTTTCATTTAAGACTATTTATAACAACTTTCTCTTATTATTTTACAAGATGAACTTTTCCATTTTTTGTGTAGGGGCTCAAATGTAAAAAAGGGCATCTATCACAATAAAGTAATTCCAATATATGGAATGTATGTATAAATTCATTGGTAGATGTAAACATCAGTTACAATGGTAGACATTGTTAACAGACTGTGTGGTCACATGTATGAATATGGGACTACTTATATAAACTTCTTGAATTTTATATGTACAAACAGAACATAAACAGAATAATTGCAAACAAAAAAGTGAAATAAGGTTAGAAAGCATGAAGCTTTTGCAGTATCAGAATGCCAGTCTGTCAGTCAAGTCCGAAGCACGACAGAATGCTACAGAATGCTATTGCTATGCCATAGCAACGTGTTATGGCAAAGACGTCACAGATAGTCTGACTGATGGCAGATAATAAACAGTAAATAAATGACTTTTGAGTGATTCCTTACAAAAGTGTGCATCAAATATGCTAAACACGGAAGCTCAACGTGCATGTGTGACGCGCTAGAACAGACCTCATTGGAGCTTCTTCTTTTCCTTTTAATGGCGGTAGGCATACCCACCGCCATACCGCCACCTACTGCACAACACCTGCGTGACAGCTGATGGAAAAAAAAGGATCAGGCTTAGAATAGCCACAATCGATCAGTTAAAAAAACTGCTTAATCAGCCCTGATACCGATCCTTGAGATCATTATAGTTCATGTTTTTACCTTTTTATTTCTTAGATGATCTGCCAAATGTACATTTTGTCTATAACAGCACTTGATTTCTGCTGAATGGTTAACTGGAATGATCCTGATAAATCTTGTGTCACCATAACTCAAAAGTGAAGCCAACAAGACCAATGAAATCAACAGGTACAAGCAATCACACACATCAGTGGATGAAACACTGATCAGCCCATTTTGTAAGTGGCCACAGCACAATCACTTGAAAATCAAAAAACAACCTAAAACACTGCAGTTTTCCTAATTTTGCAAACTCACTGCATGCTGAGATTCCCTCCATTAAGGGCTTCATGAGTTTAAACTCAAGTAAGTGCTGCTAGTGTGTCATGCAGGTTTCTTTGCAGGAGTTCAGAGTGATTTTAGGTTTTGTTATTTCTGTTGACCACAAAAATATTGTTGCTGTCAAGAAGTTCAGAACTGCACTATTTATGAGCTAAGAGGAGAAGAGGAAATAATAATATAAACCTGAATAAACAGGAAATACATTTGTTGCACACTCACACTGCTGCTGTAAGTGAAAACCCCAAGTTAATCACTCGGCAGACTGCAGAGTCATAAATGACCACCCCAGAGACAACCATAAACTTCCTGCAAGCACATCTGCTCTGTGTCACACCAAGGATTTAGATAAGAGAAGATTTTAGGGATTTTTCTGCCGCTCCATAAAACAGGACCTTCGACCACTACATAATAAAAACATGTCAGGTTTCGTTATTATAAAACTTTTGTATACGACTGTTCAGGGGAGTTTCCAGCAGCTATTTAAATGATTTCACACTAACAAAACATTTATAGTCAAAGAAAATATGTCAACAAAGAAGCCTAGATGAGACCGACATACCATAATCACATATCAATAAATGACTGAACAAAATAAACAAACAAATGAATAGATACATTTATCTGACTAATAATAAATTGTTACATTTGATTTTATTCTGACTTACTCTGGAATTATTAACTCTAGTAGATTACTCTATAACACCACAATGCCACCAACTATGCTCAGGTTAGTAACGGACTAAAACACAGTGTAGGTGAAGCAGAGGGGCACACCAGACTGATGTTTTAGAATTAAATTACTTTGCCACGCTGAAAAGGCCGAACGCGCAGAAATCGTCATTGAGACTATTGGGCGTGCCTTACAATAGATAGATAGATTAACAGACTGATAGATGGATGGATGGATGGATGGGATTGATTCAGCACAGAATCTGAATATATATCCATAAACAAACAAATGATTAGATAGATAGATGTTTTTTGTCTTGATTCTTCTATCTATTTATCCACTTTATAATTGATTGCTCATTTGATTTACCATTCTCCCATCTGAATTATCTATTTCTCAATTGATTTCTCAAATGAATATTGACTGGCACATATGAACGCCCAAATATACAGAGTAAGAGGACAACCTGAGAAAGACGGAACTCTAAGTGAGTGAAAGACACTTAGCTTTTTTATTTCACACCTGAACAGTGCTACAAATATAGTTGGTTATATAGAGCACAGACGAAGGATGTTGTCATGGTGTTAAGCAATACGTGTCTCACATATATTCTTCATGAATATAGTGAGGTGGGCTGACGCACTAGACAGAAGTGCAATATGAGGTTTGGGTGTCGGGTGGGTGAGTGTTCTTGGGAGTGGGAGTGCACAGATGCTGAAGTCAGAAGAAGTTCCAGCACTAGCTCTTCTGAGAGTGAGTAGCTTTTATAATCTTTCTGAAAAACTTTCTCCACACACACAGTCTGCTGCCTTAAGCTTTTGTTTGACTTGTTTGAATGACTGAATTCAAATGTACAAAAAAAGCAACTGAACTTTTAGCTGGAAAAAAACTTTTAATACTTTTATCAAAATATAAATCTAGTTCTTTTGATTATATCAAAACAGCTCCAAGAGACTGCATAAGGCACAAAAAAAATTCCTTTTTTTTTTGGCTGTTAACAAAACCTTTTACTATAAAGGCCACTTGTATGTACTTTAAGTACATACAAGAAAAGTAAAGCACACCCAATGTGTAATGGCCACTCCGCTTTGCGTCGTGCACATTACCACCTTGGGTGTGCATTATTTTCAAATAATTCAATGGCCTGGAGTAAATTATTTTACTTATACTGCGGTTACCACACCTCAAAATATATATCTATTAAGACATCAGCCATTAATAGCAATCTTAATGCATTGAGTTGTTCGAGAGAGAGAGAGAGAGAGAGAGAGAGAGAAAGTGTATGTGAATTAAAGGGATAGTTCACCCAAAATTGAAAATGAACCCATGATTTACTGTATGTTTTACTTAAAGTACATACAAGTGGCGACGCTCTGTTTCTGTTGCGCTTGATGTGAGGAGCTGGTACTTGCCTTTTGCTGCTCCCGCCCAGCAGGAGCCTGGGGTTTTCAGGGAAGGAACTGCTGGAGCGCCGCCGCTTGCTTTTTGGCCTCCTGGAACCTGTCGTTGACAGTATTAACAGCATCACCGAACAGGCCATCAGGAGACAGCGGGGCGTCCAGCAAAAAGCTTTTATCCTTCTCCTTTATTTCGGTCAGATTTAGCCATAAGTGCCACTCCGTAGCCACCAGGGCTGCAATAGAACGGCCGATAGCTCTGGCTGTCTCCTTGGTGGCACGGAGAGCTAAATCTGCCGACGATCTGAGCTCTCTGATCATATCAGCTACGATCTCCTCACTTTCCCCCAGGTCCTTAAGCAGGTCAGCCTGGTATGCTTGCACAATAGACATTGTGTTCTGAGTGAGATCGGTCTCTTCCATGACCTCGACACCTCGGTGTGGAGGTCAGGAAAGAACGGCAAGCCCCTCTGTGGAAGTTGAGCAGCATGCGCGGGTAGGAAACGCTCATCTAGCTTGCTTTTTACTGCTGAGCGTTCTTGAGTTTCTTGTGGCCAGTCCAAACTGAGCCTGGCCACTGCTCTGCTCAAAACTTCCACAAGCTCCTCACTTGCAGGGGAATGAAGTGGCGAGTCTTCACTTCCACCTGCATCGATACTGACAATATCCAACTCCTCAGAGCTGGATAATTGCAATATCGATGCCTCCACCGGGGCGGAAGAAACCGCAGTGCGTGCTTCCAAACCCCAGATAGAGGCAGTAGATCTGACAGGTGAGGGCAGAGATAAGGCAGAGTCCGTCTCTAACCCCGCTGTCAGATCCATTTGCGAACCCCACGACTGAAGCTTCCGCTCTGCCTCGGCAAAAGCGGGGCCCGAGCCGCGGGGAACGCGAGCCGAAGCGCCCTCCTCAAATAGTTTCCTGGTGGATGACGTCACCCGCCTATGATGTTTCGTCATTCCATTGGACTGATTACATACGTGCTTCACGACGCAATCACGCAAAGGCGTTCCCACAGCGGTGACGCAGCGCAAGTTACCTTGAAAGAGAAATTAAACTAAATAATCAAACTTTGTTTAAAACAATTTTTTTTTAACCTAAAACAAAACTTGAAGAAGTTTTACATGAAGAACCTTTAACATTTCCATTGCACAAATGGATATTTAACCTCCTAAGAAAGTTTTATGAATTTAGGATTTTTTCATGTCATTACATTGTTTAGAGCATAAGAAACAAAAACAAAATTTTTTTTTTTTTTTTTGTGATATTTTATTATATGTTATGCTATGTCCTCATAAGTGGACACCAGGACTCAGTTGTGTAAAAAAGGCATAGGCAAAAACAATGGGATTTTTTTTCCATTCACCAATCAATTTTTAGGTTTCAGGATTTTTTTTAACCAAACTTTGTTTAAAGATGATTCTTAACTATTATGAAAGATATAACGGAATTAATTGATATACCATTTTACTTTATGCAATATGTGGGTAAAATGACCATACATGGGTTTTCCCATTCAATGCAATGTATCTATACACTGTATCTAATTTGCATAATGTGTTCTTGGAGCAACATGTAATGAAAAAAGAAGTGTAATAATGGGAGTAATAGTTGGCAACATTTTTCATAATAATATCTAATATTTTATAGGAATATTAATATGTAATGTATTTCCCTATTCACTTGTTGTGTCTCCTAAAATTCCTGATAAACATGCTTTAAGTCCTATGTATGAAATCAATGCCCTGTTTTGTAACAGAAAGTCATATTTTGATTAGAAACCCCATAACATTTTCCTCAGGTGTTGATTTATAACAACCAATTTGAAAATTAGTCACATTTAAATGATAATTACAAAATATCATAAAATATTATCATATTTCCATAAGAGTGCTAAATTTGACCATTCAGTCATTTGTAAAGACCAAGGAGAAGTTGTTGTCCTGGTGAAACCTCAAAACAAATGTTATCTCTGAAAAAAAAAAAATATTATTAAATTATATAAATATATTATTAAAATATTTTTCACAGTTAGAGAAAAAAAAGATTATTTTAAAGTTCCTCTGTTATGGTTTTTCGAATATTCTCTTTCATGCAGTGTGTCATATAGCTGTTTGTGAATGTAAACGTTCTGCAAAGTTGTAAAGTCAAAAGTGCACAATAAATAAAGTTATTGTCTCCCAAAAGAAAGAATCGACTCTGAACCGCCTATACAAGTCGGACTCGTTTGTATATCGAATCTCACTGCGTGGTAGTTCTACGTCACTAGAAAAAAACATTTGTGTAATACTCGCCTATGCTGTACAATGTCCGAACAACTTGGAACATGCCCTAAAACATAATTTTACTGACGTCTGCTTCTCAAATCTCTGAGTTCAACGCGGGATTTGCAAAACACTTGCTCTTGAAAGATGGATCAGTACCAGTTTATTCTTGCTCCTCAGAATCACAACCTGTATAAAATAACTATTGATGTATATATTTTCTATCGGGTGTTCAAAAAACATAGTTTTCTGTTTTATATTGTGTACATTTCTGGCTAACCGGCTAACTCACGTTATTTGAAAATACTGAAATACTAAGCAACTGTGGGCCACTATTACCTAAAACTGTGTCTATTAATGCAGATTGTCTGTTGTTCTCACTGGAGTAAGATTTGTTTTACAAACTTTTATGTCATCACGTTAGTGCTCTGCTTGCGCTGATATTGATACAGTTAATACAGGTCCCGCATGTTTACCGCAATAAATTAGAAATATACACATAAGTTTGTTGATGGACATACACTTAATGCTGATAGTGATGAATTACAGTTGAAACATCTCATAATGTACCTCAAAATGAGTAGTGTATCTCAGAAACGTCCTGCTCGAGTAGTCCTTGCAATGAAGATTCGGGTTCAAGTCTAGTTCTTTCAATGTTTCATCATCGGACTCGCGCTCGGATTGATATGGTAAAATCGACGCCATCGTTGCAGTCTTTACAGTGTGTACAATCGCTGAGCTTTAGGAAGCGGTGCTGAAGTTTATGGTAATGGGTGTTTTGTTTCCGACGTGCGCTGTAAGCGGTAGACCAGTCACAACAGACTGGGCTGTCTGGCCAATCAGAGCAAAATAGGTTGTGGAAAGGAGGGATTTAGAGAGACTGATTCTTCCAACGAGTCTTTTGAAAATCATTGAAAAATGTGGTGATGTGCAATGTATATTATGAGAAAATTAAAGTGTTTTTTGACCTTTGATGCATGTTGTAGGAGACCTCCAAAACAAAATTAGGAACCTATAAAACAAAATAATAGGGGCACTTTAAGAACTGTTCACTGAAAGGTTCTTTGGGGAACCAAAAATGGTTCTTCTAAGGCATTGCTGTAAAAAATTATCTTTTGGAACCTTCAGGGGCCATCAAATGTTAAAGATGTTACATCATTTGGAAAACAGTTGATAAGAGCAGGAAGCTGAGGTGATGCCAACTATATATCCAAGATAAAACAAATAGCAAGCAACAAATCTATCAGATGAGGGGACATCATAAGAGCCTTGAGTGAGCAGTCCTCCGGGTGAGTGGCTCATTTCGCCGCTCGAGCTGCTGACAGTTCAGCGACCAATGAGCGAATCACAGTCAGAGGACGAGAAGAGCTTCACAGCTTCACTACTTGCGAGATATTGACAACACCCTCAAGACTGCATCAGTCTGGCTCGTCATCAGCTTACGACTGTCTTTGTTACTTGTTAATGCTGATAGTGATGAATTACAGTTGAAACATCTCATAATGTACCTCAAAATGAGTAGTGTATCTAAGAAACGTCCTGCTCGAGTAGTCCTTGCAATGAAGATTCGGGTTCAAGTCTAGTTCTTTCAATGTTTCATCATCGGACTCGCGCTCGGATTGATATGGTAAAATCGACGCCACCGTTGCGGTCTTTACAGTGTGTACAATCGCTGAGCTTTAGGAAGCGGTGCTGAAGTTTATGGTAATGGGTGTTTTGTTTCCGACGTGCGCTGTAAGCGGTAGACCAGTCACAACAGACTGGGCTGTCTGGCCAATCAGAGCAAAATAGGTTGTGGAAAGGAGGGATTTAGAGAGACTGATTCTTCCAACGAGTCTTTTGAAAATCATTGAAAAATGTGGTGATGTGCAATGTATATTATGAGAAAATTAAAGTGTTTTTTGACCTTTGATGCATGTTGTAGGAGACCTCCAAAACAAAATTAGGAACCTATAAAACAAAATAATAGGGGCACTTTAAGAACTGTTCACTGAAAGGTTCTTTGGGGAACCAAAAATGGTTCTTCTAAGGCCTTGCTGTAAAAAATTATCTTTTGGAACCTTCAGGGGCCATCAAATGTTAAAGATGTTACATCATTTGGAAAACAGTTGATAAGAGCAGGAAGCTGAGGTGATGCCAACTATATATCCAAGATAAAACAAATAGCAAGCAACAAATCTATCAGATGAGGGGACATCATAAGAGCCTTGAGTGAGCAGTCCTCCGGGTGAGTGGCTCATTTCGCCACTCGAGCTGCTGACAGTTCAGCGACCAATGAGCGAATCACAGTCAGAGGACGAGAAGAGCTTCACAGCTTCACTACTTGCGAGATATTGACAACACCCTCAAGACTGCATCAGTCTGGCTCGTCATCAGCTTACGACTGTCTTTGTTACTTGTTAATGCTGATAGTGATGAATTACAGTTGAAACATCTCATAATGTACCTCAAAATGAGTAGTGTATCTGAGAAACGTCCTGCTCGAGTAGTCCTTGCAATGAAGATTCGGGTTCAAGTCTAGTTCTTTCAATGTTTCATCATCGGACTCGCGCTCGGATTGATATGGTAAAATCGACGCCACCGTTGCGGTCTTTACAGTGTGTACAATCGCTGAGCTTTAGGAAGCGGTGCTGAAGTTTATGGTAATGGGTGTTTTGTTTCCGACGTGCGCTGTAAGCGGTAGACCAGTCACAACAGACTGGGCTGTCTGGCCAATCAGAGCAAAATAGGTTGTGGAAAGGAGGGATTTAGAGAGACTGATTCATCCAACGAGTCTTTTGAAAATCATTGAAAAATGTGGTAATGTGCAATGTATATTATGAGAAAATGAAAGTGTTTTTTGACCTTTGATGCATGTTGTAGGAGACCTCCAAAACAAAATTAGGAACCTATAAAACAAAATAATAGGGGCACTTTAAGAACTGTTCACTGAAAGGTTCTTTGGGGAACCAAAAGTGGTTCTTCTAAGGCATTGCTGTAAAAAAATATATTTTGGAACCTTCAGGGGCCATCAAATGTTAAAGATGTTACATCATTTGGAAAACAGCTGATAAGAGCAGGAAGCTGAGGTGATGCCAACTATATATCCAAGATAAAACAAATAGCAAGCAACAAATCTATCACAGTCCTCCAAAGGTTATGTTTAAACTCAGACCAGAATATCCACAGTTTCTTATATCATACAGCTCAATTACATGCTGATAATGTGACTCAAGTGACAGGAATACATTTAAAAAAAACAATTAACAACTAACACATCTTTTCCATTGCAACCAGCTGCTTTCCATCAAGTTTGAAACATCCTCCAACATGCAAGTCAGCCTGAAATCCCATTTTTGCTGAAATAAATAGCAGAAGGGATGTCTTCTAAAGGATGCTTTTAGCTGATGTTTGGTACATTTAATTGCAGAGTCAGTACCAAAATGTCTTTTCATTCAACTTTGTGACATGGTGAGAGTGGCAGACCTGCAGGCTTTATCAGTGATTCAAGAGGGTGACGTGTGCTAAAAGTGCAGGTAAGAGGCTTTTGTGAACACTGAAGTATAGTATTTACACTGTCAGTGAATGCTTCGGTTACAATTGCCATGTGTATCATAGCTGAACCAGAATGGTACAACATTTTGGTTTTCCAAAGGGTGCTATAATTTTCCCCTTAATATGGAAATGTGCTAATCTCATGACTTCACAGTATATATATATAGATAGATAGATAGATATATTTCTATTCCTAGAATCACAGTAGCCTACTCTACTACAATAATAACGACAACAATAATAATTTAATTAAAAAAATAAATTCCCATTTAGATTCACAGCAAAAAGTTTCTGTGGGAACCCATTTGAGGACATTTTAAATAATGTTCAAGTAGCCTATTCACTGAGATTAGTGCGGGGGATTGGTGCTAGTGAATGCGTAAAAATCAATAAAACAGACGAGGTGGGAAACTAAAATCATGACCTCGCGTGGCTCAAGCTTGTGAAATATTAAAGCCTAAATGATTTTCAAATTTAATAAAATTCAAGTCATTTTCTGCGTAAAGAGGATTCCTCCCTATCTGGACAGGTGCGCTCACCCCTCAGGGAGGTTAAGTAGGCTGCTAGGCTATTTTAAGATGCATTGTCTTGAAAAGAAATAAATAAAAGGCACGTGTATCTGACATGCTATAGGCATTACAAAATGACTTGCTTAAGTCAACATTATCATGCCTTTATAAAGTAAAATATACGCTCCTTCACTCGTCCCAAGCGCTCACTGCTACATTTGGTCTCTTGAATCATCAATCAACTTCTCGGTGGTTTTCTAGTCAGATTTATGTTCTTTTACTGCGAGGTGCCTAACGTTATATCCCTTTACAAATGATAACGTGAATGGTTTTAAAACCATTTAAAATAGCCTAACGTTATATGTAAACATGCCACCGGTACCTCATTCTGACTCTAATGAAGCAATAACCAACTGCATGCTATTAAATATCCTACAAAAATACAGAAACAGATACTTACCGGAGAAAACAAGCAGCTTAACGTTAAAACCAATAAAACCAATTTTGAGGCGTCCATCGCAGATGCTTTTTCTTCTGTCAATATTCGATTACCATGGAAAAAAAAACTTTACAATCCGTAAAGTTGATCCTGCTTTCTTACAAGCGTGTAAAAAATAAAGTCAGTCAAACGTTAGCTGTCTCATCGGACACGGTGTTGGCAGATGAGTAAAACATAAGTTCAGATGAGGGGACATCATAAGAGCCTTGAGTGAGCAGTCCTCCGGGTGAGTGGCTCATTTCGCCGCTCGAGCTGCTGACAGTTCAGCGACCAATGAGCGAATCACAGTCAGAGGACGAGAAGAGCTTCACAGCTTCACTACTTGCGAGATATTGACAACACACTCAAGACTGCATCAGTCTGGCTCGTCATCAGCTTACGACTGTCTTTGTTGCGTTAGTGCGAAAGCAATAGATGAAATTTCAAGGTCTATGCTTGAAATTGTGAACATTGGCTGCAGAAAATGATTCATGTGTGAGCTTGTTTGGTCTCGTTTAGTTGCTTTTAAAATGAATGGCCAACATGTTATCACAAAGGGTATCGGGACTCTATTTTGTCAACAAATTTTTTTTTTTTTTTAATTTTGAACAAAAAGTAAAACGTAAAAAAACAAATAAATAAATCTATAAAAACTTTAACAGGTCGATGATTTCTAGTCGTTTTTAAACCCGTTCAAAATATCACTGCGCATATCTTCTACATAAAGAAAGGATGCCATTTAGCCTAATGAAATAATAATTAAATACCTTGAGAAAATTAATTGAATAATTTAAGAAAATTAAGAATATAGAATTAGAATATAGAATATTTTTATTAAGATTATAGGCTACTAAAAAACAACAACTAATTGCCTAATAATTTAAGGGGAATGAGACAGTTCCAAAATTCCCGGTGTGAGTCTTTAATTTGAGTTTAATGTTTATTTTAGTTTGTGTTACCTTGGTAGTGTTATCTTTGTATGGTTAAAGGCACAATATGTAAGATTTTTGGATTAAAATATCCAAAAACCACTAGAACAATGTTATATATTCTGTTGACTTGTGTAGCCTACTTACATGATCCCAAATGTTTCCAAGAATGTTTAAACCCAGAGAAATAAGAAATAAGCAATTTTAATCAGGACACGGACCATGTCTGTGCATCACCTATCAATGACATCACTTTCCCTCAATTTCATCACTTTCGCTCAATTTCCGGTTTTATTTTGTAGAAACCATGGAAACATTAAAGACGCTTTAATATATTATGTGTTTTATTAGACAACTGTTCGGATACATTCATCTACACAAAACTAGTCAATGTTATGTAGCTTAACACAGTTAGTCTTTATTGTTTAAATCTTGTTTTCTTGATTTACCGCAAGTAGGCCTACCTTGTTTTACAATGCCTAACATTGATCTAGCTTACTGCAGTGTGCAACAAGTGTCTCATAGTAGCTGCAGAGCAAACGCACAGAGTGGCATATAACATAATTTTCAACACACTCAAATGTATCTAAAATGATAAAACAGCGGTGGGTTACCTCACATAATAAAAACTTCACTGCTCTCAAGCAGTGTGTCGCGTTTGTTTCACTCCAGCGGCCCCACCCTGCTTCATACTACAGTAACGTTAATAAATCTTTAATACTTTAGCTCATCCATGAATATGATTTCTGCCCGAGTCCCGTCGGATTCTTTTCCACTGGCTGTAGTCTTTGTCTTTGTCAAGCTATGCCTTTGTTTTGAATAAGCGACCTCTAGTGCCGAAAATTACATATTGCGACTTTAACAGTGTGTTTTGTCCATGTTTAAATATGTTATATTAATATTATATTAATTTGATATCCTGAGATGTTGTTCTTCAACTTCTGAATTCAAACACGATATCTGTAATCGATTTCGGAGCAATCACCAAATATTTTTCCTGAAAATTATGCAAATTGGATACACACTTGTTTTCTTTGTCATTAGCAAACACATCTCACCCAAAGTAACTTTATAAATAAAATGTATTTATTATTTGTATTCATTATTAATAGTATAGTAATTGCTGAAGCAGCCAGAGGTTAAGTGCCATTGGACACTGGTTTATTGGGTATGTCATCTGAGGAATATTTAGAGACAATATAATTTAGAATCCATTATTCTAAATAGTCAAGTCAATTCAAGTCAACTTTATTTATATAGCGCTTTTTACAATGCAGATTGTTTCAAAGCAGCTTCACAGTGTTAAACAGGAAAATAATGCCGAATTTGATTTGGAGAAAACGGTGATGTCATCTAGCTCATTTCAATTATCATATATATTCAAGTAATGTAGTTGATATAGTTAATTTAGTTTAGTAATTAAATTTATTTGGATATTTATTGGAAAATGTAGTGTCCCCAAATGCCGCAATTAATATATTGTTATATTCCATTTCACACAATGATGATCACAGTGCTGATGTAAATGGCCTCTGTACTTTCAAATAAAAAATTACTGCAATTAATTCAAGTGAGCTTTTATAATTAACCAGAATGAATTCTGGTAAATCAGCTTTGCTATTCATGTCAATTACAAAAAGTAACACAATCAAACTAAATTCACCCGAATCCTATATATATATATATACACACAGCAATTTCTTTTACATCACGTGGATGGTCGGGTGCATGTGCATCACTTACCTGGGGAACACATGGCACTGAGATGCACTATGGGAAGAAGGAAAGCCGGGGTGAAGGCAGTGTGATGGTTTGGGCAGTGTTCTGCTGGGAAACCTTGGGTCCTGCCATCCATGTGGATTTTACTTTGACACGTACCACCTACCTAAGCATTGTTGCAGGCCATGTACACCCTTTAATCAAAACGGAATTCCCTGATGGCTGTGGCCATATATATATATATATATATATATATATATATATATATATATATATATATATATATATATATATATATATAGTGCATGATATGCACAATGTTGTTATATCGCCAGCAAAAGATATATGTTGTAAATATTTATTATTTACATCTGCCTATCTGGCAGTGCTCAAGTGTTCCTCAATGAAATTAAGCTGAAATGAGAACGCTTTAGAGACAAGAATATCTTTCATCTGTGTTCATGTGAGGCTGAATGCAGCATGTCTTGTGATAAATAAGCTAATTTCTGTGTCTCAGAGCAGATCTCATTCTAATCATTTTCCATTTAATCTAACTAAATCACAGTTAGGGGAAAAATACTCTCTGTAATATCTGTGTTGACACTGCTGAGGTTCAGCCGCCCCTCTTTTGAATGGTCAATGATGGATATGCTTTCTCTCCTATGCATGCAAATAATGAGAAACTGCCATTCTGTGCATGCAACGTTTACACTGAAGCTTATTATGCATGTGTGACATCTCATCAAACAGAATTTGTTGATCTATAGGGGTCGCAAACCTATAGCTCACAAGCCACACTTGGCTCCTTGACAAAAATCATGTGGCTCACTAGGTCTCTCACCATTTACCAACAAATGATCAATAAAAAATTAGACACATCACTAGAGATCAGCTTTCTGCAGAGAAAGCAGCCATCACAATTCCTTTGCTGTACTGAATTTAATGAAAAGTTATTATTGAGATACTGTTATACGAAGCAATAATATATAATACAACTTTTTCTAAGCACTTTAATGGATAATATACGGACATGGCACATTTTAAAGTCTAAGTTTATATGCAAGATACATACTCACTCTAGGGTTTTAAGATGTTAAGGTCACTTAAAAAAGGAAATGAAAATCGTAATTACATAACCATTCAAGGGTTGGGTCATTGAGAGCAGGTGTATTCTTATGCAGATTTTTACCTTTGAATAACATTGTACTTATTCATATCTGACGTCAAATAGAAAATTATTTTTAGAGCATAATCTTCCCTATCTATTGAAAACCCTTGAAGTTCACTTTTTCAGTAAATGCAAATATTGGTCCTGGCACTGCTCTCATGGGTTTCATTTTTCTTGTTGTAAAGAAGGAATTTCTATTTACAAACAAACATGGAGGCAGCACTTCTGGGTGGCACACCTAAAAAAGAGCTGTTTAGATTAGAACTTTCTAATGGTTCAAATTTTGCTAATGGTATATATGGTAGATTTTCATTCTACTAAAGCCTTGCACAAGTAACACATGTCTTTACCTTTTACAACACAACCAATAGTAACAAATAGAAGGCTAAATACAAACTAGACAGAAAAGTTTGTCAAGACAAAATTTGAAGTTGGCTTGAGAAAGTCTGACCAGAAAGTTTGAAGTAGTTTTAACAGCTTTACATTTTCCAGTTCTTAAAAGAACCTTTTTTTTCTTAGTGTGAAGAACATTCTAAAAATCTAAAGAACCCTTTTCCACTATAAAGAACCTTTTGTTAAAGGTTCTTCATGGAACCATCAATGCCAATAAAGACCTTTTATTTTAAAGAGTGTGGATGGATGGATGGATGGATGGATGGATGGATGGATGGACTTGAGTTAACTCCCGAGTTTGGTGGTTTTAGAGTTAAAGCTCTAGGAGGAGTTAGAGTTGAAAAATGAATCTTCTGTTTCGAATCATTGATTCAAAGCTTTTATCAAACTTATCAAGTCACATCAGGGCCGGCTCTGACCAATTTGCTGCCCTATGCAAGATTTTACTTGGTGCCCCTTAGCACTATCGTTACATGTTATCAGTCTAAGTTGTGGAAACACTGGTACTGTTTTATTTTTGTAACGCATTGATGTTTTGTTTTTTATTGTTGTTGTTTTATATGTTGGTTGTGTTTTAAAAATTGTACCCTGAATCCAGTCCATTCTACCACACTTGTGTTTATTTTATATATATATACACTCACCTAAAGGATTATTAGGAACACCTGTTCAATTTCTCATTAATGCAATTATCTAATCAACCAATCACATGGCAGTTGCTTCAATGCATTTAGGGGTGTGGTCCTGGTCAAGACAATCTCCTGAACTCCAAACTGAATGTCAGAATGGGAAAGAAAGGTGATTTAAGCAATTTTGAGCGTGGCATGGTTGTTGGTGCCAGACGGGCCGGTCTGAGTATTTCACAATCTGCTCAGTTACTCTGATTTTCACGCACAACCATTTCTAGAGTTTAAAGAATGGTGTGAAAAGGGAAAAACATCCAGTATGCGGCAGTCCTGTGGGCGAAAATGCCTTGTTGATGCTAGAGGTCAGAGGAGAATGGGCCGCCTGATTCAAGCTGATAGAAGAGCAACTTTGACTGAAATAACCACTCGTTACAACCGAGGTATGCAGCAAAGCATTTGTGAAGCCACAACACGCACAACCTTGAGGCGCACAATCATCGCCACTACAAATAGGAAAAAGAGGCTACAATTTGCACGAGCTCACCAAAATTGGACAGTTGAAGACTGGAAAAATGTTGCTTGGTCTGAGGAGTCTCGATTTCTGTTGAGACATTCAGATGGTAGAGTCAGAATTTGGCGTAAATAGAATGAGAACATGGATCCATCATGCCTTGTTACCACTGTGCAGGCTGGTGGTGGTGGTGTAATGGTGTGGGGGATGTTTTCTTGGCACACTTTAGGCCCCTTAGTGCCAATTGGGCATCGTTTAAATGCCACGGCCTACCTGAGCATTGTTTCTGACCATGTCCATCCCTTTATGACCACCATGTACCCATCCTCTGATGGCTACTTCCAGCAGGATAATGCACCATGTCACAAAGCTCGAATCATTTCAAATTGGTTTCTTGAACATGACAATGAGTTCACTGTACTAAAATGGCCCCCACAGTCACCAGATCTCAACCCAATAGAGCATCTTTGGGATGTGGTGGAACGGGAGCTTCGTGCCCTGGATGTGCATCCCACAAATCTCCATCAACTGCAAGATGCTATCCTATCAATATGGGCCAACATTTCTTTGTTGAATCAATGCCACGGAGAATTAAGGCAGTTCTGAAGGCGAAAGGGGGTCAAACACAGTATTAGTATGGTGTTCCTAATAATCCTTTAGGTGAGTGTATATATATATATATATATATATACAAATGCTTTGCTGCATACCTCGGTTGTAACGAGTGGTTATTTCAGTCAAAGTTGCTCTTCTATCAGCTTGAATCAGTCGGCCCATTCTCCTCTGACCTCTAGCATCAACAAGGCCCACAGGACTGCCGCATACTGGATGTTTTTCCCTTTTCACACCATTCTTTGTAAACTCTAGAAATGGTTGTGAGTGAAAATCCCAGTAACTGAGCAGATTGTGAAATACTCAGACCGGCCGTCTGGCACCAACAACCATGCCACGCTCAAAATTGCTTAAATCACTTTTCTTTCCCATTCTGACATTCAGTTTGGAGTTCAGGAGATTGTCTTGACCAGGACCACACCCCTAAATGCATTGAAGCAACTGCCATGTGATTGGTTGATTAGATAATTGCATTAATGAGAAATTGAACAGGTGTTCCTAATAATCCTTTAGGTGAGTGTATATATATGCCATATATCCCCTTAAAACCGCACAACTGTAGAGTAAAAACATTAGGCTATTAAAAAAGTGATATTACATGTTTTTATAAAAATGTTGCCGCCCCTATGGATGAGTGGCGCCCCTAGCATTTGCCTATTCCTCCTATGCCACGGGCCGGCCCTGAGTCATGTGATTTGAGTTTCAAACTTTGGTGGTTCCCCGCAGATCATTAGAATTGCACCACTGCTCATATAGCCACTAAAAATTGCTCAGACCCGGAAGCGTGGTTTGCTGTTTTACGTCACAGTCATTTCATCTATTCCTCTCGTTCAAGAGACAAACTAATGAAAGGGTGAGGTGTTAAAAGCACTCAGTCAAATTGGCATATATCGATGAATTATAACTCACAGGGCTCATGCTAAAGATAGATGAGTCTGGCTTCTATTCCCTTACATCATTTTCCCATGCAGAGCTCCTCAAACTTAATAGCCATGAATCCTAAAAAAAGATATATCACTAAGTATAGGGTCTTGAAAGTTCAAACACTGGAAGTGAAGACTTCGCATTTTAATTGACAAGCCCTTGCACAATTATGACAAAAATGTGGGAACAAGATTACTTTCTGCCAGGTTCCTGTTTGCCACATTCCACAACCAATCAATGAAACCTGTTCAGACAAAGCTCCTTTGAGGCTGAGGAAAGTGTGGGGATTTTCACTCTGTTATTCAGTGAAAATGAACGTCTGTTTCCTTGGAGAGCAAGTCACAATTACGCAGAAGTTACTCTAGACGGTTTCAACGGCAACAACATAAACAAACGTTACTACGCATGCGCGCTTTTGTGGCCCAAACTTAACTTCCGGTAGACAGTCACAAAGAATCAATGACAACAGAGGCTGCGTTATCTTTCTTTTGCGTTATCATCTTTCATTTTAATTGTGCAACATTATCTTAATTTATATGTTTTTATTGTTTCAGCATGTTTATTATAAATAAGCTCCCATTTCTGTCTGCAATATAGAGTGGGGGAAATGCCCCCCTTAAAGGGTTAGTTCACCCAAAACTTAAAATTCTGTCATAATTACTCACCCTCATGTCGATATGAAACCCGTAAGAAGATTACACCTTAGAGAAGAAGAAAAATATCTTAATTTGTGTTCCAAAAATGAACGAAGGTCTTATGAGGGAGTAATAATGACAGAATTTAAATTTTTGGGTGAACTAACCAGGACCGTGTAATGCCGTTTTCTGTACAGTAGCCTATATATATATATATATTTTTTTTTTTTTTTTTTTTTTTTGCTTATAAGTACAAACAAAAAGCCAATAAACAGGTATAAGAACAATCTTAATACAATTCCAAAGTTCCAAATAACAGCATAACAAAAATGCATATAAACTAAATAAACAAACAATATTAACAAAGAGAAAAATAAATAAAATACAGTACAAGGGGCTTAACAGTTGCCTATATAAATTCGTGCGCGCTCGCCTTTCAATCATGCAGTGCGTCAGAATAACATGTTTCCTTTTTTTCATAATATAAGTTTAATGTTGGGAAACTTAAACTTGCAGATAAAGTACCCTATTTGAGATTGATTGTATATGAATGCATCACAAAAATCCCGGTGCTCTATGGACACTGCCATTAATAGAGGATAAAGCGAAAGTTGCTTTACACTCCGTGATAAAGGCCTATTACATACCCAATTTAAATATTTTGCGGGAAACATAAATGCGATCAGTTATCCAGATGGCGACCACTTAATGTGAACAAATGTAAACGCGCCGTGTCCTGATTGACTGATGATCCGATCTGCTTGATCAGATCACGGTGATCGCATGTTAACGCTAAGTGTAAACGCAGCCAGAATAAATTACATCGTAAGTAGATTTCTGATAACAAGCTAAATAAATAAGTAAATTACATTAGACATACAGTCTAAATTACATCAAACGCTGCTCTCGTATGCAGTCAGACTGGATATTTATGAAGCATTCAAGGCTTTTTGGTGAGTCGCACACAATGTTTTTGTGCTGGTGTCATATGCTCTCTGCTTGATCGTTAATATTTATATCATGTTATCCAAGAATAGTATGTCAAAAATGTACTTCTACTGAGTAGTGCGCCATACTATCCACTAGCCAGACCGATAAACAAACACAGACTGGTGTTGTGCCAAATACTTACCCCCTGCTAGATTATTACCCCCCTAGTATTGGTAGGTTTAGGAGTAGGTGTGGGGTTAGGATTAAGGGTGGGTTTAGGATTAGGCAATAAAGTAGTGACTACAATGAGGGAGGGTAATAATTTGGCAGGGGGTCGAAATTCGGCACAACACCTGTAGTTAACTTCGGGCCAGGCGCATAACCGTGGCAACGCGCGTGAGTCCGATGAAATCGTCTATAAAAGATCTGTTTAAATTCTCATGAATACGTCATTAGTAAGCATATTTCAAGGCTTCAGTTAAAAGTAGCAGGTTTGTTACTCAAGGTTTTACATGTTTCTATTGGGCGTATGCTGTATGTGAGGAAGAAAAAGTGCCATTCCGTAATTAACAAAGTTTGTTGTGTGCTGGCAGAACATCATTACTCATTGCTGTGTAAAGTCACTCACTGAGACTTGTAAATGGCTTGTAATTATGCAGTAGGCTTCAAATTGCAGCTTCAACACTTAATTGTTAAAGATTATTAGCCGTCAACTCTACGATCCTGGCTGCGGTAATCAGTAATAATGAACAAAAACTCTTCCACTAGTGGTGTAAACTGACTGAAAGCAGTGAACTATTTTTCACATAGTCTACATAGTCATGTATTTCTTTAGACAAAAGGATTAGATGGATTTTGTGGAAGAACTGTAATATTTTTAATTCCACAGTACGCACAAAATAAAATTGGAAAATTGGTAAACACAGATGAGGAGTTGTGTGCAAATGATTAAGAAGAGTCCCTGGCGGGGTTCAGCGTAATGTGTAATAAATAATTTGAATTACATCTAACCCTAAAATCAATTGTAAAGTGTATAAAAATAACTTACTAAAATCAATTTCTATTACTGGAACATAGCAGTCTTGCTCCCTCGCATATTAGCTGACTAACATTAGACAAGTTAATAGGTATATGGTCGTAAGCTACAGAGACTGAAGAGGAAAAAAAAATAAAAGAAACAAAAACTAAATGGCAGTTGTTAACAAATATTTAAAAGTCGCATTTATATGGATTTGTATGGTACAAAACAGACTCTACATATTCATAAGGATATAAATCTGTATTTTCTTGTAAATATGTATGTATGATAAATTGTTTCGAATCTTTTTGCAGGTTACATCATTAAGCCAGTAGGTTGCAACAAGCAACTATCATACACCCGACGCAATGCAACGCCAGGCGCAACACAATTGTTTTTCGCTAGTTTCAGCCCAACGCAGTTATAATTTTTTTATGTCCAGCGCCACATTGTTTAAATAGCAAATGCACTCGCGCACATGGGCGTGCTGGTCTGAAAACGAGGTGTGTTCAGGCACATTGTTGGCGTGTTGCTATTTTGAGGCAACTGAAAACAACTGCGCCACTGACCAACAAAAGTCAATAGACCAGTATTTTTGTGTTATTAAAAGGGCGTGTTAGCCTATAGGCGGGTGCACAACGCGAGTACACTCTGCTTATTACACACACAGGGATGCGCAGCAGCACACAAACATTTTTGATTATATTAAAAATAAAAGGATTCCTCTCTGGAGAAGCGCACACCATGACCCAAAAGTGGATTCGGACACAACCTAAGTGCACCTGCGCTTTAGACCATGCGCTCAGATTGTTAAAATATGGCCCTTTATGTGTGAGTTATTTAATCATTCATTTAACAGATTTGTTAAACATTTTTAAAAGTGTCTATTGTCTTTATGAGTGAGTCTTTGAATCGTTCACCCAACCGATTTGTCAGAAAACACTGATTGATTCAGGAACTCCACTACTTTGATTCAGGAACTTACACTTACTTTTTTTCATATGGAACTCTTTTTGTTGATGGAGCAAAAATAGAGAAAGCAACTGACAATATTGTGTCTAAAATTTAAGTTACTGAATATACAGTAATTACAGTTCGAACACTATAAAATATAGAAGCAATATCATTGTGCTATTGGTCTTTTCATATGTTATATCATAAACCTATATGTTACTTGAACACATTGATGTGGAACAATGCAATCACACATTTTTATTATTATTGTATTAAACTAATGAGATAAGATGTTATGTAGTTTTAACACATTTTTTTCTGGTAATATTGAGATGTTATGTTGTGAAAACGACATATTTTTCTCGTTAAAACGACATATATTTTCTCCTAATAAGGACATATGTTGTATGGTGATGTATACAAAATATGCTTTTATCCACATTAGAGAATTGATATAGGCTAACCTATGTGCCTTTGTCACACTTCCATGTTTGAAAAGCAAAAGCAAGCTCAGCGTAAAATAGGCTATCTTCTGCTGCCTGTATCAGTGGCAGTGCCCATAGCACGAAATTGTTGTAATTGATTGATGTAGCCTACAGTTTATAACAGATAGCCATCATCTAAATCAAAATTTCACAAACTTTTTGGGGCCATGGACCGCACATGATTAGCCTCAGTGGCGTAACTTTAACCTAGTATTACAGACCCTGGTGCAGCCACAAATATCATATATATAGGCTTAGTGTAATTAAGACATATATTCAAGAAATGTATTAAAAACAGAAATACGCTATAGTTTTAGCCTTACTCAAAGGCCACGGAAACAGGCCAGTGGGTTCGTTACGCACGTCAGTCCATTCCCGACGTTCTTGGTTTGCTTCTTATTTATTAAATATACAGGCAATTAGTTGATGAAACATTGATCAAAATTAAAATACAATTTATACAAAACGAAATTCACTTTAAAGAAAGACTTTCTACAAAACTCAATGAAGTGGTCAAAATCATGTCTGATCCAATCCATGTCTCCAGACATATTGCACATCTTATGATATAGCCTATCTTAATCGTGCTGCTCACTTTTCATAGATGAATTAAAAAAAATAATATCATAGGCTAATATTTAAACATAGCTATGAAACTAAATAGGCTACGTTTTCTTTAACCCTCTGTCCGACGAAGGCACCGGTGCGTTCTGATGGATTTTTTTCCTTTATGACACCGGAAACCACTCACAATACTCCGTCATTTTTAGCCATACAGATAAGTGCAAGACATAATTATAAACTATAAATTGTCTACTTGTATTTGTGTACACTCACAATAACAACAAAGGCCGTGGATTCAGGGTTATTTTGCATGCACTCCACTCCAAACGCTGTCTTCATTTCAAAAATGTATTTTGTTAATTAAACACAAAGTTTTTCATTTCAAAAGCATTTCTAAATTCAGTTCATATTTCCAACAAACGTAATTCCAAGCCAAAATAACAAAGTGGTAAAAAAAAACGTTTGAGTTACCACCATGCAAATTCAAACGCGGTGACTACAACCCGACAGGGGAACGGTGATTAACTAAATGTTCTAAATAAATATGCACATAGCCTAATAATAATAATAATAAACAAATACACAACTTATAATAAATAAACTCAAATATGCTACAACGTGTAGCCTATATAGCCTAGACAAGCTACAATAAATGACGGAGTACACTATTTTAAGTTGTTACTGCTATAGGCCTATGGGAAAAATCCAAACTTCACAGCCTATTTATCATCCAACTAAAATTGCAGTCAACCAAATAGAAAAAGTTATTTGGCTCAATTTATATTATCTGTTGTATACAATCATATACCGCTCTACAGTGCAATGGTGTTATTCCAAACACGTTTTTGCTCATGTGAATGCTGTTTTAAACTGGGACACGAGTCATACAAAGCATTGTTACCATAATAAATAGCATCCAAGTGTGAATATAGAAACATTTGGATTTGTGCAGAATGAGAGAGGAACAACTCTGGTTTCAGTTTCGCTTTAAATAGGCTGGCCTAATTCCTTTAGGCTTTAAAATATTGTTTGAAGGCTAATGAATGGCTAATACATTTATATTTTTCATTCTTGTTACGAACTTCGCTACATTTAAAGGATTTGTTGTGGAAATAGCCTAAAAGGCATGTTGATAATGTTTGTAAACATTTAGTTTTTACCAGTAATTTTAATAAAATGCGACTGACATACCAGTGCGATTTACCTGGGTTTTTTTTCCTCTCAACAACTTAAGTCTTACCCAGTGCGTACTCAGGTACAACTCAGTGTGACAAAGGCACATAGGCTAGCCTATATCTCTAATGTGGATAAATGCATATTTTGTACACGTCACTATACAACATATGTCCTTATTACGAGAAAAGATGTCGTTAAAATGACATAATATCTCGTTATTACGAGAAAAGATGACGTTAAAACATAATATCTCGTTATTACGGCATAATTGAGTGGAAAAAAGAATGTATGTGGCAGCAATGCGTCACCGTAAGAAACAAAAGCAAAGGCCCCAAAATACCACAGAACTGTCACTATAGCAGAACTTTCAGCCTGTCTATTTATAGAAGAGGTTTTATTCGTAGTAAGCACACAATTAGAGCTTAGTAGGCAATCAAGTAACCATAATAATATGTGTTTGTTTACAGAATGGGGTTGAGAAATGAGGAGCCACACAGGAGATACTATTAACCATGCGAAACAGGGTGCTTTGAAAAACACGACAACCTCGCACTTCACAGCGCGGTACTAAATATCCTTGACGGCATAATGGACATTCAGGGGTGAATACATATTTTTAGAACCCAAATGTGCACTAAACATTACTCAGCACAGTAAGTGTTGCATAGCAGGAATATAAAGACTGAATGTTTGAGACATTTCGTAATATATTAGGTCTACTGTTGGAGAAATATGCTCTTAATTCCACTAAAGCCACAGTCATTTGGTTCTCTTTAACCCTGTCTCAAATTTTAAATAAGTAGCAATAGCCTTTTCTTCCCTATAGGATGTATAATGTATCAGGCATAACATTATGTGTTAATATTGTGTTGGGCCCCCTTTTGCTGCCAAAACAGCCCTGACCCATCAAGGCATGGACTCCACTAGACCCCTGAAGGTGTGCTGTGGTATTTGGCACCAAGATGTTAGCAGCAGATCCTTTAAGTCCTGTAAATTGCGAGGTGGGGCCTCCATTAACCCTTAAAGCACCTCGTTGTTGTGCTCCTCAAACCATTCCTGAAGCATTTTTGCTTTGTGGCAGGGCGTATTATCCTGCTGAAAGAGGCCACAGCCACTAGGGAATACCGCTTCCATGAAAGGGTGTACATGTTCAACAATGCTTAAGTAGGTGGTACGTGTCAAAGTAACATCCACATGGATGGCAGGACCCAAGGTTTCCCAGCAGAACATTGTCCAAAGCATCACACTGCTTCCGCCAGCTTGCCTTCTTCCCATAGTGCATCCTGGTGCCATGTGTTCTCTATAGGTAAGCAACGCACATGCACCCGGCCATCCACGTGATGTAAAAGAAAACATGATTCATCAAACCAGGCCACCTTCTTCCATTGCTCTGTGGTCCAGTTCTGATGCTCACGTGCCCACTGTTGCTGCTTTCGGCGGTGGACAGGGTCAGCATGGGCACCCTGACTGGTCTGCGGCTATGCAGCCCCATACGCAACAAACTGTGATGCACTGTGTATTCTGACACCTTTCTTCAGTATTAACTTCTTGAGCAATTTGAGCTACAGTAGCTTGTCTGTTTGATAGGACCACATGGGCCAGCCTTCGCTCCCCACGTGCATCAATGAGCCTTGGCCGCCCATGACCCTGTCGCCGGTTCACTACTGTTCCTTCCTTGGACCACTTTTGATAGATACTGACCACTGCAGACCGGGAACACCCCACACGAGCTGCAGTTCTGGAGATGCCCTGACCCAGTCATAGCCATCACAATTTGGCCCTTGTCAAACTCGCCCAAATCCTTGCGCTTGCTTCTAACACATCAATTCGCGCCGGGAGTGGAAGTTAATTTGATTAAAGATTATGGGGCACATGAATTTTAAAAACATAATTATGTACATGGATAAATCACTTATAATAAATACTGCAATATTCCATAAAAAATAAGAATTGTCAATTTTGATTTCATGGTGACTTTCAAGATTTTAGACTTTAAAATCAACATGAAATTGCATTTGCAGCCCAATTTACTTCTGTAATCTATATTTCCATGTGAAAATATTTTCAATGAGATAAATATGTAGGAAAAAATTTAAAGAAAAGAAAAAGGTGCTGTCAGTTGAAAATAAAAATAATTTCAGAGTCAAAGAAGCCATATACTTCTTATTTATGCAGAAATTTCTTGCAAATGGTGATGTATTGTGGGAATATAGTGTGGGAAAAGTGGTTTAGGTTATTCTTACCTTTGCATGAAACCTTTTTTTATTGTTGATATGATAAACATGAATATTAACCAGGTGTGCAAACACACCTGTGAATCTTGTTATTTGATAGAAATCCAAAGCAGATGTATGTATGGGTTATCTCATGCAAGGATTGTGTCATGGCAAAAAATTAACTCTCAGTTGCACCACTGAATAAGAGAAAAACCTTAGCCAATTGTCTTTATAAAGATTTATTTTCTTGCAAGAAAAGAGTCACAGTCATACAGCCATCCTGAATGTCTGTAGAGTGCTAACTGAAGACATAACAGAAGCTACAATCTCTTATACCCCCCAATGTGTAAAGAATCCTTCTCAGTAGTTTTCCACACATGGTAAAAGTAAGAAACTCAGCACACAGATTTAGAATTAGTTCTGTTCGACACCTTTGGTACTGGAGAGCCCTCAAATAAGGTGTCCCGCATGGCAGAAACACGTTAGCTCCTGTATGATCTCAAACATGTCTTAATTAATCTTCCTCTATGATAACATTTTTCCACCACAATTCCCCCTTTTATCATTCATTTGATAATCTTACAAGAAAAAATTAAAAAATGTGTATACATAAATAATAGTAAAAAAAAAAATAGAAGTAATAATGAGTAATTAAAAGAATACAAGTAATAAAAATAATAGTAATAGTAAAAAATAGTAATTAGCAAATTTAACTCACTCATCACACCTATACCCTTCATCTCTGATTTTTGTATAAATGATCACTCTCTTAAATTTGTGAAAGAATAAAGAAAACGCTTAGGCTGTTTTTGTGGGTAAAGTCCCCTAAACTTAGCAAGCAAAAACAGTTTTTCAATCTCTTGGGGACTTTCTAAAGGCTTCTCATTCCCAAATTTAAAAGTAGGAAAGTCTTAATGCATTTCACTATCACCGCTGGTTGTATCATCATCAAATGCATCTGGAGATTCATCACCATCATTGTAAATAGACATTTTAACCATCTGGTGTGACATGCTGGATTTCACCAGTCTCTGTACTGAGCTGGAAATACACTGGAAAATACATTGCAGACACATCAATATCAGTACTACTATTTCAAGGATTGGCAACACGGTGAAACATAACCAATATCCTCATCCTTTCGGATTTGTTAACCACCCAAACCATTATTCGTCAGCTTTCTCAGGTTCTCTTACGGCCTTTCTCATAAAGTTCGTTGTCATCCTGCTGATTGTCACTGTACAGTTCTCTGTGGTTTCATTCTCGTCTTTTCACAGTGACTGCTGCCTGATGATCTCACCACTCTGAAGGGTTGGTGACCTTGTGTGAACTGATAACGGCATCTGTTGTTTAAACAGGATTTCGGCATACGCTGACATGTGCCTCTGGCTCCTTTCCTCTCTGTTCCTCCTCCTCCTCGATCGCTGGTGAGACTCTCCTGTCGTGGCTCGCGTGAACCCACGTCGCCCTCTCAGCTACCTTTACGGCCATATGAGTCGCCTGCAACACCTTTCCACCTTCCAGCTCTTCCTTCTGTGGTCCTGTATCACCACGAAATCGCTTGGCTTGATGTCGTATAAAGGAGTCTCAGCTGGTTTCCCCTGCCTTTACCTACACACAGACCTTAGATAACAGAGAAGACATTTCTTTGCAGTAATTCAACATTCTGTGGACGGAAGCTGTTGGTTACCCCTTTCCATTCCCATGAATGGTGTTCTTCCAAAAAAAACAATCTCATACAGGCTCAGATTTGCTCTAGGCCTCTTCTCGTTCTCATGTACATCAATACGCATCAAGATGCGAAAATTTTGGACATCCATCAGATTTCAAAAATGTTCTGTGTTTCCACAGCGCCCCAAAATCATGTGCAACCCCGAATGCATACCGCGAGTCTGTGTAAATCGTTACACTTTTACTCCAGTCCTAACCAGAAAGTTTCACAAAACATACTGAAAATATCCTATAAAATGAAAGACAAATCCATATTTCATATCTGGAAGCCGGGCTAAGTGAGCAAGCACTGTCACTGCACTCCTGTCATATTAGGGGTGTGTGATACCTCCAAAATCCAAAACGGCCGACAACTTGTCGCTATCAAGTGTTTAGCGACACATTACACATCCCTAGGCCAGACCCTCAGTCACTCCTCAGAGACCAAATACACACTTTAGAAAACATACATTCATATCATCCATCTCAATCATTATTTCCACTAAAACAATCCTCATAGCCCACATCATATTTAACTTCAATCAGCTCGTTCACTCATCTTTATCTCGTGACATTATGCTTAATCGATTAATTAGGATTTCATACAAGTACATTTTTCTTTCAATGTGTTGTGAACACATTAATCTTAATTCATGTCATTTGGCAGTGATACTTATCATCAAATCCTCACTAGCCTTACCTTGCCACACCAAAATTGTTATAATATTACAAAGAAATTTTCATAATCTCCCCTATCATTTTAAATTTGTACTATGAGGCATTATCAGTTTCTTTTAAAGCTGTATTTTGAAAAGCATTCATAGTTCAATATATATTAACAGAAGTTTACATTAATCTTTGGGGCTATTTCTCTCATTTAACTTACTTGTCACATTATTCCTCTATCAAATGGTTAGTCTGCAGATTCACCATATAATCATTATTGCTTCAGTCTTATCTCTACTGCTCTGCAGACACCAAAATATTATTTCTCATCCCAGTCACACAGAAAGCCTTATAGACACTTGCTTCTTCAACATTAATTTGAGTTCTCTATATAAATCAAATGTCATGCCTCCATTTAATGGAGGAAACATAAAATAAAATAAAACTTTTATTTTTAGAAGTTATCCCTTTGTTCGCCCTCTGGCCTTTCATAAATATTAGGGAGTCTCTAGATATTTTGGGTAGTGACATTAGTTAATTTGTCACTTTGTCTTTGCCGTCCAGTCTATAAAATTTACCTTGAATTTAGACAAGGGTGTTAACCCCATGATGGACGGCAGTCTTATCTCTACTGCTCCAGAGAGTAATTCATATCATATCATAAATGACAAAAGTAGTCATAATTACTAGTGACAGACAGAGCTGGATACCCAATCCACTTAAAGCTCGTCCCATGTTCTGGATCATCTTTTCACCAGATTCCTTCAGAAGTATAAGCTTCTTTAAAGTTTGTCGTTTCACTTAACCCATCTGTAATGATAAACACTCATTCCAGAGGTGAATGACCCCATACACTCAATCAGGACAGAACGGTTTCACTAATCAACACGTACACACACATAACCATTAACTGCTCATTTTAAAATTTTCCTTTTAGTTTAAACTCTAAAAAATATTTAACCCTAGCTTTTACATGGTCTCTTAACCAATTTCAAATCATGTCTGTTCATTATTCATTTGTCTTCACACAAGTCATCTGGTTTGTTTTGGTTCTTTGTTTTGTCTCAGCTTTAACAGGGCGATAGCAGATACAGTACAATCCCTGCTTCCACTCATGCAGTCTCTCTCTCTCCAAACCAAATAATCTTTTCACAGCCTCCTAAGACTTTACTCAGACAACTGTAATATTAAATTCCTTGACAACGTTTAGAAAATTAAAATGTTTAACTTTTCAAATTAGAGCTTTAGTTTAAATACCTTTTGTTATCCAGACCTTCTCTTTAAACTTCAAAAGCTGTCCTCATCTTTAGGCGCCACCATGTCTCATGTCATATCTAATGACCTGCAGGAGTAAATAAACTCACAATAACATTAGTTCCTGATCACACAGTTTTACTGATACCAATTAATAAATTTTGTTCTGGTCTCCACAAAAGTTAATGACAATCACCCCATGGTCTCAGCCGGCTCCTGAAAGCCCTTTCCCACTCTTTTCCTCAGAGTGTTCCCTGACAAGCTATTCACTAAATGCGGTTCCTGGGTGAGTGGTATGGAGGAACATTTCTGGGGCAGACTGCTGTATCTGTCACAGCTCCCCCCAATGATGCTGCTGGCCTCACAGACATCTGCTTCACACACATACACACCTCACATAAAAACACCCCCCTTTTGGAGGTGCCCAGTGGCGGCGATGACCCTCTGTCTTAGGTTGCCCTCTATCTGGCCAAAGAAAGTCTTACCCGTCTTTGAGAAATCACCTCATGCACACTGGTAACCGCTTGAGATCTTTGACCATTTCCTTTAACAGGATCAGATGTTTTCTGGAGCTTTGGGGAAAGTGCATTCAAGAGTCACCAGAGCCATTTGGTCTGCTCATTATTGGTAGAACATGGAGACAGGTTAATTACAACATAACTTAATCACTAAAATCCATCATACCTCTTCAAGGCCGCAACCAGTGCGTAGGCTATACTCAGTGAATTTAACCATAACAACTGTCCATTCAATTTAATGTTTGGCTATCTCTATAACCCAAGCCATCGGTTCTATACATGGTGGAGGCTAAGATCAGACAAAGATGTTACTGGTCATAGAATAAATTAGTCAAAAATTTCAGTTCATTTAAAGTCTGTATTTAAAGACATCACATTTCGTTTTACCTGAAATATTTATCATTGCCCTCTTAATGGCAATCCTTTCCTTTAACAAATCACGGTCTATTATTTTCACTGATGCCCAGTGCTTTACTATAAATATCTTATCACCTATGACACAGGCTCAGATATCAGCTTTGAGCTGATTTTGAATGAGAGAGAGACTCTGAGGCATTCAGGACCTGTACTGCATTTTCATAAATATTCGTTTTCAAATAAACATAATTTTAAATTTGTCTTTTGCCCATACAATAAATTTAGAAACTATACATTTCCACTCAGATTGAGTCTGTTACACAGCAAATTAGGCCACCGCACCAGAAATGACATGGTGGGGCTAGATTCAGATAATGAATTGTTTTATTTTAGCTAAGCCCGAGCTTATCTTTTGAAACCCAAAACATCATCTTCTAGGGTTTTCAACATATTAACACCAATTATTTTCAGAGTTAGAGGAATTTTCTCATAAATTTGTCATTTAAAGCCCTCTACGTAACTATTTGCATATCTTTACCACTCACATTTTTATCACCATTGTCTTTAATTTTAACCTCATAATTTATATTAACATTATCATAGATCTTTCCTTCAAAAAGAATTAAAGACTCCAGTTTATTGACCTTATTATTATCTCATTAGTTTCTTAGACAGAGTGTAAGTCTCTTCTTTGTAGCCAGGCAAATTGTTGTTCAACTTTCCAATCAAAATGAAAACATTGCTGCCCATTTCCTTAATAAGTCCTACAAATTTCTTTGAAGTGAGGGCTTCAGAGCAGAGCTGCTTACAGCGTTTGCTCTCGTTCGCCTCAAAATCTTTATCCCGACTGATCAAGTTACTGACCATGTCACTCAAATTGTTAGCAATAATTTAGTCAAAGTTCATACTCACCTAAAATTATACCAGCAGAGATGGAAGCGGTGATCTTTAAACACAGCTGTTGCTTCTGCGTGATAATACTACATTTTCCTTTCCCTGTTATCTGACTCTTTCACCCAACATTTCAATGTTTGTTCGCATTTCTCACACACGTTTTCCCACAACAGCCCTTCTGAAATTATACCCCTCTGAATTTATATAGCCCTATATAAATTATAACTGACTCTTTCACCATTTTCAGTCTGGTGACACTCAGTGTTCCCTCTTTTGGGAACCCATCATATTTAATTAACTATACCTTGCATGCATTTTTGGCCATATCATTTTCTCATTTGACAAAATACCGGTGTATCATATTCAGCTAGCTTGCTTTGAGATTTCCCCATGTTGGCAGTCTGTCTCTGTGGCTTTTTCGCAGGTGCGCTATAATCTGTCGGACGTCTCCGTTCAGATCTGATTTCTTCACCCAAGACCAGAAGGTTAGACACTCGCAATAGCGTCCCAATTTGATGGCCCGCGTGGCTGCTTTTTCTACCCCAGTAAGCACTTCACGCTGCCCAGCCCACGTGATTGCAGTTTCTTTTTCTACCTAGTAAAAAACTAACCCCGTCGCTTTTAAAGATGGCCCCCGTGGCTGCTTTTTCTACCCCAGTAAGCACTTCACGTTGCCTAGCCCACGTGATTGCAGCCTCTTTTTATTTTTTTTTTTTTATTCTTTTATTTTATATATATTTTTCTTATATTTATTTTTAAAGGCCAACCACGCCGCTTGCCACAGAATCAGACCCCCCCCCATGGTTTATTCCCTTAACTTACAATTTTAATTCAACCAAAATTCTTCCCCGAATTTTAAGTTTGTCTCTTACCAGAAGCATCCCGTTGCCACCTCGGGTTCGTTTTCTCTAATTCCAGTGGTCGGACTCCCGGACCCCCTGAGCGGTCGGCCCCTCTCCCTCAATCCGTCGGGGTAGGGCTGTGACTCTAACGTCCAGGATGATCAGTCACCGTCCGCTCTCGGGGTCCAGAAGGCGCATCCAAGGAATCCTAACTTCTGACACCAAATTGTCATGGCAAAAAATTAACTCTCAGTTGCACCACTGAATAAGAGACAAACCTTAGCCAATTGTCTTTATAAAGATTTATTTTCTTGCAAGAAAAGAGTCACAGTCATACAGCCATCCTGAATGTCTGTAGAGTGCTGACTGAAGACATAACAGAAGCTACAATCTCTTATACCCCCCAATGTGTAAACAATCCTTCTCAGTAGTTTTCCACACATGGTAAAAGTAAGAAACTCAGCACACAGATTTAGAATTAGTTCTGCCTGACACCTTTGGTACTGGAGAGCCCTCAAATAAGGTGTCCCGCATGGCAGAAACACGTTAGCTCCTGTATGATCTCAAACATATGTCTTAATTAATCTTCCTCTATGATTAAATTTGTCCACCACAATCGTGATTCAGAATAGATTTCGTCCTGGTTTGAGGTCATCTGGTGACACATCAGTCCTTTTTTGAAGTGATGGATGAGGTCAGAAGTGAGAATGATTTTATTCCATGTTGACACTGTGACACCTATAGGGAAGGATAATGCAGTGTTAACAATCTCCTGAACCTTTCCCAAGAAATGACTAGTGATCTATGGAAGTTCAGATGCCTCTATTTCATTTCTATAACAAAAATCATGATTTCTAGGCTATTATTTGACTTTGAAGTTTCTGTTAAATCATGCATTGTGGATTGCAGTCATTTACCATCAATCTATTCGCTTCCCAGCATCACTTCGGAATAAAAGTGGCATCTGCTTTTGACTTTCAAAAAAGCGACAGATCCTCCCAGAGGTCATTATCCTGCCTGCATGCGAGCAGGACCTCATAGCTGGCGTACTGCAGCTTATTGAGCTTTTCAAGGGTACAGGGACAGCATGGTCACAGACTACACTCCTAAACAGCTTATTTATATGAGGCTAATTAAACTACAAAGCCCTGAAGCAGACACAACCTTTATTTCTCTCCTCTGTGCGTAACCAGTATGTTAAGGGTTAGAGCGACTGTGTCAGGACTCACCCCCATTAATGTTCTACCACCTGGTGTTGGGATCTCAGGGCACATGATACTGCTCCCTCTTCTTCATGCTTTTTCCATTCCTAAAGTGTACATTTGGCAGGAAGCAAGTGCAATCAAGTACAAATTGTTTGCCAACATGCCCAAAGAAACTTAATTACAGTGTTTTATTAACTAATACAGACTCATGAGTTTTCAATATTTCAGCATTTCCGTAACCTAAAAATACACTCTGTAACCTCAGTGTTCTCACAAATATTGACTATTGAATCTAACTAGCAAAGCTAAGTTTAGCACACAGAGTGCTGTAAATCTAATAGGCCACTTTAATATAAAAAAATTTAAAAAAAACTATACTGTTGCTGACCAGAAAGCCAGTGCCCTTGGAGCCACATTTATGACTCTGAGAACTGAGAAAGTGACAGTGTAATGCTGTGATACTGTCAGCAAGACTTAAAAGATTTACTAAGACCCAATAAATCTTAAAAGCCTTCAATCCTGGAAGGCCTGCTATCGACTAAGTGACTACTCCAAGATGACAGGCAGTAGTTTTTGAGGAATTTTGATTTTGATAACATCTTGGGCTCTTAATGCTAAATGTCAGTGCTCTTTAAACAGCTTTACTGGCATGAGATCACACACTTGCGGTAGAACAATTTTTATATCCGGCTATAATTCTGGAGGTTAGGCTGTGGATTAACCAGAAACTTTAGTCCACTCTGTAAAAAAGTATTGTTGGTTTAACTTAAAAATGTAAGTAACCTGGTTGGTTGTCTTAAAATGTTCGTTGAAATTAAATTCATTGAGTTAATACAATGAAGGAAATTGGTTTAATCAACATAAACTCAAAATATTGTTATCTGAATATCACAAATTATCTTATCTAAAGTTGGTTTGACAAAAGCAAAAAAGTTTTGTCAGAGGAACAAATGCTTTTCCTTTCTTTACTAAGAGATGTTTTTCAGCAAACTTGGTAAGAGTATTAGAGTATTAGTAATGTCTGCTTAATATCTGCTAAACTTTATTTTGATAGTCGCCCAGCAGACATTCTGACTATAAGTAACTTTGCAAGTACATGTCAACTTATTCTAACCCTACCAGTCTACTAATACTCTACTAACACTCTAATGAGAGTTAGTAGACATATAGGTGTAACGTTACTTATAGTCAACAGAATGTTTAAAAGGGACTATCAAAATAAAGTGAAACTGGGAACTTTTCTTCATTCTAACTATGCGAGCCTGAAGCAAAATTTACAATTCCAATGAGAAGCATTTTGAACTGTTCAGCATTGTTAATAGCTGCTGTTGAACATAAATGCATGCTTTCCTGTTCCTGATAACACCCAGACTCAAGCACAAAATATGCAAAAACTCTTACCATGCAGCGCAAAAAAAAAGTCTACAATTTCACCATTTTATACCAATAAATGCTGAAGAAGATATTCATTAATCTGAATTATCATGTAGAATGAGGTCAGAGCCTCCCATTGAGCGACTCCCTGTCTCATTTGTCAATCCTGCATTTGTAGGAAAATCTCTAGGAAAATATATAAAAGGGAGAAACAAAACTGAGGAGAAAAACTAGAATCATTTCTGTGCTGATTAGGAGGCCTGTGCCTCAGTATGTGAATATGACACATTTCTTGTTCGAACATGACTGAGAGGGTTGACACGCTGTGAGATACATTGTGCATTTCCTGTTCTTTAAAGAAATTTCACATGGGCCTCACATTGATTCAAAGTAAACTCAATTAACCTTAGAACACTCTGTTTCCCTAAACAAAATGTTATTTTTCTGTTTCATTCAATAAGAGGATGTTTTCACATAGGAGTGTGCAGAAAATGCATTAAGACAAGTGGATAAAAGAACAATGAAATGATTCAGCTTGTTCAGTAAAACGAATCTCCACTAAAAGCCCCATTTGACTGAAGCATACAATGGCTTTATACCCATTCCAGCTCTGACTATGAACAGTTAGCCCCTCCAGGCTAAGTAAAGTCATTTGAAGAGTCATTTGCTACACTAAAATGAAATCACTGCTGTCTAAGGGAACAAGAGACTTGACAAGAAGAAAGATTTCACATGCCTTTTGACATTAGGCATTTGGCTCTGTAAACTCCATATGAGCATAATTCTCTAAGGAATACAAAATCTTTCGGCTGTTGACTTTGATGATTATTTTTAACTTCCAAACAAATGCATATTTCTGAGTAAAAATATGGATATTATTCTTACAAAAACCCATCGATTCGCTTCAGAAGGCCTTTATTAACCCCCCGGAGCCATGTGGATTACTTTTATAATGGATGGATGCACTTTTTTAGGCTTCAAATTTTGGGCTGCCATCCACTGCCATTATAATGCTTGGAAGAGCCAGGACATATTTTAATATAACTCCGATTGTATTTGTCTGAAAGAAGAATGTCATATAGACCTAGGATGGCTTGAGGGTGAGTAAATCATGGGGTAATTAAACATTTTTGGGTGAACTATCCCTTTAAGGCTAAAGTAGGTATTTTATTTTTATTTTATTTTTTACTATGCATTTGAACATATTTGGCAGTTTTTGAGGCTGTGTTTGACTTCATTGGGGTGAAGACAATGACAATAATGTTTCATGACAATCCCATCATTTGCTCCCTGGATTGATATTAAGAAATTCATTATCATTTCATATGCAATGGAATGCAGTTTACTCAGTTTTAAACAATTTGGCATTATACCATTCATTAATTAAAACAGGCAACTTCCACAACTTATATAACTGTATTGTAAATAGAACAAAATGTTGATATAACAAAATGGTAAAAGCTCAAAAAACAATTATCTATGTTTACGTTACACTATGGACAAAATACATACATTTAATTTCTCATTGCTCACTCCAATCAATTACTTTTTATCTCTCGCTGCAGACCTGGAGAGTTATTTAAATACAAATTCAATTTCACTCGGAACAGAAATCAGCATATAAATGAAAGACCAAAACGTCTGTGGGATCAAAAGGTTGAACATCAACAACATGCATGCATTATAACTTCCATGAAATAGGCACCTGATTCTGTCATGTGTTACCTTTGAGTTTAAAAGGCTAAAAATACTTTCTACTCTCTCATATATTGGCCCGTTTCCCCCCCTGAGTTTTGATGCTTTGATGAAAATTTACATTAAATCTGACTCATATTAATATCTTTGGCCAGGAAAAGCTTTTAAAGAGATTAGAGATTTTTAGAGAAGAGTGAATTCCATCAAGTTGTCAAGAGTTTCTCCACTTGTATTAAACCCTTTTATTAGGTCAAACAGACTCTGGATTTATAGATACAATCTGACACAATATGCACATGACAATCCAAATTAGCTTTGTGATATTTGCCAGGACACTTTAATCTTACTCTCGGGAATAAATAAAACAGCATTGAAGTGTCCTTGTGTCTGTCTTTGCTCAGTATTATCAGAGACTGTGCCAAGCTCTTACACTGCCAACATGAGAGTCACTCACCCACTACTGCGTTCTTTTGCAGTTTGACTCCACAGGGACCCCACGAGAGTCAATTATAGTATAGCCTCCTAAATTTACTAGTCACTTAGTATTCTTGCAAAGCCTGGAAAGGATGATTCATGCCAAGGCCAGTCATCGTTTGCACTAAAAGCAAACCCTCTATGGCTTTAAGTATTAAACAAGATAGCTTAGTCAAACATGAAATTCTGTGATTATTGCAGAACTCAGATATTTTGAAGTATGTTTATGAAACCGTTTTAGGTTACACTTTAGTTTGATGGTCCCCTTTAGACATTCTGCTGACTATAAAAAGCAACATTGTACCTACACTGTACATGTCAACTAACTATAGTATTAGTTGAGTATTAGCAAAGTCCCTTCAAGACAAGTCATTTCACTCGGCGGCCATCTTTGAAACACCTCTCGGGCATGCAAGTACAGTTCCTATCTCTTTGAATGGGGAAACATCAAATTCTCCAAAACTGTTCGCTAAGCTTATGATTAAATTTCATATTTGAAATTGAGATATATTGAATATACAATATGTTTATGTTGTACATTTTCTTCAAATTCATTATAAAATTGTTAAATGTTATTTTTCTAATACTGCTATATATTGTTTAATTGGTTATTTGTGCTTTATGTTAAAAAAGAGTTATGTGCATTTAGTGAATTAATTATTTTAATTTGGCATACCTGCGTCATGATGTCATCGCACATTTCAGTTGGGTGCTCGCTCGTGGTGTGCTTCATTCATAGTAAATACACCTAATCTTCTTTCTTATACTTCTTTTCAGGTAACTGCAAAACACATTTAAATTCTGAGTATAAACTATGTTTAATGCGAAACCAGTCCTAAGCACGCGTCTCACAACACTGCCTGTTTCATTGACAACCGGAGCTTCTAATGCAGCTGCAGTGACTTGATGACTTTACTAATCAGCAATTGGCTCTTTCATTTAGAAGGCGGGACTTATTCACCATATAGACCAATTATCAGCCTACATCACACTGACGTCACGCAGGTTCAACTGCGCATGTCGGTTGCAAAAGATGATCGGGAAAATGTCATGTTGTGCAGTGGGATGCCAGCTAGTTTCGTAAACTTTGCTAGTAATGTTGTCAAAAATATCCTCCTTTCTACAGTATCGATACACAGATACCAGCTGCATTTTCTTGCTCTCCTCTCCGACCGACAGTGAGTTGACATGCACCGCCTCCTTTCATTCACTCCGGTTAAATGAGATTATTAATTTTCAAATACACTCAAAAATAATGTCACAATGCCCATCTTGGTGAGTATTAAATGAACACTCCACTTTTTTTGAAAATAGGCTCATTTTCCAACTCCCCTAGAGTTAAACAGTTGAGTTTTACCGTTTTCGAATCCATTCAGCCGATCTCTGGGTCTAGCGGTAGCACTTTTAACATAGCTTAGCATAATTCATTGATTCTGATTAGACCGTTGGCATCTTGCTCAAAAATGACCAAAGAGTTTCTAAATTTTTCCTATTTAATACTTGACTCTTTTCTGTAGTTACATCGTGTACTAAAACTGACGGAAAATTAAAAGTTGTGATTTTCTAGGCCAATATGGCTAGGAACTAAACTCTCATTCCTGCGTAATAATCAAGGAACTTTGCTGCCGTACCATGGGTGCAACAGATGCAATGATATTGCTCAGTTGTCATTGTGGGGGACATGGTTTATTATAGTATTTACAAATGGATTCATCTACAGGAAATTACATCCTTGGTATGTTCGACATTGTGTAAGCATGTTTTCCAGCATTTCTGCAGCTGTTCCTCAGACTATTTAAGGCAGTATATCTCAGGTTATTGCAGGGACAGCGCAGCCCCATAAACAGAGGTGGTCTTTATGTGCTCTCCTCGAGCTGTCTAACATCCCCTGCAGGGAAGCACACAAAAAAACTGTGATTTCTGCCGAATCACAAGAATGTATGCACATGAATCACCTGTTTGAAGGTCACATGTATCCAGCACTTGTGTTTATTAAATAGCACCATCTACGTTCCTTGGCCTCCATTTGATTCATGTGGTCCTTGGCAGAGAGTCTTGAATGTCTGTTGTGCTCATCCACCATTGGCATGTGTCTAAGTGCTGATCCTTCTTTCAAGGCAGTCCCTGCAAAATTAATTTATAGTGTCAAATAAATGATAAAACAAATGAATGACTTAGATCACATTATTAGTTGCCATCTTTATCAAAGGAAAATTAAGGGACACTCTAAGCTTCTTTATGACATATTCTATCTGAGAATCCAGTAAAGCAGTTGTGTCAGGTGATCATTTACCACACTGTAAACAGAAATAAAATGCTACACAGTAAGTAAGCCTGTAGCTATGATGTGCTAAAATGCATTTTAAATCTCATCACTTGCTGATGTATGACTTCATTGCATCTGTTGTAAAAATAAATAAATACTAATGCCATACTTGCGTCACAGACCATTACACGCATGTCAATTTAGCTTCTGCTTAGGCAAATTATAACAGTGGATAATAAGTGTACATAAATATTTCAGGAAGAAAGGAATCACAATTTGAAATACTTAGGGCCAGATTTACTAACAGCTTGCACCAACGCAAACCCTCTTTTGGCGTAAAAAACAAAAACAAATGGCAGAAAAATTAGCGCTGAAAAGGTGTGGGCACATTTTGCGGCTGACCTTATTGCATATACATTTGTAGGAGTTTCCCTTTCAGACATAAAATTTATGGGAGGAGTATTTAAATGAACCATGCAAGGCGATTTACAAAGGTTTGCACTAGTTCATTTACTAGTATTTGTGCCATTATTTACCGCCCATAAAAGCATGTCTTAAACCAGACGCTAATTTGCGCTGCTCTTGGTAGATTGCATTGGTCATTATGGAAATTATCTGGTTGCGTCTGAGTTCTTTCATTTGCTCGTCGTCAGTAGATCACGTGCAGAACTTTCCACTCCCATTGGCACTTTTATTGGATTGTGCTCTCACGCTAATTTGCCGTTTAGTAAATCTGGCCCTGTGTATTTTAGATATTTTATTTAACATATCAACAAATTTTGTGAAAAATGTGAACCAATGAAATGCTCAAGCAAATGAAAGTCTTTGTATTTGACAATTTCCAAATATACAAAACCAAAATAAAACTGCAGCATCTGTGTAATAGTGACAGCCAATGTTAGCGCCTTCAAATGGCTTAAAAGGCATGTTGAGTTCCAAATGCATTTTGCTGGTTTACATTCTAATGTGTAATTTTTATCATTGTGAAACTAATTCAAATGCAGTTGCCTCAGCTATTTATGGGACAAATCCCATATTGATTTAATACAGAATGCAATTCTGTTTACTTAAAGTTTTATTCTGTATTACAGGATGGTTGGCAACTCTGCTGTGTACAGAAGTGTGTAAACAGAAGAACCAGGAAAATTTCACAAAAATGGCTCGAGTTACAGTGCATTCTCTGGAGAAGCATCAACCCATACACATTTCTGGGTTTAATAATTAATAATCAAGCAGAAGGAGACCTCTTACTTTGTATGTGTATGTATACACACACACACACACACACACAGATATATGACAGCATCACATAAAGGCTACAAACGTCTTTGAGCTAATAGGCGGAGGGTCATAGAATAAACAGCTATAAATGACTGGAGGAAAAATAGGACTTGCTTGTTTCAAAGAGCACAGTCCCTGAGCCAAGCCCCAAGTTCACTCAAGATAGCTGTCAAAGCGTCTAAAAGATGAAGAGAGACACAAACCTGCATCTGCTGTCCAGGCTGACTGCACCTGTTAAGGAACATATGTGACATATGGACTGATATCAAACTGAATTGACCAATAAAGGACCATCATGTCCATAGCTCTCAAATCTTCCATTACATCTGCTTATATTCAAATAGAATGTTTCAAGTCATGTCACAATAGGTTTAAAGACATAGAAGCCAAATCTTATTGTGTCTTGTAAATACCCTGGTCACCATTCACTTTAATTGTGTGAAAAGAGTGTAAAGATTCTATCTAACATCTCCTTTTAAGTTTGACGTAAGAAAGTCAGTCATACGGGTTGGAATGACATGAGCATGAATACAATTTTGGGGTGAAATACTGTATTCCTTTAATAACATTCTGAATAACATCTGTGTAAACTAATGTTTAAATCAACATATTCTTTGCCCTTGCATGCAAACAGATGAGAAACAGCTACATTAAATTTAAATTATTCATCATGTATCTTTGTCTCAAAATTTTTTTAAATCCAAATGTTTTTGTTATTTTAAAACGGAGCTCTGTTCCTGATCAAGAAAAGCTCATGTAGAGTAAACTTTTGGCAGGATTGGAGTGAAAAGATCAAATGAATATATCTAGAAAAACATTCTTTCATTTCCATGCAGCTTGTCTGCTATTTTTACTTATCTCTCTTTTTGCCTCCTCTCTTTTGAAATCTCATGACATCACAGATGGCATTAGAGACATGTCTTGATATCACAAACCCAGATATCGCAAGCGCCTTTCTGAAAAGGTGGTGTGTTGATATCACTGACTGTTTACTAGATAACATCTGCAGCAGCTAAAATTACTCTAGCCATCAAATGGTTCCCCTGTTGTATTTATAGATTTAGCCTCCTCCAGCTTCTTCTGATGAACAAATGTTCAAAAGTCTCAACAGTGATAAAATAGCAACTTGCGCAATAAGCACTGTGGGTTATGAGGATGTATACTTCATATTAATGTATCTCAAGTGCATTGTGAACTACCTGCGCCATATTGGGACAAGGTTTATCTCTTTGGCCTTATTAAGCCAAAATAGAGCCTGGATTCATCTAGTACCTCCTGCAGAATTCAAAGCACTGTCCGTTTTACTGTAAATTGAAAAATGTTTAATATACAAGCACACTTTCTTGTGTTGATATTTTGCATACAATTAGTGTGTAACGGTCACTAGTCACATTGTGCATGCACATACACACAACACCTCAGGCCACACAAAACAGAAGTAGTAAATGGTCATCTGAGGCCTGAAAGCCTTACGTAATAGACAGTTACTTTTATCACTTTCAGAGATTCTGTTTTAAAGCCTCATGGCTCTTGTTCAACACTAAAACCGTCCCTGTGCCACACACTGGTTAAAAATGTCACTGTGTTATTGATGATATCCCTGAAGCTTTTACATTAATTGGCTAGTTTACGACAGCAGTGAGAGGGGAACGATGAACATTCTGTACAGAAGTCCGGAAAGCTCCCAGATCGAACATTGCATTAAACCAGGGCACTCTGCCAAGAAGCCCAGTTCAGCAGCTCTGACATGAATTCAACCGCTTTGCACTAAAAGTAGTTTAACAAAACACTTTAGAATATAAACTAAATGTACTTAAAAATAAAAAAAATACTTTGCTAATGAAGACTGCACAGTTGCCAGTGTGGATAGGAGTTTCCATATATCAAGATATGAGTGTCTTGATTCCCAGCAGAGTACAACTTGTTCCTCACTAGTACTATAGTACTCAATAATTTCATGAAACAACCTATGTAGTCTACTAAAGGTATCAATGGCAATAAAGCATTGATTGTCTGAGATTTTAACATTCACAAAGATAAAACAAATGATGTGTTAGGGGCTACGTTTACAGATTTACTAAATTCCTTTGGGGTCAAGCAAAATGCCACTAGACCCAATCATCGTTTTAATCATACACTAGATTTAAAGCCACAGTATGATGTCGCTTATAACAAAGACAACGCTGTGAATGAGCGTGGGATCATAGGAGTTGTTGTCTTCAGCTCCACAGCCGATGGAAAGGAATTCGACTGCAGACTCGGGCAGAAGTCATGTTCATGGATGAGCTAATGTATTAAAGGTTTATTAAGATCACGCTGGTATGAAGCATGACGCGTCAAGACCCGTGGAGTGATTGCTAATGAAAGACTCCGTGCGTGAGTTCCGCTCTTTCATCACTAAATACACTAAATACTTTTGAGTGTGTTGAAAGTTATGTTTTAACATTACTCTGTGCGTTCGCTCTGTGGCTGTTATGAGATACTTGTTGCACTTTGCAGTATCTAGATCAATATTATCATTTTAATAAAAGCTGACTGACTTGTGTTGCTAAATGACATGTAATTAATTTGAACATTTATTGAATGATGGCGAAAGCTCTCTCTGATTATGCAATGTTAGCCACTTGACAAAATAGTGTTGTCTGAGGTATGGTAAAAACATGGTAATTGTGGTAAATCACTAACCGTGTAAAGATATATAACAATGATCTGTTTTCTGTTGATAAATGTACCCAAACAGTTGCTCACCTGTCTAATAAAACACATAATATATTAAAGCGTCTTTAGTGTTTCCATGGTTTTTACGGAAATCAAGGGAAGTGCGGATATGATGTCATTGACAAGCGAATGCATTGACACTGTCCGTGTCCTGGTTAAAATTGCTGATTTCTCTGGATCTAAACATTGCTGGAAACTTTTAGGATAATGTAAGTACACAAGTCAACAAAATATATAACATTGTTCTAGAGTTTTTTGGATATTTTAATCTAAAAATCTTACATATTGTGTCTTTAATTATCACATGGAACCAGTTCTACTGATATATTCTACTGCAAAGTGATGGCACTGATCACTACCTTGTAATGTGCATATTGCGTACTGCTGATATTTGCCATATCAAATATGCTCAGCGGCTCAGTGTACCCAAACACACAAATGAACTTGAGGTAATGACTGGCAGTTTGGGCAGCATTACATCTAGTACATTAGAAACTGTTGCACCGATCAGATTAAAAAAGGTTAGAGAGAAAAGTACTGCACCATGGTACAACAGTATTACTCATGCTATCAAGAGAAATGGAGACAAAATCATCTAAAGATCTTTAGAAATTGCATGGAAAGACAGCATGTTATAAAAAGCAGCCAGGGCCGAGCATCTCCGCAAACTCAAATAACCAAAACAATCCAAGGTTCTAGCAAATTATTATCGTAGTAAAATATGTGGCATAAGCAGATTTTAATGGCAAGAAAACAGGCATGTAAACATTTTAATCACATCTATTCAACTCATAGATGTGGTGTGCATGTGCTTGTGACATCATGCACAAAATCGTAAACATAGCAGTAAAGAACGCCATATTTTTGGGGTGCTGAAGAGTCCATATTGACAACGTTGCGCAACATTAATTTATTGGAGTATACTGATGGTCGAAAACATTGAAATTAAGACATTTTAGGCACGTCACCCTAAAAAAAAAACAATACGTCCATTGGGATGTTTTTTAAAGATAGGGTAGGCAATGCATTTGCGCAATTTCTGAGAGGCTAGCAATAGAGTGGTGCAGGTATGACATCAGAACGTGGACACGAGTTAGCATTTTAGCACTTCCGGTTCCGTCCCGAACTCAATGCTTTTTTTAATGGGATTTTGTTTAAGTGGCTGAAATAAGGTCTGTGGTTGTGTGGAAAATGTTTTGAGATAAAAACTGAAAGAGTTGTCGGAAGCTTAGTGATGGTGATGTTGAAATCGCGGGACCGTGGTGTAGTCCTACCTTTAGCTTTTTACTTCTGGCGACTGCATTAAGGCTTCAAAATTAATAAAAGCTGCGTTCATCTGTGATAATTATCTTGATAGACAAAATGTGTAAGTATCATAAACTTTTGATGATCGCAGAGCTTGTTTTTTGCGATAATCCAAAAACCTATGGGAAAATCCTATTGGGTTTTTATCGAGGGAACCAGTGTGATGCTAACTTCCGATTGGCCTACAAATTGGGTCTACAAAGAGCACCTGCACCACTCTATAGCAAGCTAACTTTGAAAGCATGAGATCCCTCCCTTCCTTCAGAGCATCTCCAAAGCCACACCTCCTTCATGAGACGTCATGAGACGAAAGACGACATTAAATTACCTCATGTTCTCAAGTACCTATGTTCTGATTATATTTTTTACATATATATATATAAACAGTTCTGACTGTTGCTAATTTTAAATGCTTATTCATAGTGATGGCCACTTGTCTGCCAGGCTTGTGTATTACCATCCCTCTATTTCCACATTTTTTTTCCAAACTGAGGGACAAATGCAATAAGTTGCACTCTGAATGAACAATAGTTTAAGGGAAAGACAACCAAGGCCAGCAATAGCTAATTTGTATTTAAAGTCTGACTGCATGGTTTAAATGTCATAGAACATGTACATCGGTCAGTCTGTGACTTCCTTTCAAGCAATGTTCATTATAATATCCTTGGCTGAACTTTTTAGAGGCCATGGGCAACTTGTTAATTAAATGTAGGGCTGCAATAACCCATGATAGTGATGCTCACGTCACCGCTACATGTCATTTATTTTCAAAGCACCTATAAATGGTGACTTTTTTTTACAAGGTTTTTTTGTAAATGAGGTGCTAGTGTAATTATCAATGTGTGGGAACTGGTAATATCTCAGCACACAGAGCAGTTTGCATCCGGATGAATCATGTGTCAAGTGATCTCTGTAATAACCAACTTCCCTGTAGCAATATCGCACATAAGGGAAATGAAAGTCGTTTCACTGACTCTGAGATGTTCACTATTAATAATGCAAAAATCCTCTGTTAATTAATGCCTCAGACTGTCAGCTTGCAATGTCGAGTCAAAAGCAGTCATGCAACCTCAGACGACTGAAGCCTTTCTCAGAACCTTCTAGCATCTGGAAATGTGCTGCTTGGGTGTTATGAACATAATGCTAAACAGGTTGCAGTAAAATATTAAAAAGCATTTCTGAAAATTACCGTTAAAAAGTTTTTTTTTTTTTATTATACTTTTATTCAGCGAGGATGCATTAAAAATGACATTTATAATGTTACAAAAATCTATTTCAAATAAATGCTTTCTATTCATCAAAGAATCCTGAAAAAATGTATCATGATTTCCACAAAAAAATATTAAGCAACACAACTGTTATCAACATTGAGCAAATTAGCTTATTAGAATGATTTCTGAAGAATAGAGATCCCGATAAACAGTTTTGGTGGAAACAGGAAAGTTGATGTGCACATTTAATTCTGCAGTGAGTTGGGCAGATGTGGTTTTATGTTTTTTGGATACAATCTGGATTTGTACCTAGACATCCCTTTCACAGAGCTTCCTCTTGCGGTCAACTACGTCCTACGTGGTGGTATGCCGACATTACCCTGGATACCATGCTCTCAATACAACACAAAGACTTGCTGTTCTGGTCACAGATGAGCAAGATGCGCACCAACAATTTATTGCGCACCAACAATTTATTGTCTTTCGAACTCTGATATGTCTCCCATTATGTTGTGTGGATTGAAATATTTTATGCACAGCTGTGCTATTGCTCTGTTAATTCAACCTTCACACTCTGCTCTTACTGATGGAATGTAAAATCAGTGAAGATTGGCATTAACACTATATTTGTCACTGTTTCAGTTTCATTGTCCAACCCCTGTATATGTGTGTATATGTATATATGTATTTTTTATATATAATGTCCCAACATGAAGGCCATGCTTGTCTAGTGTTCTTCTTCAACTCTGTATCAAAATGTTTTTTCCTCCTTTCATCGGGGCATCTTGCAAGTCTTTTGCAGTAAATTGAGGAGTTTTCTCAGTTGCTCTCAAACATTTTATTCCCCTTAAAGATATTGTGCTTTTTCTTCAACACCCTAAATGTTTTTTTTTGGTGCAACAATTTTCAAAGTCTACCAGCTCTCTAGGAACCAGAGTCTCTAGGAACATTTAGTGTTTTGGAAATCTTCTTGTTGCCATAGACTTTCTAATGTAATAAAACAATTTATTCTCTATAGCTTTTGTGAGAGCTCTTTTGACTTGGCCATATTTACTACTCAACTTTTGCACATGCATGAGATAAATGTATGTATGTGTAACAGCACAAGCTAATTCAGTTTTGTTATAGTTTCCAAAGGCTTATTTGTGTTTTAACATAATTTTGTACCATACTTTACAAATAAGTGACTTAAAAACAGCAGCGCTGAATAGGGGTTGAATCATTATGACATAGCTGTATTACAAAAATTCCTATAACTCAAAAGCATAACATTATATAATGACATTATCACTTTTAATAGGGCTGTCAATCTATTAAATTAATCGCATTAATTTTTTCTGTACTTAATTGTGATTTTTTTAAAAAATATTTTTATACTAAGAATTTCACAGTTAAATAATTTCACTCTCCAAATTAATGTAGAAACAACTTGAAGGCGGTATGTTTTAAATATTTGTTGTAATGGTATCTTTTTATGAATATCAATGATACTAATACCGATACTGTCTTTAATTTTTTTTTTAAACATTATGGATAGACATTCAACATCACAGTATAATTGAAAGCTATATCAATTTCAACATTTGTTAGGCTTTAAAAAAATAACAACTTTTAATTTAAGTGAACTTTAAAACAATCTTCACATAAACCCATTATAATAAATGTCATATACCTGTAGGCCATAGGTAGGTCTAACAGGTAGGATATACACTCACCTAAAGGATTATTAGGAACACCTGTTCAATTTATCATTAATGCAATTATCTAATCAACCAATCACATGGCAGTTGCTTCAATGCATTTAGGGGTGTGGTCCTGGTCAAGACAATCTCCTGAACTCCAAACTGAATGTCAGAATGGGAAAGAAAGGTGATTTAAGCAATTTTGAGCGTGGCATGGTTGTTGGTGCCAGACGGGCCGGTCTGAGTATTTCACAATCTGCTCAGTTACTGGGATTTTCACGCACAACCATTTCTAGAGTTTACAAAGAATGGTGTGAAAAGGGAAAAACATCCAGTATGCGGCAGTCCTGTGGGCGAAAATGCCTTGTTGATGCTAGAGGTCAGAGGAGAATGGGCCGACTGATTCAAGCTGATAGAAGAGCAACTTTGACTGAAATAACCACTCGTTACAACCGAGGTATGCAGCAAAGCATTTGTGAAGCCACAACACGCACAACCTTGAGGCGAATGGGCTACAACAGCAGAAGACCCCACCGGGTACCACTCATCTCCACTACAAATAGGAAAAAGAGGCTACAATTTGCACGAGCTCACCAAATTTGGACAGTTGAAGACTGGAAAAATGTTGCCTGGTCTGATGAGTCTCGATTTCTGTTGAGACATTCAGATGGTAGAGTCTTGGTAGAGAATTTGGCGTAAACAGAATGAGAACATGGATCCATCATGCCTTGTTACCACTGTGCAGGCTGGTGGTGGTGCTGTAATGGTGTGGGGGATGTTTTCTTGAAAACATTAAATATTTTTAACTCATTAAAAACTGAAAAAAATGAATCGCGTTAACGCGCTAATTTTGACAGCACTAATATATATATATATATATATATATATATATATATATACACTGATCAGGCTTAACATTATGACCACCTTCCTAATATTGTATTGGTCCCCCTTTTTCTGCCAATACAGTCCTGACCCGTCGACTCATGGACTCCACTAGACCCATGAAGGTGTGCTGTGGTATCTGGCACCAAGATGTTAGCAGCAGATCCTTTAAGTCCTGTAAGCTGCGAGGTGGGGCCTCCATGGATCTGACTTGTTTGTTCAGCACATCCCACAGATACTCGATTGGATTGAGATCTAGAAAATTTGGAGGCCAAATCAACACCTCAAACTCGTTGTGCTCCTCAAACCATTCCTGAACCATTTTTGCTTTGTAGCAGGGCGCATTATCCTGCTGAAAGAAGCCACAGCCACCAGGGAATATCGTTTCCATGAAAGGGTGTACATGGTCTGCAACAATGCTTAGGTAGGTGGTACGTGTCAAAGTATCATCCACGTGGATGGCAGGACCAAAGGTTTCCCAGCAGAACATTGCCCAAAGAATCACACTGACTCCGCCGGCTTGCCTTCTTCCCATAGTGCATTCTGGTGCCATATGTTCCCCAGATAAGCGACGCACGCGCACCCGACCATCCACGTGTTGTAAAAGAAAATGTGATTCATCAGACCAGGCCCCCTTCTTCCATTGCTCCGTGGTCCAGTTCTGATGCTCACGTCCCCATTGTTGGCGCTTTCGGCGGTGAACAGGGGTCAGCATGGAAACCCTGACTGGTCTGCGGCTATTCAGCCCCATGCAGCCCCATACGCAACAAACTGCGATGCACTGTGTATTCTGACACCTTTTTATCAGAACCAGCATTGTGTGTGTGTGTGTGTGTGTGTGTGTGTGTGTGTGTGTGTGTGTGTGTGTGTGTGTGTATATATATATATACACACTCACCTAAAGGATTATTAGGAACACCTGTTCAATTTCTCATTAATGCAATTATCTAATCAACCAATCACATGGCAGTTGCTTCAATGCATTTAGGGGTGTGGTCCTGGTCAAGACAATCTCCTGAACTCCAAACTGAATGTCAGAATGGGAAAGAAAGGTGATGTAAGCAATTTTGAGCGTGGCATGGTTGTTGGTGCCAGACGGGCCGGTCTGAGTATTTCACAATCTGCTCAGTTACTGGGATTTTCACGCACAACCATTTCTAGAGTTTACAAAGAATGGTGTGAAAAGGGAAAAACATCCAGTATGCGGCAGTCCTGTGGGCGAAAATGCCTTGTTGATGCTAGAGGTCAGAGGAGAATGGGCCGACTGATTCAAGCTGATAGAAGAGCAACTTTGACTGAAATAACCACTCGTTACAACCGAGGTATGCAGCAAAGCATTTGTGAAGCCACAACACGCACAACCTTGAGGCGGATGGGCTACAACAGCAGAAGACCCCACCGGGTACCACTCATCTCCACTACAAATAGGAAAAGAGGCTACAATTTGCACAAGCTCACCAAACAGTTGAAGACTGGAAAAATGTTGCCTGGTCTGATGAGTCTCGATTTCTGTTGAGACATTCAGATGGTAGAGTCTTGGTAGAGAATTTGAGATGGTATTGATAGAGACAATAGAGACATTCAGATGAGACATTGAGATGGTAGAGTCAGAATTGGCGTAAACAGAATGAGAACATGGATCCATCATGCCTTGTTACCACTGTGCAGGCTGGTGATGGTGGTGTAATGGTGTGGGGGATGTTTTCTCGGCACACTTTAGGCCCCTTAGTGCCAATTGGGCATCGTTTAAATGCCACGGCCTACTTGAGCATTGTTTCTGACCATGTCCATCCCTTTATGACCACCATGTACCCATCCTCTGATGGCTACTTCCAGCAGGATAATGCACCATGTCACAAAGCTCAAATCATTTCAAATTGGTTTCTTGAACATGACAATAAGTTCACTGTACTAAAATGGCCCCCACAGTCACCAGATCTCAACCCAATAGAGCATCTTTGGGATGTGGTGGAACGGGAGCTTTGTGCCCTGGATGTGCATCCCACAAATCTCCATCAACTGCAAGATGCTATCCTATCAATATGGGCCAACATTTCTAAAGAATGCTTTCAGCACCTTGTTGAATCAATGCCACGTAGAATTAAGGCAGTTCTGAAGGCGAAAGGGGGTCAAACACAGTATTAGTATGGTGTTCCTAATAATCCTTTAGGTGAGTGTATATATATATATATATATATATATATATATATATATATATATATATATATATATATATATATATATATATAATATGCTGTATATTATATAGTAAACCGCCAACTTTCTGTCTTTCTGCAAAAATAACTTCAGACAGAAAAGGTCAGATTGCTGAAGCACAGAGAAAGATGTGATGGCATTTATGCATCTACGTTACTGCCACCTGCCCACTTCATTTCCATGCTGCCACACAGAAGGGGATTAGCTATACCTGCTGACTAGCATTAAGTATATGAGAACAAACACAGACATAAACATAGCATAAACAGTTTTCAATATTAGTGCTTAACAAACCATGCTTATCAAAAAGTAAATCTAAGAATCAAATGCACACAAACAAAGGAAACATAGGCTATGTGTAATTCTCAACCTCTCAACAACCTCACCCCATATGTGGTGCGGGATCACACCTTCTGTCATTCACCCTGCGGGTGGTTGTACATCAGTGCTGGTCACGTGAGTGACAGAGCCATTGAAGCAGGAAAGTGGCTGTTTAGTCTGTCATCAGTTTTCTCAGCATCTCAGCCTGAGGATTCAAAACCAGAGTATGAGAATAACATATTCCAACCCTCAATTGGGACCAAAGAGATATCACATATAAGAATTTAAATTCACTGTCAGTCACAGAAGCTGTAAGCGTGATTATAGCAGTGACACAAGTGAATATCTAGGGCAGAAACAGCAGGCAGAAATAATGCAAGTGAAGAGAGGATGTTAGCAACCGTGTAGTCTCAGCTTCATATGTCATGCCCACGGACTGTTGGCTGAATGTCTGATGCATATGGCACACTTTTCTGGAAACACTTCAGGAGTTTCAAAGTCGTCATCTGATTCGTTGAATTCTACAGGATGTCTGCGAGACGTGTGTGTTGCGTTCTTTAATGGTCCGCCTCGAAACAAATGCTGTGTCGTGTCGAAAGAAGAGCGCCGTTGTGTTACAACTGTGACCATGTGTGCTTGACAGGATCAACTAAACGCTGGATTTTCAAAAGTATATGAAGTTCACGGCTCTATTGTTGCAGTAAACTTGAACAACGTTCTTGAATGAATCATTTATAGATGCACGCCGTTCTGTTATTGCAGGGACATTGACTTTACATTTTCACGCCCCTAAACGGCGCAGAACAAAACAAACTGTGATTGGTTGCGTTACATGTCTGCCGTCAGTCTGAAGGTCTGGCTACGCAAGACTAGCAACCGTGTGGCTTTTTAAAAAGCCTGTAACAAGGTAGACTCTGAGGACAGAGAGGGTAAACTTATGCAGTGCAGGCAAGGTTGAGGGACAGCTGGGGTTTCTCAACCTTATAGCAATTAGCACTTTGGCTAGAATTATTTAGCAAAACTGCTAATTGCTAAAAAATTTGCCCAAACTTTTGAACATTAGTGTATTTCATGCAAGATCCTATCCCCCTTCCTTCCTCTATGTCTGATCCGAAATGTAGCATAATATCGTGATATATTGTTCAGCTAATCAAAAGAGCTTTTCTTAAAGGGATAGTTCAGCCAAAAATGAAAAGTCGGTCAAAATTTGCTTATCCTAATGTCATTCCAAAATTGTATGACTGACTTTCATCTGCTGAATACAAAATAAGTTATTTTCATTTCATGAAATATGTTCATACAATGTATTATAATGTTGTTTTGGACCCCACTGACTTTCATTGACAGTTGAAACATTCATAATGTCTTATTTAATAAAAACAGCAACATGCATTAAGAAACTAAATAGGCTCAATTTGAATGAATAGTTTCATGCTGAAATCAGTTGATTGAAGAATGGGCCACAGTTGGCTAGTGGATCTTTTTTCTTCTTCTTTAATTTCCTTTTTTATTATTTTTAAGGCAAGGTTGAGCTTCAGCCATGCATTGAAGCTTTTGTAATCTGCACAGTTTGATATCTGTATTATTGACTGTGAACACATGATAAATTCTCATTCTCTGGGTGTCTAAGCAGTTGAATGATGCTGTGCACAATCATAATATGCAGTGAATTATACATGTGTGCATGTAGCTCAGTAATTGACTTTGTTTCCGATAAGAGGAGGGTAGGCTGTCTCTTGCCGGCTGGCCCAGGTTATTAAATGAATTTAGATATTTTTCTTGTCTACAAAATAAAAAAACAAAAACATTTTGCATACATACTTGGAGGGACCTTTCAGCTCTAGGCTGAAATTGAGGGGTGTAGTTTGTGCATCACCATAGGGTGCAACAATTGTATCAACAAGGACAAGGCTCATGTCCACTTTGGTCCAGCTGCAACTAACAGCAATAGAAAATAAATTGTCATCCTACAATACAAAGTTCAGCATTTATCCATTCGTGAAGTATCCAGTGGCCTCAAATATAAAAATAAGTTTGTAATTAGATATATGAGCCGCTAAATTATCTCAATGCCTTGGCTGACAAGAAAACATGACATTTATGGAGCAGTTTTCAAATTGTTGGGGCAATGAACTGGAAGTGTTAACCAGACCTCACATGATATATTGTTAACAATGCAAAACTGGTCTCTTGGAGTTAATGAGTATAAATGAGAAGCAAAAAAAGACTTTCATAGTAAAGCCCTGAACTGTTGCTGATTCTTAGATACAGCTACATACCAAAGTCTGTCATAAATGTGAAGGGACTACCCAACAAAAATATGTTCTAAGAGCATTTTGCTATAATGTTCATATTAAGTTATGAAAACATTATTTCTGAATGTTCTTTGAACGTTCAACACGTCCAGTTTTTTTGGGTTATGCGAATGTTATGTTTTATCAGTTTGCAAACATTATGAGATACTTCTGAATGTTCCTTGCACATTCTGAAACAAGTAGTAGCATTTTAAAAATAATAAGACTAACGTCCAACTAAAATGTTTTAGAAAAAAACTTCCATGAACAATGTATAAATAATCTTTTTGTGCTAACATTTTGAGAACATTATCAAAGACCAGATAACTTTGAATGCACATTCTATAATCTTTGAGAGAACCTTACCAGAACGTTTTAGCTGGGTAATGCCAGATTACAGTGGCGTCGCTAGGTTAAAGGACCGTTCACACCAAAAACGATAACTAAAGATAACAGCAGAGATATCGTTCTGTTTATTCTAAGCGCGTGCTTGTCTGTCATGTTAAATGCTCAACAGCTTACAGCAGAATGGATTCTGATTGGCTGACAATCGTTCATCAGCTGGATAAAATTCTGAAAGTGATTCCAACAATATCATTTCTCTGTGCTGTTATCGTTATAACTGTGGTGTAAACTCTGCTATTCTTTAATATTGAGAACGATTTTTAGAACTATATCTTTAGTGTTATCTTTGGTTTTGTAGGCTTTGCTACTAACAAAACCCCTGGTCTTTAAAATCATGATGAGAAATGATAAACATTTCACTCCCTCCTAAACATGAACATCACGTTCACATTGTTATGGCTTCCCTTATTTGGAGTTGATTGACACGCAGAAAGCTTGTCCAAAGCATTCTGATTGGCTAAATCAAAATAGGCTAACTTTGCAAGTACATGTCGGCTGAGGACCCAAGTTTGGTTTGAAGATGAAAAACGTACCAAGCACAATGTTCTCTCCCCATTCCTGATTTCTAACACTCACTCGCAGCGTTCGCCGTGGTCTTAGCAGAAATGAAAGCTGATGCTCTCTGAATGTTTTTCCGTCGTCTCCGTTCATGTAAATCGTGAGCTTATTTCATCCATTATCGAAAGATCTGAAAAAAAAACATATATTTACCCGCCCATAGACACTCCCCTTGAAGAAATCAGGACAGAAGTGGTCAAAAGTGGACAAAAGAGATGGATTAAAACAGGGAATGTGTCTCCCTCGTCTACTTGTGACCTGATCGAACCAAAACGCATCTTAATACTAGGTGTAAACAGGGCCATAGTCAACAGAATGTGTTAAAGGGACTATCAAAATAAAGTGAAACCAAAAAGTCCTATATTTTATTGTACACAAAGATCAGTGTGATATGTGGGATTTTTCAACAATTGTATCATCCTACAGCATAAAATCATAATAGCCCCACCATTTGCTGTTATTTCAATATGACACTTGTGACAATGTGACAAGCCTTTGTGAATTGATTCAATGCATTTGTATGTAAAAGAATGTCACAAGCAGACCACAAGGTCATTCTCTGCAAATGCAAACACTGTTCTGTCACACAGGAAGAACCTGTCTAGTTTTGTCATATCTAAATGTTGCTGTGGTTTTGTGAGGTCTAAAGCTTCCTGGAAAAAGAGCAGAGACACACTTGACATTGCTCTACAAACAGGTATGCAAACAAACACAAGCACAAATGGTCTAAAACCACACTTCCTCTTGAACCTCCTTCACTGATTTTGATGCACTGCTCTGTGCATTGCATTGAAAAATGCAATTCAAAATTACAATTCAAATCAGCAAAATTACATTTTTGGTAAAAAATCCCCCCCCCCCAAAAAAAAATCATCTGCAGCACAAAGAGCATAGATCAACATTCATCTGGGTAACAGATTAGTCTTGCTAAGTGTCTGACATTGGGAATTTCCTTGATTTGTTCAATGCTGCCAAGTCTGCCGTCGAGTTCTAAGCGACCGCCTTAGTAAAAGAGCCGCATTGTTTAGCTGATTTGATTTTAATGTGTTTAGTTAAAGCTAGCAGATGTTTGCAGCACCAAGTGAAATTTTTTTAACAATGGAAGGAAGTTACATTATACTCTGGATATCCTTTGATAACGTTCGGTGCCAGAATGTTGCTGTTCATAAAACCATCACACTACGATTAAAATTGTAGCTAACAAAACTATGCAAAACACTCATCTAATGACCCCTTTATTCATATTTGTCAGGATTTTAACCTGCCAAAGTTCTACTTTTTTGGAAATGTTCTTTGGGGAGCAGTGATTCGTCCTCCTCCACATTTATAATTCACCACCAGAGTTTACGACTCTCGGTCGCCCCGTGTCTGGTACCCTTTTAGAGCGTCTCTCTACCCTGAACCACATCCTTTATCCATCTGCACTCAGATTCACTTAGCACCACAAATGTGAGAGCACAGTAATCAATGTTACCAAGCGAGGGAAAGGGTTGCAGCGTTTCAATGCATTAAGCTTAGAGTGCCTCCACAAGCTTAGGAAACTACCGAAAACTCACCAGCTTTGAGTTGTTTTTCAGCCCATGGCTAGTTGTGTTTGATTGAATTTCAGAGTTCCTCAGGACCTTAATTAAATTTAGACTGTGAATACGTGGAGAAAAGACCAACCCAAGAGGATCCTCAGGAAACCCCTCAGTCCAGATTATAATTTTAATCAATATTTTGCACTTTGAAGTACTGCGCCTATAGTGTTTTAGTTAAGTCCACCTAATCCGAGACCGAGTCAAGACCAAGACCAATGAGTGTTGAGACCAAGACAAGACCAAGGCAGGGCGAGACCGAGTCAAGACCAAGACCAGACCAGCACTCCTTAAATTCATAAAGATCCACATTACTGCCTGAGAAATTACTTATTTTTAATCAATAAACATAATTAGAATAAAGACACTATATAGAGAGCTGTTATACCAATCAAATGAAATCATTAACAACAAAATTCATCTTTGCACTGGTGGTGGTACAGAAGATGCTTCTAAATTTGTAAATTACAAATGCATAAATAATGTTGAGAATGTCTTTATTTTTTGTATTTAATGTTTGTATAAAAGCAATATGTTTGCAGTCATGCTCACATTTGTGAAAACAGCTCTCTTGCTCTTGTGATATTGCTTAATTATATCACGTTATAATATAAAAATCCAGATCTCATACAAATACTTTTTTGCAACAATATCTTGAATTTGGTAAGCATTTGTATTAATTTTGGTGTCATTTTTGACACAATCCCTCATTTCTGAACTGGCACAATAAATAAACTAGAAATAAGTTATTTATTGCATCTGGAGCAGTAAGTTTTACATCCAATCACATTAATGATGTTAATAATTAAATCAGAAAATGCACCGGCAATTTAGTAATATCCCAGCAGTTGTGGTCTTGAAATAAAATCCTGAGTCCTCTAAGTCTGAGACCGAGACAAGATCGAGTACAAATGTGGTCGAGACCGAGACAAGACCAAGACCGGTCTCGAGTACTACAACACTATGCGCCTATTAATACATCATTCAGCTACCCTTGTGGGTCTCTATGCATGACCTTTACAATGACACAGACATAACAGATGTATGCATTAACAGCTGGATTCAAATGTGGCATTTTCCAGTTAGCCAGACACAACATTGAATTAGAAATATGGAAAGTTATTCCATTTAACATTGCTAATTATTTAAGAAGGGCTTGGTTTGACATTTTTGCTCTCTTGACATCAATAAACTCACTGATGTGGTTTTCCAGGGATATACTCATTAATCTGAGCAAAAAACGATTCCCTTAAAGCAGAATGACTGGCTCCACACAGGTGGACTTGCACGATAAAGATAATGAATTACTGATGTCCGTAGCTACTGTTATTTCAGCATAATTCTGAGTGAAAGACGGGATATTGAAGGATTCACTGTGATTAAACTGTAACACCTCTAAATGGTTTAGTGGTTAACTGAAACTTTTCCAACCTTGGCTAAAGGTTTGATTGGACAAAGTAATCCTGAATTCACTGGAATTTGTGGTAAACAAACCATTTCTCTTTGTAGGTAAACAATGAAAGAGACTTTTGTGTTCATTGGTTTGAAAATCTCCGGAGAAGGACGGGGGCATCTTAACTAGAACCATATGGCTGGTAAAAGCAAGAATAATGTATTATCTTTATAAACCAAAAGTCTTTGTGTTATCAGTATCACACTTGTGTAAAATATTCTTAGTGGTGCCTCATGGCCAAGGGATACACTTGTTTAAAGCATCATGTTTTGCTATGAGAAGCTGTTATAAGTTATTTCATCTCATATTTTTCATGTTATGTTTCTACCGCATGTCTGAGGTTAAAAACATGCTGCATAATTAAACGATAAAAAGTCTCCAGGGCCCGTATTCATAAAAAATCTTAGAGTAGCTCCTAGTTACAAAGTTCTAGGAAAAAGTCTTTAAAAGGTCGGCGTTTCCTCTTACAATTAAAGAAAACAATCCTAGTAAAGAAAGTAATTCAGAAAGCATCTTAACCCTTAACCCATCTTAAAAGTGGTCTTATGGTCCAAAATTGTTAGGAGTACGGACGAGGAATTTTAAGAGGATTGAGTTTTTTAGCAGCAGAGAAAATGGACGAAACGCAAAGAAGGAGAAGAAATTTGTTGCATTAACTCATGAGTGAGTTAATAAGACATTAGATCGTGCAGGGATCATGTTTGTGACTGATCTTATTACAGACATGCTAACATCTCCGACAAAGCACAGAAATGCCCTAGCGCTAGAGAACTGGAAGTAATCACTACATTAACACATTTGGCAACTGGAAAAATGCAACAATGCAACAGTGATGATTTGGGTCTTTCACAACCTTCTACAATCAAAGTGATCACACAAGCAATTTCAGAACCTTACTGTGTTGCTGTTCATTTCCTATCAAATACACAAACACAAAGTACAACATTAAAAGCATGGTAAAAAAAAAAAATATATATATATATATATATATATACACATTTTTTCAAAAGACTCACTAAGATAAAAGTTTTTGTATTTTCCTTGCTCAGAGTTGCTCTTAGATTGGTCCTGAATCACTCTTAAGCTAAGACTCCTACATATAAGTTTTTACAGTAAATTAGGAGCTTTCTGAGAGGATTCTTAGAAGCTTTAAGAATACAGGCCCAATACAGGGCTTTACAAAAAGGGTTTAGAGTAAGTGACCGGGGATAAATTGCCTTGTTAAGAGACAAAAATTAAGATAAAGTCTTAAGAATGTCTATAAACATAATTTTAATAAAAACTGAAACGTCTGATAACTATTGGTATCTATTTTGCTTTTTTCAAATAAAATTTTGATTTATAAAAAAAGTACATTTAGAGTGATATGGAGGCCTTTGCACCTCATTGCTCTTTCAGAATTGATGGAACATGCAAGGAATGACAAGCTTTTAAACAGCAACATTCAAACAAACATGTTTCTTACAGGTCTATACATAAATACATTCCCAAACTGGGCAGAGGAAGAGTTCATATCAATATTACACACACAAATGCAGTGAAATCACACACATGAAAACTGTGAGGTGGTTATTAATAAATTGAAGGACAGATGTCACTTTTTCACATGTACATCAATAAACAGCACTACTTCTGGGAATAAAAACGAGGCAAAGTTGCACATGCACAGCAATATAATTTAGTAAAGGATCTGCTGACCCCTGCTGACCACCCAACAAATTTGTTCACAAAAACTAGAATTGCATTCCGAGAGGAAGCAACAGAAACATACACTTATAATAATAAGACCACGGTTTTGAAAAGCTTTTTACATAGCATCATAAAATCATGTCTCTAAGGTTGACATTTTCTTCATGCTATTTACACAAAAGGTAACTACCATTTTGACTTTTTGAAACAAAATCATCTACAATTTTATCTTTAAAAAAGTGATGCAGCTGAATATTTCAATGAAATCATGTCAATCAGCTCTATGTATCATTGGACTGTGTCCTGTGGTAAATCAGCACTGCAGGTTCTTGACACAGGTTGTGGATGCTATACGCTTGTCCTGTAACACAAAAATAAAATACAATTTAGGAAATCAAGAACACATAAATAATTAGTATTAAGTAATACGTTTTCACTCACCAGAGGGTATCATAAACACTTCTCCAGAATTGTAGACTGACTTTACACCATCAATATCAACACGCACACAACTTGAGATGATGCTGAATACCTTATTAAAGAGAAACACAGTAAGGTTCAAATGTTATATAATGTAAACATAAATGAATTACAGAGTGAGCTTGTGTAGTATGACAACATTTTCTAGAATTATTTATCAAACTGGGCAAAACAAGTAACTCAAGTCATGTAATCTTCTCATGAACTTGTGTTTACAATTATAATTCAAGACACTATTGTGGTTATGCAATTAACAGATATAAAAAAAGAGACATTCTACTCACATAAACCATATCATGGTCCACCTGTGAGGGTTTCTTCATGAACGACCCTAGCAGAATCTTTCCATGCGAGAAAGAGCGGCTCTGGAGGTCAACCGCGTGACCCATTGCTCGGCCTCCATGGGAGTGCCAGTGGAAGTCATCAGGACTAATAACTCGACCGTCTAGAAAGGAGGGGGGAAAAAACAGCACATGAATGAGCTATATGAAAAGTCACAAAAATGTTTTTCATTGAAAATAAGCAAAAATTCATGCTGCAAAATGTATATGTAATTATATTGGATACAAACAACTGCCCCCAATATGATTGTGTCTTCATCTCACATTCTGGGCTTTTATGTTTTATGTGATAAGCATTAAATGTGCTTCGCACCGAACCGCACAGCGAGGACCAATTATCTTTGCTTTGCACTGCATGACACATTTGAATCCTACTGAAAACGTACTTTAATGCGCTGTGGAGGAAGTCAAACAGCTGGACAGTGTTCACATATCAACACCCTTTTTATTGACAATTTATTATGGTTTTACTGTGATAACAGTAGTAATTCTTATTTTGACAATTGTCATTTCATGTTAAATATCTATTGGGCGAAAGATACTTCGGTAGTAGTTATAGTTTCTAAATGTGTTTTATTAATACTACAGCTGAATACTGTTGAAACCATATTTACGTCAATGGACTGATCTATGGTTAGGATTTACTTGGATGGGTCACAAAAGGGAAGAAAAGCCTATTGCAACCTCTGATTCATGCCAACTTTAAAGTATGGAAGACGTATTGTAAATATTCATAAGGAAAGTACACAAAAGTATTAGGGGATTTAAAGTCTGGAGTCCCATGAATTATGGACCAAGCTATCACTTTTCCTCATCTGTTCTGTTTTAATGCTCCCTGTATGAAAAACCCCTGCTGACCATTAGTTATTCCAAGAGAAGATTTAAATCATTAATAAGCATGATAAAAGGAAAACAATATGTTAAGTGGTAGGAAACAAATATTTTCATTGGAAGCACATTCCCAGCTCAGTGAAGAGGTCCATGGGTATAAGATAAGTCCTATATAAACAAGCTATTATTTAAGTTAGTTCCCAGCAGTTTGTACTTCAGCACTTGGAAGTAAAAATCTGTATGGATTTCAAAAGGCTTCTAATGTTTTGATAATCAAAACATTAACTCTTAAACAAAAAGTATGTTAATTATTGAATGTAATTATGTAATCAGCCAACTTGCATGTGTGGATAAATGTGTATGTGAGAAAACCGCCCAGGTAAAACTACTAACACAAAGTTTACAGATTCAGGCCTAAGTAAAGGGGAACTCCTGTCACTTTTGTGCCCATGAATACGTCATTCAACACAAGGCTTTACTTGTCATTACTTTTCGAGGCTGGGGGCCACAAGTGAGAAAACCACGCATGTAGGTTGTCCCAGTCCTCATTTTCCAGGACAACAGGCTGCAATGGAGGCCCACAGAGATCACAGTGCGCCAACACCCGTGGAGCCTGTCGCACGTGGGGTGTCAACCTAAACGACGGCAAAACTGAAAAAAGAAAAGGAGTTACAGTTACAAATTTTGTTAAAAGCACTTAAATTTCATTGATAAGTATAAACGCATGGTTCTGTGGAACTTTCAAATTATTGTTTATTTTAGAGGCACAACAGAGTAACATTGGCTCAACCGGTCGTATGAGTTTGAGCACTTGGAAGTGTTTGATAAACCGATTTGTGCAATTCCACATAATGGCACAGGAATGACACTGCAGATTTAAAATATATTGCTCATCAATTCTCACCGATATTATCATCCTCTTCATCATGTTGCTGAAGTTCAAGCATTGATGACGGCCCACTTCTGAAAGCAACATCACTACACAAAAAAGCAAAAACACTCAGTCCTGAAGCACAGAATTTCAAGCAGTGACTATATCTGCAGATCTACATCTTTATTATTTACACTCAGGCAGTGTTTCCCATACATTGATTTATTTGTGGCATTGACCGCCACAAATAGATTTCAGTGCTTCCCATTCATTTACTAGACTGTGACGGCCAGAAAATATATTTGAAATCTCATAATAACATAAAAGGTATTTAAATGACGTGTTTTGCGCCATTGCTGTCAAACAAACAAAATTCGAAATGCTTTGTGTCCTTATTAAAATCCAAAAAGACTGTCTGTTTGCTTGGAGTAAAGAGAAGTGCGCTCTTCACTCACTCAATCAGCACTTGATCAGCTCTGCGTCTCAGTTCGTATGTGCTGTTGAGTTTAGCGTGCATTTGGGAACCAGTTAAGCATTATTTTCACATGTGCATAGCTGACGGCAAACTGGTGCGCGCGCCGCCGACTCGTCATCCAACGCGACAAACTAAGGTCGCACTTGTGCCCAAATTATAGGAGCTGCCATTTCTGTTACATATGAGAAACATATGGCAAACGAAAGCGGAACTTGTTTGAGATGCGCTGCGCGGTCCGTTTATCAGCTCTAAGTGCTGAATTCACCACAGAATTAATAACATCGCTACTGCGAGATCTAGTGGGAAGCGTTCGGCTATTCTCTGTTATAAACCACAGATATCAAATCAAACAGCGCTGAAGTGGAAACCAGGAGAAACATTGAGCCATGAACGAAGTTAAGAGATTCCAGTCCACAAATCATAAACATTCACCATGGATTTAATGTAGTAACACCCCATGGTATTGTGGAAGAAATAGTGTTCTTTTTCACATTATTCGTACAACCTTTTGACAGTGAAATTCAAGCACTTTAAGGGTTTTACATTTTTTCACTTTTCCCAGCACTTAAAAGCTCTAAATATGATACAAATTTTAATGTTATTTTTAATGTGATGATTTGTAAAACTAAAAGTTTAAAAGGTGTAGGCCACGTTGTGGCAAACAATCACTTTTATTTTAATAAGACATAAATTACCACTATAACCAGTAGGTGGCGGCAGGGGAGCACTTATTGACTTAGCCATTTCCACTCCTTAATAAAAGGAAAAAGTAGGAAGTCACAAAGTTTCATGAAAAACAAAAACTTCTCTTCAAATTGTGACTTAATTACCCAGAAAACAAGTAAAGAGCGCTCCTTTTATAACCACTGAAGCTGTCGGTCAGTTCAGTGTGACACTATAGAAGAACAATTGTAGCCTACATTTACTAAGAGCCGAATATTTAAATTTTCCCTATAAAAATGAATAAAATTAAATTGAATAAAGTTAATAAAAGTACATTTTATCTGCCTATCAATTCATAAACCTTTGTTTGACTAGTTTATTCTGAACCCGCTCATCAAGCACCACGCCGAGCCACTCAGCCCTGCCCACCATCACAAGTAAATTCTCATCCTATGGGAAACACTGCAATAGCATTTGTTTAGGCCAGGCATCTGCCTTTTATAAATCAACTTACACATCAGATAAAGTGTTGGGTCCACTAGATACTCGGACACTCATCTTCTTTCTTGTCCCTGGCGGCTCCACGGTAACACCACTGGTGAAGCCAAAGGAGGCGCGTCCATTTCCCTGCAGCTGATCATCACTTTGGGCCACATTCTCACTTGAGTGATCTGACTGATCCTCAAGAGAGTGAAGAAGGTTTCTGCGTCCCTGTTTTCTGCTCCTTTGTCCACTTTTGACCATATTTTCAGGTTTTTCAGAAGCAAAAATGGCATTCATTGAGGCTAAAGATCGTTTAATTGACTTTGGTGTGTTGATTATATTTCTTTTCATGTTCCTGGTGTGATTTTTAGTTTTTTGCAATTTCATTGAATTTGCCTCCTTATTAAATGCACCACGAAGAGGAGTGTTCAATAGTTTGGACTTTTGTGGAGGACTGCAGGGAGGTGGAAGCTCATCAGCTGGTTCCTGAGACTGCGGCGCCTCCCACCAATTGGAAGGAGCTTTTCTTTGTCTTTTCTGTGGAAAGTTGTCTGATGCAGAACTCTCTGGTCTTCTAAGAGAAGAGGAAGGTAGTTTCTGTGCAGATCCAATGTCTCTTGAGTAAACCAAGTCAAACACTCTCTTCTCACCTGTTTTATTTATTGGAGGAAAAGGTAAGTACAAAAACTTCAATAATACAAAGTCAAATTTGTTTGGGAATGAGTTTACCTGGTAGGACGTTGTGCTGTCTGTGAGGACTACAGTATTCTGGACTAATCTCCACTGCATTCTCATTCGGACAAGCTCCCGCTTCCTCTCCTGACACATGAGCTGGTGATGCCACTTGAGGTAGAGTGGCTGCCGATTTTGGTTTCCTTCGACCACCAGTCTTCTTAGCTGTCTTCTGCTCAGCTCCAGTATCATGTCCATTGCCACCTGCAATCAACTTTTTCATATCATGCAACACATTGTGAGTCTTCGGTTTCTTCTGATTCCCTTGGGCAGGCCTGAGAGACTGGGTTTCTTCAGAATCAACAGTAGCTGCTTGCTTCATTGACGTTTTTGTACTGGCTTTCAACTCTTGTGATGTACCCAACACCTGCTTTGGCTGAAGCTCTGTGGTACTTTCATTTGGGCTAGTGAGCCACCATGATCCTGGAGGTTTTCTTTTCCTCTTGATACACAGAGGACTGTCTGACGAAATGTCAGACACAGTTGTTGGTGGATCCTTTGGTTTTGGTTCCCACCTCCGTTTTTCTTTTTTCTTCTGTTTTTTGCCTGGATCCATGGCATCTTCCTTGGTGGAAGATTGTTTACTTACAGCTACAATGTAAAAATAAAACAGAAAAGATTGTAGGTTTTCAGCAACACAGGACTGGTGGTATGCCTAATCTGTCAGTCTCGAGTGTTAGATACCCATCTAACCAAAATGACAATTCTGCTTTGTAATTATCGATGCACAGCATAATTAAGCAAAAGCCAGAGGAACTAACCTTTTCTTTGTTCCTCCTCTTGCTCATTGAGGGCAGGTGGAGGTTCATGCTCTTGCTCATCACAGGAAGGATTTTTCTGTTCCAATTCTATTTGTTGTTTAGAAGTTTGTTTCTTTGTCTTAGAGACAGTTTCATCCTTTTTGCTGTCCCTTCTATTTTTGTTGGATTTCACTGACTTTGTGGAGTGAAGAGCTGCTGCAGCAGTGACTTTATTGTATTCCTTCTTCGCATTTGACCCTGGCCTCTCCTGTTTAGATGATTTTGAGAATTTCTTAGTGGTTCTAGACACAGGAACTGGGATTTCTTGTCTGCCACCTGCATCTGCTGCATCCGTTTCATCTTTGTCAGAAAGTTCAGCAGGCTCAGGTGCTTTGCTGTTTGCCTGTTTCTTTCCTGTAACCATCACACAAAGCAATATTTCAAATATAATGACATGTAAACTTCTTTCAATACATCACATAATCTCCCATTTTCATTTGTTGCAATGCTTCTGGGAAACACAGCCCAGAGTGATGAACTGTAATCCAAACATGGATCTCGACTATATTGTTACTGAATAAATGCACTTACACAACCTCTGTGTGACAATATAATGTCTTTTTGCTGTGGTTTTAATAGAAAAACATTCATGTAATTTGGAATTGGAATAACTATTAGGAATGTTTATTTCGTTTTAGTTCATTTTTGAGAGAAGTTTCTTGTTTTACCAGTTTTCATAATGTAGTGAGAGAGTGTTAATTTATATGATAAATAGCCTATAATAAATCAGGAAACTAGATAAGGTGAAATAAACCATGTGTACGGGTTTGCGTTTGTAGGTAAAAGTGCGATCATTCTGATAAAATGCAAAAATTAATTTCTAAAATGACAACAATTGTTTAATAATTTCATTGACTTAAACTAGACTAAAATGCCAAGAATTATTGTCAACTAAAACCTGACTGAAAACAGGACAAGGTAGAATAAATAATTATATATTATAACATCTTAAAAAGTACATTTGACACAGAACTAAGACTAAATACAAAAAAAAAAATAGCTGACAAAATGAACACTGCACTGATAAAGTATACTGCATTTTTATACATCACCAAATCTTAGATTTATAAACGTGTGATTTACCTGCTTGTACTTCTTTGTGTGCCTGTACAGTTTGAGAAGAGGTCTGATCACAACCCCTGTCCTCCAGCACTTCGGTTACAGGGTCTGCTCCATCCTCTACACCATCATGAGTCACAGGGTCTTTGGCACTTTTTTTTGAAGCTTTTCCACGTTTTCCTTTCGGTTTTTGTTTACCAGACTTAATTTGTGCTTTGCTTCTTTTAGCATCTGCCCCATGCTGATTAGTCGCTTCCGCTTCACTCGGCGAGAGCTGATCTGTGGAGTGCGGCTCTGTAAGAACATTCTCCTTTGCAGTGTCTGCTTGGACAGGTTTTTTGTTCCTGCTGGCCTCTGCCTTGCGAGGGATGATGAAAAGAACAGGGGCCTCATCGTCCAGGATCATGAAGTCCTCCTCTAAATCTAGAGGTGGAGGAGCTGGAACTGCTGCTCGTTTCCTGGAACTTATCAATGGAAAGGTGTTACAAAAAAGTAACAATGGCGCATTTGGTTTAAGTTCAGAACATCACATTTAAACTCACCATGGGGATTTAGGCATCATGGCTTTTTTAAGCTTCTGCTGGAAAGATGACCCTTTGCCTGGATCCTCCATCAGTTGATTTCTGCATTGCTCTGCCTCCTGAAGATTTGGTTCACTCTTCTGAACCAAAACAAGAGAAAGCTGTCCAGGATCTTTATCCCTTAATTAATAATAAAACAAGAGAAGATTAATTATGAAATCTGCAGGAACAATTCAGTTGTAATATTACAATTTTAGTTTCCTTACATTGTTAAATCTTCCTTCATTTTTGGAGGTGAAGACTGGGTGGCTTGCACTGACGTTTTAGTGTTTTTTGCAAGCTTCATGCTAAAAAAATTAATTTTAGGTTATATTTCTTATTATAATAATAAAAGATGCAGATGTACAACACTGTGGTTACACATTAATAACTGACCTTGAAAAGGAACCTGCATTTGATTTAGCAATTTTTTGAAACTCAAGCCTTTCTGGTGGTGATGCCAGAGACCCGCTATCCCTTTCGGAGCAGGGAAAATAAGGGAACAGTTAGATAATGAAACAAAAACAAACAATACCAGCTATCAGACTCTTTTTATTCTTACCCATAAAGAGATTCCTTCGCTGCTTCTGACTGCTGAATGCAAGTCACCTTGCTTAAGTCTCCACCAATGGGTTCCTCATCCTCAACTCCAAAGAGAAGAGGATCCGCCACAGGTCTGACTCCATCCACGGATTCATCCCTCTCTGTTGCCAAAGCAATAGGGCTCGACGTCTTTATGGGAGCAATTTCTTTAAAAGGACTCTCTTTGTTAGGAATGAAAGAAATATGACAGTTAATACAGGTGCCAAAAAGGTGAAGAAATTTACAGAAATATTTAACAAAAACTAGCTCTATTACAGGGATCAAAAGTAAAGAGTTTTTCTGCTTGCCCAGCCAGAAATACATTTCATTTTATTATTTAATATATACATTCTAAATGGCCAAAAATAATGTTTATTATTATAGCCATATGTAATTTTTCGCCACTAGAGGTTGCTTATTCGAAAAAACATAGATGTAGCTTGATGACACCTTGATTTCGCTAAGCTTTTATTATGCCGCAGACAAAATGACTCTGCTTTTTCCGGTTAAAACACATAATATATTAAAGCTTCTTTGGTGTTTCCATGGTTTCTACAAAATAAAACGGAAATCGAGGGTAACGTGGGTATGATGTCATTGATAGGTGACGCATGGACACTGTCTGTGTCCTGGTTAAAATTAAAATCTCTGGATTTATACATTCTTGGAAACATTTGGGATAATGTAAGTACACAAGTCTAGTGGTTTTTGGATATTTAAATCTATAAAATCTTACATATTGTGCCTTTAAACGTTTTTTTTTTTTTACAAACAAAAATGTATGTTTAATATATATTTTTTTTCAAATTTCAATAATAAAATTAAGCATTCTTTAAAGAAAATCTGCAATAATAGCCAGGAATTTTATACAGTCACGATAATAAAACTGATAAGAGATTGTTGTGGATGTAGGGTTACCTCTATCAATTATTTCATCCTCTTGAATGCCATTTTCTTGGATCAAAAAACCCTTGTGTACCTGACAATCAGAGTGATCTGATTAACAAAAAACATCCCATTGTGGCAATGAGAACAGACTGATTTCTGATGATTCACTCTGTGTACCCGTTTAGATGATGCCTTCATCTTTTCTGGATCACGTGAGCTTTTCTTCTGACCATTTACACCAGTGCTTTTGGGCAAGGGGGAAAGCAGAGGCAAACCTGGCTCAGAGTCAGCATCTACCAATAACAACAACATGGAATATGGTTTCACACAATGAATGAATGGCATGAAACAATGACAATGAAATGGAGATTTTTAGCAATGAGGTGAATGTAAGAATATAAGTACCAATGTCATCGAAGAGAGTGTCAATGTCAGGCAGGGCAAAGACATCACTGAGTTTAGAATGGGCTCTGAAAATCAGCAGCAACATTAACTGAAATTTGCCTCTTACTTGCGCTAGTTAAGATATAAACTTCCGATACAGCTGTTTTGAAAGTGACACATTACTTACATGTCCTGTTTTTGGTAATAATGCAGCTTCTTTTTGGCTTTGACCTGAAATAATGGATTCAAACTTCACAAGTTCACATGAAGGGGAAAAATACATACATAAATAACATATAGAACGCATACATCATAGAATTCACACACCTATATCTATCCATCTATCTATCAATACTGTTCAAAAGAGAACTTATGCTCACCAAGGCTGCATTTATTTGATTAAAAATAAATATTTGTGATATTTGAGTGACAATAAATATTTGCCATATTTGTGCATTACAATTTAAAAAAGTAATTTATTCCTATGATGGCAAAGCTGAATTTTCAGCATCATTACTTATTATTTATGCTGGTTTGGTGCTTAAGAAAAATGTCTTATTATTGTCAATGTTGACAACAGTTGTGCTGCTTAATATTTTAGGGGAAACCGTGACAGGATTCTTTGAGGAATAGCAAGAATATCAAATAGAAAACTTTTATAGCAATGTGAAGATGTTTACTGTCACTTTTGATCAATTTATAGGGATAGTTCACCCAAAAATAAAAATTAGCCCATGATTTACTCACCCTTAAGTCATCCTAGGTGTAAATGACATTCTTCTTTCAGACGAATAAAAGTTATATTAAAAAAGTCCTGGCTAATCCAAGCTTTATAATGGCACTGATTGTTGTTCTGTTTTTGAAGTCCTTAAAGTGCATCTGTCCGTCATATAACTTGCTCCACACGGCTCCGGGGGGTTAATAAAGGCCTTCCGCAAGTTGAATACCGAAGGCGATCGGCCGGAACTTACTTTTCTACTTCATTTTTGGGTGAACTAACCCTTTAATGTGCCCTAGCTTTTTATCATACTGACCCTAGACTTTTGAACAATAATACAGTGTATATATAACATATATTTATATCAGTCTCAACTGTCACTTCATATCTACTTTCGTTTCGTAGACATTGGCTTTGTCTCAAAACCTAGTGTAAGTTACTGCTTACTGAGCGCATAGCATCTTTGGCCATCATATCTAGGTAGGGAGCTCACTGGGTTTTAAAACGCAGGCACTGACACACTGTGCCACAGACGCAACGGTGATTTTGTTCTATAAGTGTACCCGTAGCTACTGACCTGCGACATCGTGTTGAGGACCACCCCCGGTTTACAGAGACTGTGTGTCCGCCAGTGAAGCTCATAAACCCGCAGATAGTCCGGTTCTTCGTCTCACTATCAACATGACTGGTAGCTGACCGCCATTCGCCGCTTAGTTCTTCTTTGTTAACACAATTTGAAAGTTTCGATGGTAATGTATTCCTGTTACATTTACGATAGCTTTATGTTCAAAACAACAGAGAAAGGAATTCATAAAATATTAATATATCACGGAAAGCATTAATATCTTTCAGAGTCCGTCACTGTATTTAGCCCACAACAACAACACAAATTCTCCCGCTCAATGTTCTTACTCGAGGAAGACACACAATGAAATGCTGCCACCTAGTGCCATGGAGTATCTCACAGCTACGCTACAGCATGTCATCTAGGATAAGGGGGAACCAATCAATAAACGATCAAGGGAAGTGGATGCCTTAAAATGTATTTAAAACAAATTAACAATTTTATTATTATATTACAAATAAAATTATCATTCCTTTTGCTTCCAAGACTTTTAATAATAAAAAAACATACATTTAAAGGGGGCATAACACACACAGTTTCTGCCAATCTCATGGTAATCTTGAGTACCTATAGAGTAGCAGGCCCGGTTACAGAATCAAATCATTTTGATTTTTTTATCCAAACTTTGTATAAAGATGATTCTCAACTATGTTATGGAAGATATAACAGAATAATTTGATATACCATTTTACTTTATGCAATATGCGTGTAAACATGGCCATACATGTGTTTTCAATGCAATGTATCTATACACTGTATTTAATTTGCATATTAATGTGTTTTTTGGGACAATATGTAATGTAAAAAGACGTGCAATAATGGGAGTAATAAATGGGAATATTCATAAGAATATCCAGATTTAAAACTGTGTATGTTGTCAGAGAAATTCTCTCAAATATGTCTTATACAGAGGCAAAACATCGATTTTGGGTCTCAGGAGGATATGTTTGTCTCGTGCAGAGTGAATCCACCATCTATATCTCACTTGAGAAAATTTGCAGAATGCAATTGGCCGTCGGTCCTCTTAGCAGCATGAAAAACAATAGGCTAGTTTTATTCAATTAATTTTACTGTACCCTCGAAAGCGAACCAAGATCGCTCACTAAAATGCTGTTGCTTTGTCAGTTCATCGATCGCGATCTCACCAAGTTCCGTTATAAAAATGAAGTTGTCAACAATGCACAATAGATCTCTTACTTAGCTACATAGTGTCTTCACTTTGTTAATGAGAGGTTTCCAAATCTGTTTCGCCAATATTATTAAAGTATCAACTGAGGGTGATTTAGCTTGCGTTTGAGGGTGCTTAGCAACCCCGTAGAACCGAGCCTGTAGAGTAGCTAGTCTTTAGTTTTATCTTATACGACGGGGCTTTTGGATGCTTGAATCTGATTGGCTGACCAACGTTCTAAGGCGTGCAATTATTTTCACGGAAACGCCCCCCACCCCTTAATGGTAATTTTAATAAAGATAGAAGATCATAAGACATAAGATTCTAATATATATCTGTTTTTTATAATATAACTTTTTTTATTCATCAACAATATCAATATTTTATATACAGACGTCACCTGTAAGCACTTGAGTTATGTTAGACACTGCAACTGTTCTTACACATAACAATACTCAATTAATTATTTGACATTTGATATAACAGTATTGTGATCATAGTAACTCAATCTTCAATCACCCCACCAGCCTCTTGACTTCTCCTCTAAAACTTTACTAATTCTAGTGAGTTTTATGATTTTATTGCTGTAGAAAAATGTACATAACAGTGCTTAGCTCATGGTCACAGTACAGATACTCAGCTAGGACACCCCCTGCCCTGATAAGAGCCATTCATTTTGTGTAACTCAGTTACACAAGCCTTGTATTTTATTTTGTATTATTTATCAAAAGTACATATAAACAATGTACACATTTGAACAATTAAAAAAATAAATACCATTAATAAAAAAAGCATATTGTAGGATGATTACAAATATAAAATTCAATTATATGAACAGTTCAGTTTAACTGAAGACCTTCTTTTGCTTTTCAGCGATTTCCATCTGTGACACGGCCTCATCTACATTCATGCCTCTGTAGAGAGGATGTTTAATATGCCTCCATATAACCAGCAACACTTTGATGGCAAATAGTGTACAAGCCAACCCCAGTAGAACAGCTGTGGATTACAACACACAATATTAATGTCATGAAATACACTACAGATTAAGAACATAACAGCAAAACCATTATGATGTCCAGTGTTTGTTATGGCTCACCTATGTAAATGCCATTGCGACTTGGATCCGCAGAGTTAAAGTTCTTTGTCATGTTTCCGCTCAAAGCCACAATGACAACAGGGAAGACTGTCAGAATGTATCGCAGGTGCTTTTCAAACACAAAGTTCTCAACAATAAACCTGTAAAAATCATTACGCATTAATCTCAAGATTACCATCTTTCATTTATTTAACATAATAGTTTCAAAGCCTTACCAAGAAATAGCTTCACCCAAAAGAATTGAGAGCGATATGGTTGCTGCATCTGATTGGGTCATTCCAGCATCATATCTCAGCACAACAGTGAAGTTGATCAAGGTGGCAATAGTCGTCCATGTTGTGTATAGTGCAATGCCATTTTGAACCTGCAAGGTTGAAGATGCAACATTAAAAACTGCATCAAGGTTGAGATGCTGTTAAGTAATATTTCTATGATATCTCACCAATATCCGAATGCACCAGAGGTCTACTTTGTGATATTTGTTTAACCAGGCTCCATGTTGTTTGAGGGCATGACAGGTGAAGAAGATCATCACGTAGTTTGTAAAGGCAATCAAGGCAAGGAAAATCAATGCAGCAATCATCACCCTTTAAATAAATGCAAAGAATGTATTTACAAGAGAATAATGAGACAAAGATATGTAATTATGAATAAAATATAAATATTCTATACATAATATGATCAATCGCATCCAAAATAAAAGTTTGTTTACATAATATATCTGTGTGTACTGTGTATATAATAAATATTTATAGTAAATATTTTATATATAAATTCAACAACTTTCTCTTAAATATATACATGCATGTGTGTGTATTTATATATATATATATATATATATATATATATATATATATATATATATACACATAATAATTAAACACAATACACACACATATATTATGTAAACAAACTTTTATTTTGTGTGCGATTAATCACGATTAATCGATTTGACCACTAAATATATATATAGTTTGAAAACATTACAATTATTTAATGTTTTTGAAATAAATCTCTTGTGAAATATTATTACTATTTAAAATAACTGTTTTCTATTTTAATAAATTTTAAAATGCAATTTATTCCTGTGAAAGCTGAATCACCATCATTACTCCACTCTTCAGTGTCACGTGATCTTTCAGAAATCATTCTTATATGATGATTTGCTGCTCGTTAATTTTGCTGCATAACATTTTTGTGGAAATACCATTCAAACATTTGTGGTAAGATAAAATAGATAAATTAATACTTTTATTTATCAAGGATGCATTAAATGGATAAGAAGTGATAGTGAAGACATTATGTTACAAAAGATTTTAGTTTCAAATAAATGCTTTAATAAATGTAATAAATTATTTTAATAAATGCAAATAAATACTGTTCATTTAACTTTCTATTCATCAAATAATTTCCACCATTTTCAAAAAAATGTTAAGCAGCACAACTGTTTTCAACATTGATAATAATAATAATAATAAAGGTTTTTTGACATTTTCCCTTTTTAATAAATTTTTATTTATTTTTTTAAATGTAAGATTTTGTACTCATGTTGCATAGTTGTGCTAGAAGTCAATTGTTTTATTTGTAAAAACGTAATTAAAATCCCAAATTAAGTTTTAATAGTGTTTTGTTTTTCCATTATATTTAAAACATTATCCTAAAAAACAATGATTATAAAAAATCATAAAAAACAAATATTCCCTCCGGGCATGACTATGTTTAAATATATCAACATATCAGAATTGTCCTTACTCTCTGTCCCACAGAAGGAGCCAGCCTATATTCAGCAGCATGTTTATAATCCAGGTGATGAAGAATCCATACGGCAATACAGCAGGACTGCAGTACATTGGACCATAAATAGTCCTGTGATAACAATATACATAAATGTCTCATGAACGTCAGCATATTTTTACATACCAATTTATTTTTTATCATTTGATTCTCAAAGTTCATACCTCCTGCAGGTAGTGGAGAGGATGTAAGCATGCATGAGGGACAGCCAGGTGTAGATGACACCCCAGATTGAGAACGTCCATCCCGAGGGAGTGATTTCGGTATTGTACTTATTAGATATAGCACTAGTGGTGTTTAGATAAGGACCTGCGGATGAATAAAACAACATTGTAGCAATATATTCGACCAAAATGTACTTTTGCACCTAAACTGTAAAAAATATTGTTGGTTTAACTTAAAAAAGTAAGTAACCTGGTTGCCTTGAGTTAATAAAATGAAGGAAATTGGTTTAAATCATAGAAACTCAAAATATTATGCTATCTGAACCACATTAATTATTTAAGTTGATTTGACAAAAGATAAAAAGTTGTGATAACAAATAATGAAAACCATTTTACAGTATATAATTTATTTAGAAACAGCATTCAGCTTATCTGCAGTACATACCTTTTCCTGGTCCAGCAAGCGCATTGAATATGATGCAGATTATGTATATGACAACAGAAAGGACTATGAGTGCTAAACGGGCAATGTTGTGATCTCCCATTGTGAACTGAAATAAAAAGAATATTCTGCTTGTTATCTGAAAATATTTAACAAACCGCAGTCAACTTAGAAGCACTACTAACATTATTACTAGCCTATTGACTATATAAACATAAATACACTAAAATCGTATCTTACCTACAGCTGAAAACAATCCCAGAGTCAGAAACCAAGCGTAAACGAGAGAAGGAAGTTAACATAACACCCCGAGGACTGAAGAACACATACTACACCCGTGGGAGTCGGACTGGTTTTATAAGAGTGCAGGTTGTGTAACTATATGAGTACACATGCTGAGTATGACATAAAATACAGGCGTACAAGGCAACCATTTTTTTTCATTGCATAAATTTCTGATGGTTACGAAAAAGCCTTACACAACTAAGTGACCTTCACTTTGCACACTCTGAAGAAACAAAAATATTAGTAATAGATGGAAGAAGGTTTTTGTATTTCTTTAAGGTTTTTTTTTTTTTTTTTTCTGAAGTAAAAACAACTTTTATCCAGGAGTACATGTAGTACATTTTGTATGGTTTAGTCATTAACCATGTGTTATAATGTCTTAAACAGTAAAGGGAGCTGGGGGATGAATGGACACATGGATGGAAACATGATGATGAATAAATGATGGATAGGCAAAAACGGGCAAACTGCAAAACAAATTCTCCGGACAAAAATTGAAGGATATATCTATTATGAAAATATGAGTTGAAGGAGTGATGTTGCCATTTCTATACATTTTAACAAAACATGTTCACAATCATGCTCAACATTTTTTTTCATTTGTTTGGTTTCAGCTTGAACATTTGCTGATTACCTTATGAACCTTGATTAACTGGTTTGTCTGTTTGGTTTCATTCAAATTTACTTAACAATTAGGTAGATATTTAAGGGCAACCTCTTTGCATATCGAGTTTCAGTTTTTGATCGTGTTCTTCACCAAACCAAATTTAATCAAAATAGTCATAAGCATGAAATAATATAATTACATTAAATTATATAGTGAAATAGTGTGGAAATAAAAATTGGGTGAATTCAATTCAGGATTATTGGGACATTTTCCCCAGTCATGGCAAATGTGTCCCAATTTACCTAAATTCACTCTGTAAATAAAACCCAGACTCACCTGGGTTTGCAGTTTATTTTCTACATTTCAACTATTTGACTTTTCGTTATTTTCACTGTTAAAATAATTATTTCAATTCAAAATAATCGTTTGTCGTGTAAATATTTCTTAACAGTGTAACACTATCCACGCCCTAACTAGTTACATGTGAGGTAATACGAGGTTCAAACCACTTTACGGGGGTGATGAAATATGAACAGAGATACATTACCATAAAGAAGATCAAAATTGTATGTATAAAGTTAAATAATTATCACGTTTAGCCATATATTTAAGCACAACAGCAGAGCAGCTACCAGGTCTTTCTCTGTTACTACAACCCTCTTTGGTCTATTCCACAAAAATGGTCTGTTCCAATGTCTCGTGATAACCAGGAAGTAAACTTTCAAATCAGTGAATGTGAGCAGACGTTCTCGAGTTTTTTTTAATTAACCTTCTGTATTTAAAATGCCTTTACTTTGTGGCGGAACATCCGAGGCGAAAGATGCCAATGAAGAGGTGCAGAAAATATGTGATGAGGTTGGTAATTTTACATTGCGGAAAAACAGAAATAGCGAAGTGATGTGTCATACAACATTCACTGACAACTCGCGTTTTTCCTCAGATGAAGTCTCATGCGGAGGATAAAGCTGGGCGAAAGTTTGACGTTTTCACCGCCAAATCTTTTAAAACGCAAGTTGTTGCGGGAAGAAATTACTTCATCAAGGTAGGAAAAAATACTTTTGTGATTTTATGAATGAACTTATAGTGGAACCCTGTTAATGTAATGAGTATGTATGTTCAAAAGCAAGCATCATAACGCTTACACTACTTAACTATAATCGTTTAAATGCACTGTTCTAAACGATTGGTTTTAGGTGCATGTAGGTGAGGAAGACTATATTCATCTGCGTGTCTATAAAACCCTGCCCCATGCTGGAGAAAAACTGGAGCTGCACAGCATTCAGACATCCAAGGCTCATCATGATGCCATTGAATACTTCTGAAGCAATCCTCCAGAAAGATCAAATCATCATGAATATTACCCAAATTATCCCAATCCCACTGTTACCATTTTATACAGTAAATGATTACATTAACATCTGGAAACGAGACATGTTAACTCGTATATTACATGTGATGACGGCTAGTGGGTAAATGCTACCTGTAGTGTAACTCATTGTGAATGAAGTAATCCTTTAAATACATGTCTCCATTATGTTTTCGGTATAGCTGTACAATAACAGTTCATTTTCCCTCACTTACACTAAAAACATCAATTAACTGACATCTAGTTATCCATGCCGATAGTTTGGTCTTCACATTTTTGGCTTTGTACTTGGTGATACTGATGCAATAAATAGTTATTTTATACTTGACTTTCTACAATGTATTGTATTTACATAAAATGCATAGATGGAAAGTTGTGAATATTTTTTTGTTTGTTTATTTTTGCATAATGGACGTTTGGCATATTTGGATTTGTTGTTCAAGTTATGAGTGCTAGGGAGTTCATGTAAATAAAAATATTTAGATTTAATTTTTAGAATATTAAAAATAAATATTGTCTAAATAAAAAATAGATTTAATGTAACTGAAAATCTAAAATATTTTAGATTTAAATAAATGCTAAAAATTAATAAATGCTAAAGATTTAAATAAAACGATAAATAAAATGTAACAAATAAAAAATATTTAGATTTCATAATGATTAAAAATATAATCGATTTATTTATCTGAATAATTTTAGTCTTAATAAATCGATAAAATATAATGTAACGAAATAATCCGATTTAAAAGATTTGATTTAAATTAAAATGATAAAAATAAATCTGATTTAAAATTATAAATAAAAGATTAAATATAATAAAACTGAATAGAAACTAGTTATTAGATTTAAAGAAATTATTTAAATAAAAAAGTTTAGTCAAATAATAGGCTGAAAATAGATTAAATGTAATGTTAACTAAATATTATTCAAATAATATTTTGACAAATTTACAATTTTTTTCAAAGTATAAATTGGGCCTTTATACAAGAACCAGTCTTTTAAATTTTAGGATGGGGGTTCCTTGCATGAGGATCATCATCTGTGGGAGCCTGTGGGGTCTAAGAAAATGAAAACCCCTGCTTTAAACTTTGACACAAGTGGCCATGTCAACATTTGAGAACAGATCTTATCGTTTCCTCTTCAAATGAACATTCATCGCGGTGTTGCAAAGCAAAAACAGACAATTCAGCAACTGGAAAACATTTCATTTTTAATAAAATCTTTTGTACAATATTTATACAAAAAGGTTTACAGGACTTGGGCAACAGTGGTGTTCTTTCTCTGTAGAAACACAAAGCCATAGACAGCACACTGGCGGAGGAGGGTTTGTGGGATGAGTTACAGGGACGTTTGGGCTCAATGTCCCGGCTCAGCTCCAGGTGTTGTCCTCAGAACACTGTGTGGTTCATACTGACAACAGAACTATCATTCACTTGATCTTGGGAGGGGTGTAGTGAATTCGGCACCTTTCATTGAAAACCTAGAGGGGAAAATGTCATCAATAACAAATGTTTCTGAATGTAAACAGCTCATATTCAATAAAATCAATAGAAGACACTCAAACCCACCTTCAGACTCCGGTCATTGACCACCTCTTCAACATTTAGCTCAGACTGCATGATTTTTAACTGTAGGCAAATTGAGAAGATTTTGATTTCAGACATTTGTGAACAGACTTCAGGACAGTGTTATTTTAGTTTTATTATAGTTTTATTAATATTTTGAATTAGCATTTTTTTTATTTTAGTTATGTTCATTTTAGTTTAATTTTTTAGAATTTTTCGTTATGTGCTGTTTTCAGTTGATTTGTTTTTTTAAAATACTGCTATTTAGGTTTAGTTTGTTTTTATTTCAGTTTTAGTTCAATTTAGTGCTTCCATTTAAACATATTTAAGTTTATTGCCGAGGCAACATTTCTAAGTTTAGTTTAAGTTTTTTAATATTTATATTTTATTTTTTCAATTAACAGAAATGTTTTTAATAATTTTACTTAACTCATCTTTTGAATTATACACTGCCGTTCAAAAGTTTTTGATTGATAAGACTTTTAATGTCTTTAGAAGAAGTCTCTTATGCTCAGCAAGGCTGCATTTATTTTATTAAAAATACAAAAAAAGCAATATTGTGAAATATTAAAATGTAAAATAACTTTTCTATTTGAATACATTTTAAAATGTAATTTATTCCTGTGATTTCAAAGCTGAATTTTCAGCATCATTATTACTCCAGTCTTCAGTGTCACATGATCCTTCAGAAATCATTCTAATATGATGATTTGCTGCTCAAGAAACATTTATGATTATTATCAATGTTGAAAACAGTTGTGTAAAACATTTTTTAGGATTCTTTGATGAATAGAAAGTTCAAAAGAACAAAAAATCTTACAGATTAAAAACTTGAACGGCAGTGTATAAAAGGGAACATAATATAATAATATTGGCATGGATTTGAGAAGCACAAGTCTTCAGATTCACATGGTTCCACGTATTTTCTGTTATATATGTAAGTTGGCAACCTCTAGTCTTATTATGATATTACTTTGGTTATGAGTCAACAAATTAAACTATGTAACACTAGAGTACATGAGACTACACCCCCTAGTGGCAGACAGTGGTATTACCTTAGTTTGTTCTTTCCTGAGTTGCTTGATAATTGACAAGTTGTCACTATCTTTTGCCCTCTTTTCACGTAACTGCCCGACAACAGCAGAGGTCTCTGTAATACATGATTTTATTGCCTTATCTCTGGAAAGATGGGCTTCCATGAGCTGAAAGACAGAAAGTAAAGGGAAAGGGCTTGTAATTAACACATCACATAGTACACTAAAATAAGTCACACATCAAGCATAGAATTAGGGGGATCTCTAATAATCATTTTAGGTTACTTAAAAGCGTGTTGTAAGGCGATACATACAGATTCATAAAGTTCTTTGCAGGTCTGTGTGGCGTCCACTTTGCCTGAAAAGGACACAGTGGGCACAGTGGTATTAAGGGCATGGACAATTCTGTCATCAATGGTGCGCATCCCTTTTAATACTTCCTAGAGGACATAAGGAGAGATAGAAAAACAGCAGACCATGTCAATAAAATTAAACTTTCAAGTTGCTATTTTTTTCCATTTACTTAAACCAATGCAATCATTATTGTTCTGATGCCTTAATTAAAACCTTAAAAAAATAAGTATAATTTTCTCCATTAAGAGATATTAATATTACTTATTACTAATGTAACTTAATTATCTCACCCCCATCTCATCCAAGATGTTGATGTCTTTCTTTCTTCAGTCGAAAAGAAATACTTTTTTTTGAGGAAAACATTTCAGGATTTTTCTTCACATAATGGACTTCAATGGCAACCAACGGGTTGAAGGTCCAAATCAATGCAGTTTCAAAGGGCTTCAGAGGGCTCTGCATGATCCCAGCCGAGGAATAGGATCTTATCTAGTGAAACGATCTGTCATGCGCGACTTCGGTGTTGTGCTTCTTCACGTCGTATGACGTCGGAAAGGTCACATCCGTGATGTATGTGAAAGTACCGACCCAGTGTTAAAACGAACGTGCAAAGACTAAATCAAACGCCCTTTACAAAAATAAAGGTAAAACAATGATGTCAGACAAATTTAAAGTTGGAGGAAAACATGAGATGGTGTTTTTCGGCACTGGGTCGTTACTTCCACCTACGTCACGGCCGTGACCTTTCCAACGTGATGATGTCATATGCCGTGAAGAATCACAACACCGAAGTCGCGCATTTGTGGTTAAAAAGTATATACTTTTTTTTTTTTAAATAACCGATCGTTTCGCTAGATAAGACCCTATTCCTCATCTGGGAATGTGCAGAGCCCTTTGAAACTGCATTGATTTGGATCAATTGGTTGCCACTGAAGTCCATTATGTGAAGACAAATCCTGGAATGTTTTCCTCAAAAAAACTTACATTTCTTTTCAACTGAAGAAAGACAGACATAAACATCATGGATTAGATGGGGGTGAGTAAAATATATGGAAATGTACAATGTTGAAGTGAACTAATTCTTTAAAGTATTACCGATGTTGTCACACGTCGATTAACCGGTGGGAAAATGTCCTCACCGTCACATCCCTAGCCACAATATGTAATTTCGCCGCTAGAGGTCGCTTATTCATAACAAATTCATTATTTTGCGGAGCTTTTATTATGCCACACTTGCCGCTTCCGCTTTTTCTGGTAATGCGTATGTGGGGTAACACAGTGCTGTTTTATCATATTAGATACATTATTTGACTTTAACTGTGTTGAGCTATATAACAATGATTAGTTTTCTGTCAATGAATGTATCCAAACAGTTCACCTTTCTAATAAAACACATAATATATTAAAGCGTCTTTGGTGTTTCCATGGTTTTTTACAAAATAAAATAAAATCGAGGTTAACGCGGGTATGATGTCATTGGGCGACACACGGACATGGTCCGTGTCCTGGCTAAAATTGCTTATTTCTCTGGATTTAAACATTCTTGGAAACATCTGGGATAATTTAAGTACACAAGTCAACAAAATATATAACACTGTTCTAGTGGTTTTTGGATATTTTAATCAGAAAATCTTACATATTGTCCCTTTAACTGAGGGAACACCTGAATTACCGCAGACATAATTAAATTAATAGAAATGAATCGCACAAATTAAATGAAATAATTATCAAGAGGTTTTAAACGAGAAGTGTCACAACACCTAAAATTATACTTTACCTTCAAATAAAATCCTGATGCTGGAAAAAGTTTGAGTCCATGATGTCAACTACTCGTATATTTCACGTAAATATGCTTTGATAAAAATATTTTAATTTTTGTATATTGTGTATAAATTATAGGCAATTTAATGCATACATTTATAATAATAAAAAAAGCAATGTCATGTTTGCTCTGCTGCTCATTAAACCACACGACTGCGTGCATTAGACCAACGAGGGTTAGACATTTGTACAACATTCTCGTAAACATTATAAAACCGTGCTCATGTGCGCTTATGAATCCTGCCTAATTTTATCCTGACCATTGGCGAGTTCGCTGGTTTTACCTGAAACATTGAAAAGTCCTCACAGTTCAGAACTCCACCGGGCGCCGCCATACTGGACTCAAGAGGTCCTGCGCGCCGAGGGTGTCCAAATACTGCCTGAATTATACTTACTACAAAAACTGTCGTCTTTGACACTAACTAAATAATGTTACAGATCATTACTGAGTGTTGTTCATACTAATGTAAGCCAATTTAACAGAGATTATGTTTTGTAAATATTTCTCAAGATAAACATGATCAGGATTAAACGTGAGCGTGTAAAATGCACAGGTGCTTTATGCGAAATATTATTATAATTATTATTATCTTCAAATATTGTGCATATTATCTTATTTAACTATGCTATTTACAACTACGTGTCACGATATACGTATGTCCTTAACAGGCGCTCATATGTGCTGTTTTGACTGTTCAGGGTCCTTCAGTGTTTCCACAGCTCTGCGCTCTTGTACGAACTACTCGAACTGACTTTCAGGTAGAGGAACTAAACCTGGCATTGACACGTTGACAGGCTTTCATGGCTTAAATATTGTCCTTTTTCTTTCACTATATTTTTCTTCAGAAGTCATGATCCTCAACATGATCGGCGGGCCTCGCGCTGCTTTTGGCACTTTAATAGGTCAGTATTTTCCATATGATTCATGCAGCATGTGATAAGCGTTGTCACAGGGCACAGTGGGCATTCTTAAAAAAATGTCCGCACAAAAGCTAAGCAGTGAACATTTGATTATAAACTCTAATAAACGATTATGGCGTAGTTTATTTTATTTGTTTTGACTCTGCCATGATTGGATTCATGAGGTTATATAAGGTTATTGCATGGGTTTCATCCCTTTTAAATGATGTTTTATCTAATACGTGAAAAGAGCCACACCTCTTGTGAATTGACTTATTACTATATTTACAACTCTATCTGACCTCTCTTACAGAAATGTACTATATTATATTTTTCTAGCAAAATAAAACATCAATTATAACTGTATTCTTGTTTTACTCAAATAGTTATATAATATTAATATCTTAAAATATAATTGTATTACATATAAATTATGAATATTATACAAATAACTATTCGTATCAGTCATGGTACCTTGTTATCGCTTAGTATTTCATCAAAAAAAAGCACTCTATCTGATCTCTCTTACAAAAATATACCACTTACAAAATAAATGTACAAAATACAACACTAAATGTACAAAAAAAATGAAATGATAAATAAATTATTAATATATATATAATTGTGTGTGTGTATGTGTATATATATATATATATATATATATATATATTATAGCTGGTAATTTGGTATTGCTCAGTATGTAATCAAAAAATAATGACATGAAAGATTATGAAAGCTTGTTTGAAGAGGATCCCAAATTCCCAATAAATAACAGTTTTACTGTAACTGGAATTTTTGGCAGAAACTATAGTTGCTAATGTGAGTCTGAATATAGTTTGAATATAGTAAATATAGAAAGAAAATATACTCTCATTTTTTAGTATAGTTTGTACATTTAACTTTAGCCAAGGTAATGTTTTTATGTACGTTTATTTCTAACAAGTTATAATAATAAATAAAATGATTAGAAGTCTAATTCTTAAAAGCTCCCAAATGGCTGCTCAAATAATGGGCCAGTTTACTTTCCTCATTTTGGGAACAAAAAAAAGTTTTGGACTTATAATCAGTGCAAATGTAACAGGAAACAACCCATTTGTGTTGTATAAACATCATCATACATCATCATGGCAGCCTTAAAGGGACAGTTCAGCTAGAATTGTCTTTATGTGTTCCACTGAGGAATGAAAGTCATACAGTCATAAAGATGATGACAGAATTTACATTTCAGGCTGAACTATCCCTTTAATGGTCCCTTTCCCTCCATAGGGCAGTGGCGGAGAGGTGTGATGAACGCAGGGAGAAGAAGACTGTGCAGCAAGCCTCAAGAAGGGGCATCCGCACCCCACCAGACCCCAGAACCAGGTCAGTACTCTAAATATCCGTTCACTTCTACCTGCCTGCATTAGAAGTAGTGGCATATGACATGACACAGCACTCAAATTTGATCTTTTTCCCAACAGACCAGCTTCTCCACACTAACACCTTGTTTCTCATCTCTTGTTGCTGCCTTTAGCTCAACGGCTTGGGTTTAAAGTACCAGGCTACCGCCCATCAGAATGGGATAAGAAGATGCTGATGTGGTCTGGGCGATTCAAAACCGCAGAGCAGATTCCAGAGTTTGTGTCGTAAGTGGGCTACCCCCAGTTTCAGGCATGCTACTGAACATGTAGTTGGTTTATGAGGTCATGTGCTAGCTTATTGGTGGAACACAAGAGCTGTCTGCTGTAAGGTTCAAATGAGATTTACTCCCAGTGTAATGACAGGTAATTAGTGTAATTCATGGTATCTGGAGGGAGTTCAGAGTGGGCTTTGTTTGTGATGGTTAGACGCAAAACAGAACAGGCACGTCCTTTGTGACCCTCCATACATACAGTTGCTTTTTACTAGGGATGGTTAAAAAAAATGTAACGATTAATCTTGATGTTTAATTTTCCTAATTTTTAAAATCCCAAGATCAGTCTTTTTAGTGTACGACTATTTTCAGTAGCTTTGTGAAAATGTATATGTTAAGGCCTGTTCACACCAAGAACAATTTTTTCTTTTTTTGAATTTTGTGTTTTGAGTATTTGAATGTATATGTGTCAAGTGTTATATGTGAAGCACCATGAGAGCCTAAACGAATGGCCCCAAGGGGATAAATAAAGCTTTATATATAGGAAGATGGTGCACTCCGATTACTTATGAATGGGAAACGGCCAATATGGCGAATAAGCCCCGCCTTCTAAACAAAAGAGCCAATCGTTGATTAGTAAAGACATCGTGTCACTGCAGCTGTTGCTCCGGTTGCTATAAAAACAGGCAGTATTCTGAGACACACGTTGATTCGAGCATTTAGAAACCAAATTTATGAGACAGTTGTTGTCAGATTTTATTGGTGATTTCAAATATGAAATTTAATCGTAAGCTTGGCAAACAGTTTTGGAGAATTTTAATGTTTCCCCATTTAAAGCGATAGGAACTGCACTTAAATGCCGAGACGCGTTTCAAAGATAGCCGCCAAGTGAAATTACTTGTCTTATAGGGACTTTGACTCTGCTATTCTCATAGAATTAGAACAATTATTAGAATTTTATGTTATAGTTATCTTTATAGATATTGTACTTGGTGTGAACTGTTCTGGTATCGTTCTGCTGAACTTACTCACTTCTAGCTTCCTGCCAATTGTTTATGTTGAAATTTAGATTGTCGATACACCAGTTAATATTTACAACACTGTGTTTATGCTGCATAAAAATATGGGTCAAATATAGGTGAATATGCAAATTCACTCTTTGCCAGTAGGTGGCACTTGTGGAACAGGAGAATTATAGCGGTTACATAAAGCACTGCTGCACTTATAAACACTAAGGGCCCTATTTTAAGGATCTAAGCGCATGGTCTAAAGCACACAGCGCAAGTGCACTTAGGGCGTGTCGGAAACAACTTTAGCTAGTTTAATGACGGGAAAAATGGTTGGCGCACCTGGCGCATGGTCTAAAAGGCTTGTCCCTATTCTCTTAATGAGTCAGGGGTGTGTTTTGGGCGTAACGTGCAATAAACCAATCAGAGTCTCAGCCAGTTGCCCTTGCACCATGGCGGATTCGCTATATACATGGCGGAATTTGCGAGCGGAATACTGAGACGCTTCTCCAGAGAGGAATCCTTTCCTCAAAATAGCAACGAACCAACAATGTGCCTGAACACACCTCGTTTTGAGACTAACTGTATTGAGCTGAAACTAGCAAAAAAAACACTTGCACCGCGTCTGGCATCACATTGTGCTGGGTTTATGATAAGTTTATAATCATTATACGTCGGTAATATGAAAAGAAAATGTCATCAAAACTACAGTGTAGACCGATTTTTTTTTAATTAAGAAAAGGTACTGTTGTGTGTGTGTGTATTAACATTTGAATCAAATTTTAAAATCTGTCTATATGCCTTGCCCTACTCTTTACAATGTTTTCCTTTGTAAAAACACAGCATTATACAGTAGGACTTCAGTTGTTTAAACATCTTTGTGGATGTACTATTTTAAGCTAATGCTTATACCTATGAAAATTGTGTTTTCAGTTTTGAGATGATTGATGCTGCCAGGAACAGAGTGCGTGTGAAGGCCTGCTATGTCATGATTGCACTGACCATCCTGGCATGCCTCGCTACGGTTATCTCTGGCAAACAGGTAATAAAACAGTGTGCTGCTGTATAAATGAAAAGCCATCTTTGATTGTGTAATATATGGCTGTCAAATCCTAACCGATGTCTTCTATGACAGGCGGTAAGTCGGCATGACAATCTGACCTCTCGTAACATGGAGAAGAAGGCTCGATGGAGAGAGGAAGCACAGAAGGAGAAGGAGGCCGCTGCACTTGCAGAGAAAGCCCAGTGATATGCGTCCATTCGAGCTCCCAAGCCAATCATTCACCAACCAGTTTTTCAAATATTAAATGCCACACCCCATAGGAACTCTGGTGGAGGTGGTACAATGCACCTCCACGACTTTTAGAGTAGTGTATAAAATAAAGATGTGTGAGATTGTGATTTTTGTATATATTCAGAAAAAATAAAATAATGTTCCACTGATGTTTTTTTCCTTTACAACTATCCTTAGTCTAATTGTGAACTCTTGTTTTTGTAGCTAATATTTAATAGTAATAATGAATTACATTCACGAATTACATGACATGAAGGTAAAGATATCAGCTGATATTAGAAATGTATTTATCAGTATCTGTCCATATTGGATATTTGCTATTTTTCTATTCAGAATAATGTAACAGTATTTTATTTGATAATTTAATATTAAGTTTACTCTTTACAAAATCTCAAAATGAACATTTTTCATACTGTACATTATAATGTTGTGATGCCTAAATTAAATTGCAGCATCTAATAAACTGATTTATTTACTCTATTTTTAATCAATTTATTTAAAGTGTTCATTCAGTCAAAATAGAATAATATTATCAGGCATGACAAGAAACTAATTATCAGCTTGATGGCATTCCTGTAGCTCAAACAGTAGAGTATGGCACTAACAATACCATGGTCACCATTTTAATATTGGTGCATTCCTATATGGTCTCCTAAAGCTGATGTTTATTGGCTGTGCTTGGTTAAAATGACCAATCAGAAGAATAATAGCGGCATGTTAATCTGTTTGTTCACAATATCCTTAAATTATATATATATATATATAAAAAAAAGTACATGGTTTAAAATGTAGGTTGAGAGTATGTGAGAAAACCATCAGCTAAAGGAAAACCTGACTCCTGTAGGGAAAACCGCAGGGAGACTTAAACGCTTCTCTTTGTTGACAACACATTTATAAACAATTCTCATTACGAATTTGGGAGATGGTTGGTGTATGTTGCGCTCTGCAAATTACAAGCAACTCAAACACAGAGCTTGCAGAGTAGCATTTACTGTGAATCAAAACGGAAAATGAACAGTGCTGTGCTTTACTCTGAGACATGCAGCACGTCACACTATATATTTATAGTGTATAATTGCATCACAACTGTTGCAATTTCATGATCGCACTAAGCCAACACAGTCTCCTAACCATGCAATGTTAAAATTCATAAAGTTACCACCGGGCAACTGGCGAGTAACACCATTTCAACGCTGTTTTTTACTTGCATTTGGCACTTTGAACCCTGGCTAACATGCAGGGTGTCCTGTAGATGGCGTCGCGAGCTCATGCAGCGTTGTTGTGTTCCACTGATGTTTATTTCCTTTACAACTATCCTTAGTCTCATTGTGAACTTTGTTTTTGTAGCTAATATTTAATAGTAATAATTCCAAAATTACATGAAGGATATTTAATAGTAATAATTCCAAAATTACATGAAGGTCAAGATATTAGAAGTGAATTTACAAGTATCTGTCCATATTGGATATTTCCTATTTTTCTGTTGAAGCCAATTCATGCATTGAATGTATTAGAAAATGTAACATTTTGCAGTTTTAGTAATTGTTTAAGGCCATTTCGTGATTTCAATCATACAGTAACCAGGACCCAACCCAATAATTTTTTCCTCGGATTTAAGCACTTTTTCACGTGGGTCAAAAAAAACAAGGGAATTCGTATAAATACAGAAAAATCACATTCCTGATATAATGACTGGCCCTTTTGTGAATGAAGCAATGATGAATGAGTCTCCTGAAGTACCCACAAATTTCTAATTAAATCACTTGACCACTGAGCTTCATGAAACAGCATTTATGCAAATGGCGTAACAGAGAACAGTTACACAATCTCAATACAACAGCAGTATTGAACAAAGAGCTGGTCATCTCTTGGGAAGAATCGACATTGAAATAAGAAAAACAAAGTAAACAATCATATCTTGAGCTAATACCCAGTACATTTTATGTTTAAACTTATTGATACATTTTTAGTCTTCTTTAAAGTCCATTTGTTTGTCATGTTCCACCTCCATTTTTTTAAATGAGGATTATGGCACCTTCGGTATTAAGAGATTCTAACGCTCACAAAAATACAATAAGATAAAACAGGAAACCAAACAGTACTGAACAACTTTCTGCTCTGTATTTTTTCTTATATAGTTCTAGTCACATATGTTGCGTCTAAATGTGTGTGCATTCACCATGATTAGACATTAATATTAAAGTTTGTCTCACAAACGTCGGGAAGCTAAAGCCTTTCAGCTCATTTTTCAACAGCTTGTTAAAATATGGTGGAAGCTTTGAAGGGGTCGAGTTTTCTCAGCACTCTTAAATACTTAGTGTTTTCTGTAAATACATCCCATAATGCAGATACGCACCATTCCTCTTCACCTTGATATCCTGAGAAGCGTTTCGGGGGCATAAAACTGACTACAGAGGTTCAAATCTAAACAAAGGGTCTGTTCTGAACGTAAAGTGCTGATGATGATGATGCTCATGTGAAATTGTCCTCTTGAAATATCAAATGGTTTTAATGCACAGGATACAGGACCTGTCTTTTTGTCTGTCCAGCAGTCTCAGTGAGCAGGAAGACTCCAACTCCCAGAATTCCAAAGGTGCAAGTGTGTAACCCTAAAAGGAGAGGCGGAGCCTGTACAGTTCAGTCATTGTCGGAATGCACGTTCAATGCGTGTCAAAAAGCAAAAGACCATCTGACTGGCACTGTCAGTCAGAAAGCCTGGACCCCTCAGTCCGTCTTTAAGTTGTCTGGGTCAAATGGGAAGGTAAAAGTGCCTTGCCTTCAGCAGATGTCCTTCAGCGTACATTGACCGTCATTTTTCTTTTTTTGGGAGAAGGGAGGGAGGGAGGGGGGATTTTGGAGACATGCAAACACAGTCACACGGTCAGTCCAGTGTTTTACAATAGATGAAAAGTCAATATTGCAGTCACGTCACACAAGCTGTGCTTTCCCAGCTTCTATCAACTCATCGCTGGATGCAGTTTTCCTGAATCGGGACTGATGGGATACGCGTGATTTGAAGGGCTGAATGAAAGTTTAATGAAGGAAGTGGGATATTTAAGTCATATGTAAAAGTCTACTGGTCACATTTTCTGCATGTCACCATCGTTCCAGACCGGGCCAATGACATCAGGGAAGTAGGACAAGAGAGGGGAAATGGGTTGACCGGCAACACACGCTCTTGTATAACACACTCTAATTGAAATGTTCATTTGTTAAATCCTTCGCTCAGTTGGGTCAGTGGGGCATCTCTCACCCTACAGGGTGGATTGCTTGGAGAATAAGGGAGTGAGTGGAATGTTAAAGTTGGAAACCCTCCATGGGAGCCTCACACTGCTGGAAAAGGAACTGCTGCTGCTGGAGGTCAACAGCAGGTGCCAGAGCCGGATCTTCATCATCTGTGCTGAAGTAGCGCTCGATCAGGTCAAAAGCCTTTTGGTAGATCTCCTGGTTCTCATGACCCTGTAGGAACTCCAGTTTGTCCAACCCTGATGGAAAGCAATAGAAAAAAATATTAAGCTTAAATTTGATCATAGTTTGTCTTTTGTTTTTAAATTATTTTTTTGTTGTTGTTGTCATATTTATGTTGTAATTTATATTTATATTTACATGAAATTATAATATATATATATATATATATATATATATATATATATATATATATATATATATATATATATATATATATATATATATATATATATATATATATATATATATATATATATATATATATATACACACACACACACACACATACATACACACACACATTATATTTATATTTACATGAAACTCCTTGTGAAAATCTGATCTCCTGAAAAGATGAACACTGCTGTGCTTAACATTAAATAGGGTTTATTGTTGAAAGGTCGGGATATTTAATGAAGCATATGAAGACCCCAGAGAACCAATTACAGGCATTTGATCAGTTAAGGACAAAACAGTTTTTTCCCCCTCCCCATTCAACAGGACGATACAACAACATCAAATTATTCAAAATAGTTTTTAAAAAATTATTATTTCAATTATAAAAATTTAATTAAGATATATTATTATTATTGTAATACTATTGTACTGTAAAATGAAATAAAATAGTATTTATTCATTATTATTATTATTAATGAAAATATTTTACATAACCACAATAAAATTACAATACCAATATTCATTAAACCAAAGAACTTTATTTAGAACTTTTATTTTGTTTTTTTATTTCTGCAGGGAAACCTTAAAGCCCAAAGTATTTGTACAGTACATGACGTAAATTTCATCATTAGCATAGTAAGCCTGTACAGTAGACGTATGCAGCCAGATGCTAGTGTTGACGTCAAAACTGAAGTATACTTTGGAGTTAAAGCTTCTGTTTTGCTGACAACAGATTAAAAAAATTATCCTTATTACAAATCAGGGAAGATAGTTGACCAGGTTATAAGCAACCCAAACTCACAGCGCTTGCAGAGATGTTAGTGTGGAGCAGCATTTACTGCAAACTCAGAGACCATTTGTTTTCCTTGATTTTCACATTTCACGTAGGTGGATCAAGTTTTTCAGGTCAGAAAATATGGAAATCCATATAAATACAGAAAATTACATCCAAAGTGTGACGGCTAACATACCATATGCCTCCTCAATGAGCGCGCAGTAGGGGTTGATTCCTCCTCCTCGTTTAGCCTCCAGCTCACCCAGTCGTAGGATGTTCTCCAAGCCATTTAGGGCCACCTGTACAATCTTTGAATCCATCAGTGTCAGGAGGTCACATAAGGGCTTGATGCAACCAAGCTCAACAAGATGCCTAAGGAGAAGATCAAAGCATTATAATATATAGCCATCTTGGTTGCTGATGCAGGAAGTGATCTGATCACAAATGACAGTTAAGACCAGACTTAAGAAGTGATCAGTCTCACCTGATCTGCTCAGCAGAACCGCCAGATGTGGCGTTTGTGATGGCCCACGCCGCCTCTTTCCTTGTGCGGAACTCAGCCACTTGCAGAATACTTATCAACGGGGGGAGCAAATCTGCATCCATCACCATCTACATGTTACAAAGATGAAAAGGAAGAGTGTGAGAGAAAAAGACACTCAAACTGAAGTTTGAACTGTTTAAACATGTATGTACCTGTATTTGTGCACGATTCCCAGCTGTGATATTGGAGATGGTCCAACATGCCTCTTTTTTAATGGACTCTTTCGGGCTACTCAGCAGGTGAAGAAGACTTTGCAGGGCAGAGCAGTTAAGAATCACCTGTTCATGAGAAAACAAAATGACAAGTTATATCCGAAGTATGTATTAGCTACAACATTACAGCAGAGGTAATATCAGCTACAATTATATCGTAATTGTTGTTTTAACGATGGCGAAGCTGACATTAACACCTTGAGAGTGCATGTTTTCACTGCATGATGTACCCTAGTTGAACGCAGGTAGAACACCCCAAAATTTTATATATGTGGACAAAACCCCAGTGAGTTTTTTTTTGTATATCTGGTTACGTCAAACCTGTAACCCAAGCCATTTTCAAGGAAAACATGCTCTAGACCAGGGGTCGAGAACCTTTTGTGACCAAAGAGCCATTTTTTCATTTTTGGTTAATTAATTTTTTTCAAAAGAGCCACAGTTAAAAAGTTGTAAGAAAAAGTTGTATTTTTCAATAAAATTTCAACAATAGTAATTATTAGGTCCATAAACAACTTAAAACAAAACAAATATGCAACAAACAATAAATAACTTGCAATATGGAATTAATTGTGCAGGGCTTTCACTGTGAGGTTAACAACTGAGGAGCATAATCCTCTTGTGTGTGTGTGTGCGTGTGTGTGTGTGTGTGTGTGTGTGTGTGTGTGTGTGTACGCACACAGTCCTTACATCTACTGTGGTTACGTGAATACTCGACTTGGCATTTTGATATATGCGTTTATTTATCCGGTTAAGTGCGCAACTACAGACACATTCCCACTCTTTTCATTCTTATTCATTCATGTTTCGTTATTAATAACTTCAAACAGTATCGTCAACTGAAGTCTGCATGGATTATCATAAATACGACACATTATAGGACATAAAAGGTCTCCGCAGCTCCGCGAGTTAAATGTTTTGAAATGTCTCTTTGCACAGCAAAGCACCAGTTTCAATAAAAGCCAATATAGCCTACTTTTGCATTTTCGCTGCTGTTCTAAAAATGTCTTTCGCCATTATCTCAGTCACTCAGTTGCTTGAATCCGAGTGCAGGAGCTGTAGGTTTACCACAGAAAAGTAAGTGGTTTGCAGTTGATTGCTGCCATGACTCGTGACACTCGCGAACAGCACTGAACACGCACTTTGGCATGTACAACTTCAATATTATTATTATCATAAAATTTTCATTAACTTCGGTAGGCTGTACAACAAGGAATTGTAATTGGCTGCATTTTCTGCAGAGAGTGGATCTCTGTGTGTGTGTCTAATTTTTTATCGATCATTTGATAAAGGGTGAGAGACCTAACGAGCCACATGATTTTTGTCAAAGAGTCAGGTGTGGCTCACGAGCCATAGGTTTCCGACCGATGCTCTAAACGGACATCTTTGACCGTTGCACTCATGTCTCGCACAAGAAAGGCGCATGTTTAAAGCCACAGGGGAATTGTTGTGAGTCTCTGAGCAACACACAGTGGAGTTTAGTTCCTGAGTAAATCAGCGTTTTTGAACAAATTCATAAAGGCGTCACTTGTTTCGTTTCAAATCGGTTGAAGAAATTACTCAAATTACTTAATTTTAGTTTCATATTTAAAATATGAAAAAAGTCATATTTCAGTATTCTAAAATAATAATACATTACATAACATTAATTCCATAGCATTATTTATGCAATTGTAACTGCAGTGTAAATACATCCAAATGCTTTAGATGGAGCTTATGTGCTATACTGCAGTGCAAACATGGATTTGTTGATACTTATTTTATTAGATTGGTAAAAACCTATAGTGTCTTATTACTCTAAATTAATTTATTGATTAAATATAAGATTTTGACGATGCATACATCTAATAAAGTTAGAAATAAACTGCCCATATAAAGGTAAAAATGCCCCTAGAAATCAGCCAAGGTACCAGCACAAAAACAACCAAATATTGTCTAATTATTGTTATCAACAAAATCCCAGAAAATATTGATATCATTTTTGTCACTATCACACACTATTAGGCAGAGGACATCTAAAAAAAAAGAAAAAAAAGAAAAAAAAGGCGCAATTATTTCACCTGAGTCTGTAGGTCGTCTCCTGTGACTATGTTCCCCACGGCTCTTAGAGCAGGGGACACCACCTTATATTCTGCATGTCTGGAACACATGAGAACAACAGCTCAGAAAACTGTTACTTAAAGGATTTCAAGTATTGCCAAAAAAAAAAGAAGAGAAGCCCTCTTAAAAGCCTAAGCCAGTGGTTCTCAACCCGGAGGGGCTGGGGCCCAATGTAAACTTCCAGGGGACCTCTAAATGTATTAAAATAATAGAAAACATCATTCAAATCAGCTAAAACAACAACTAAAAAAAAACATTTTATTTCAACTTTTTTTTAAAGAACCAATAGTCTTGGAAACCTGGATACTGTAAATGAGGTAGCCTAATTTTCAAAGTGTGGAAAATTCATGAAATCTTATAACTCCATCAACATTATTATAATGCATATACATTTTTATAGCTATGCCCAGCACTAAAATATTTTATTCTGTAGAAATTGAGAATAATCCTTATCCAGTAAATCACAAATGACTGGAAAAGTCAAGTCGACAATGGAGGGCCTTTGAATCACAAAGGTTGAGAACCACTGACCTAAGCTATTCATTATTCTTATATTCTTTTTTATGTCTTACAGCAGCAGCTCCACTAGTCTGCGACAGACTCCTGAGTCAATAACAGCCTGGATCTTTTCATTGGGACCGTCGGACAGATAAGAAAGAGCCCAGCATGCATCGGCCAGAATGTCAGTATCGTTCACAAAGAGCAGCCAGGACAGAACGCTGAGACACGGTGACACCTGCATTAAAAGACAAATACAAGACTTAGACTTAGATCTCACCTTTAAAGGTGTGTATACTCATGTGACTTAAGTTTAAATAAATTACTCAATTACTAAGTTAATATTGATATATATTTTATAAAAATGTTAATTCATTTTTGTTCATAATACATTAATCCACATCAATGTATCATAAAAGAAAATAAATGTTCAAATGTACATCAATAAATTATGTATTATAGCTTAAAATTTAATGCATTTTCATTTACCCCAGTCTTCAGTGTCACATGATCCAAAAATAATTATAATTCTAATATGCTAATTTGATGCTCAAGGAACATTTGTTATTATTATTATCAATGTTGGAAAAAGTATATTTTTGTGAAAAACATTATCATTTTTTTCAGAATTATTTGATGAATAAAAAGAAGCAAATAAAATAAAAAGTCAGCATTTATTTGAAATAGAAATCTTTTATAACATTATAAATGTCTTCATTTATAATTAACACGTCCTTGCTAAATAAAAGTATTAATTTCTTTAAAAAACTTGTACTGACCCCAAACTTTTGAATAATTTTTTTTATAAAATACATTTTATATCTACATATTAAATTCTATACTATTTTGTCTAAAAAGATTTCAAAATAAAACACTAAAAACTAAAGTTAATCATTAAATACTAAATATTTAATTCTTAAATATTTAAAAACTTAAATAATATTTAACACATTAAATATTTCAAGTGAACCTGGACGTAAAACATTATAACGTACAGTATGAAAACAATGGATATTCATTTTGAAATTATATTTAACAGTGTACATTATAAGTGTTTTTAAAATTTGTGTTAGATGATGGTAAAATCATCAAAATAATAATAATAATAATAATATTTTTTAAAAGCACTATACAAATAAATTGTTTTTAAATGTAAGTAAATAGAAGGTGATTTTACCTTGGCAAAATCTGGGGGTGGGTTTTTCCCTCTGCACAAGTTAGACAGAGCCCAAACTGCGTTCCTCATCATAGTCAGACGATTTTGTTTAGCCAATAACCTGCAATGAGAAACCTGCATTATTAGAACCATAATGATACATCATTCAACAGTATGGTTGTTCTAAAATGAATGCTTGCATGACTTACTGTACTAGAGATGGTAGAATATTGCAGTCCAGAACATAATCTCTGCACTCAGTGCTGTCCCCTGCGATATTGCCTAAAGCCCACACCGCCTGCAACAAAGAAAGTTTCAATCACATATAATTAAACATAAAATTACATAAAATTAAATATTAGTCCTATTTTATTATACCAAACTGGGTCTATTTGTGCCCCTTGATTGTAAATATGTACAGATGCTTGCCTGTTCTTGTACATCCTCGAAATCAGAGCTGAGCATCTCAATGAAAATGGGCACTGCCCCAGCCTGGATGACGACACGCGTCTGGTGGGATGTTCCTGAGGCGATGTTAGTCAGAACCCACGCTGCTTCAAACTGCAAAGACAGGACGTCTGTCACTATACTGCAGAAAAGCATTCACTAACGCACCATTCAAAAGCCAAGAGGATTAAATAAAGATACCGGTGAGAATATACACATTCCAATAGTGTGAGCGTGTGCTGGGAGAGATTCATGCCGGATGACTCACTGTCTCACTGCTGCGACTTGGGGCCTAAGACTGGCAAGCGGTTCTTCTGGCACTACACTGCATAGTTCGTTTTAATTAGGGACGTGCACCACAACTAATTTCCATAATGGAAATTTTGTAAACGACTAGTCTAAGAAACCCCCAGAAGACAGTCAGAAAACTGTGTGTATAAGCGATGCATTTGAGGGGCTACTTAATCTATAAATCAACCAGTCAAATCCCATACTGAATGCTGCTAAAAAAATTGGTTATATACTGTGCTTGTCTTGCATTATGATACAGCATTAACCTAAAAGGTAGGGTAGGCAATTGCGGAGAGGCTAGCAATAGCAAGTTAGCATTGAAAGCATTAGATCCCACCCTCCCTTCAGAGTATCTCAAAAGCCAAGCCTCCTTCAAAACACATGAACGCACACAGCAGAGTCTGCAAAGCGCCATGAGAGACGGCACATACCATTACAATAATAATGAACTAGTGCTGGGCGGTATACCGGTTCATGCCGAATACAATTTTTGTATTTTTGTTACAATATGAATTTTTATTATACCGCAATACCGGTGTATGCCACTTAAACAACGTTCAGAACGTGGCGCAGCACGACACTGTTTGAGAAGGGTCCCGTTTCACTGTGGTGAGAGCAGCTGAGATCGCATTACAGCGGAGAATTCAAACAACGTGCGACGCGTGCAAGAGAGCGGTTTCTGTGCGGAGCGCCGCGATGAGTTTAAAAACACTCACCACATGGATCATATAGAGCAGATACAGACTGGAGCGAGCGCATTTCAAGTTTTTATAGACATATTTCATATACTCTAGTGCTCTAAACATGAACCAGCACCGTTTAAGCACACATAATGAAATGTGTGTGCAAATAAGGACACTGATACAGCCGTAAGTCTGATTATGAACACAATGACACGATGGATTATTCTGAAATACATATGTTGACGAACATTTTTTGATCTTGAGACTTCCACAGAAGATATATGTACGTTTTAATATTTAGACCACTTCTATTATTGATTGCTATCAGTATGTGAAGAGAGTTTCAACCACTATAACACAAAGTGTTTATAAAACAAATTGCCTACCCTACCTTTAATCAACATTAGCCAATATAGACATATTTATTAAAATTAACCGAATCAATTGTAAGTAACAAACTCAATATTATTAACTAACTAACTACGACTTTTGCCTCAAACTCCTAATTACTGCTTATTAATAGTTAGTAAGGTTAAGGTAGTGGTTAAAGGCACAATATGTAAGATTTTTTTAATAAAATATCTAAAAACCACTAGAAACAATGTTAACAATGTTTATATTTTGTCAACCACAGAAAACAAATGATCGTTATATAGCTCAACATGGTTAGTCTTGATTTTTGATTTCTTGATTTACAGCGAGTACCATGTTTTACCATGGCTATATTGATCTAGCTTACTGCAGTGTGCAAAAAGTGTCTCATAGTAGCTGCCGAGTGAACACACAGAGTAGCATTATAGCATAACTTTCAACACACTCAAATGTATGTAATGATAAAACAGCGCTGCGTTACCCCACATACACATGAGCAGAAGAAGTGCAAGTACTCATCTGCAGCATAATAAAAGCTCTACGAAATCAAGGCGTCATCAAGCTACACCTTGAATAATCGACCTCTATGGCTTTAAGTATTGAGTAGGATTAAGGGATGTAGAATATGGTGCTTTATTATGTGCTTTATAATTACTAATAAACAGCCAATATCCTAGTAATATTCATGCTAATAAGCAACTAGTTAATAGTGAGAATTAGACCCTAAACTAAAGTGTTAACCTTTTTTCTTTTTTTTTATTGTTACATTTATTGTGTTTGTTATATGATTTTTGATTAGATTGGAAATCCATTTACTAAATAATGTTAACCTGACTGACTGCTTCATTTCCATTTTAAGGGTATTGTATTCATTAGGATACTGATATAGGATCTGTTGTTGTCAAGACAGTTTTATTCATAATGGTTCCCCTATAAAATTTCATACCGGTATTGTCCCTCATAAATGGAAGTATTACAAGCCTATAAGCAAGCTTAATTGTTATATGCCAGTTTGACAACCTATACACAATACTTTTCTGTTTTCTTCCAAGTCAAAATACTCTCGTACAACACATGCAAGGTCTGAGGTAAAATGAAAGGATTTTGATTTCCACTGCAGATATACACTTTTCAAACTAATTACTATTTTACATTAACATGACAGTAATTTGAAGAAAAATATAAAGCAAAACATAAATGTGTAAACCTAAAAATTAACATTTCCAATGTCAATTAGCAGCAGCAGTATTGTTTAGTTGACTAGTCTCTCAAATCCCTAGTTTTAATATGACCCAGATACAGTTTATTAGGCTCACCTGTAGCGTGCAGTTCTCTCTTCTTTTCAGGAACTCAACAAATCGCTCCACGACACCAGGGGTGGCAATGACCTCATCAATAGGGGGATTAGGCTCTAATGGAGAATTACAAAAGATGGAATTAGCATCCTTTTATCATAAATATGATTATGTAAATGCCAGAATTTCAGTCTTTGGGGTCTTTCACCTTTAGATAAGAGTTTTCTGAAGCGCTGTGTTCCTATGAGCTGTTGTTCTGGGGAGCTGGAGAAGATCATCTGAATCATGTCCTCAGAAATAACACTTCCCTATGAAGAAGAAAAGAAAAAAAAATTTATACATTTTCTCATTAGTAAGTAAAGACTATGATTAACTATTATTTTAACTTTCTCACTGTGATTTGGTCCATATTGTTGGCCTGTGATTCCAGGTATCCACTGTCTGACATCCCATCATCCTCCAGTGTTCCATCCTCCTCCACTGTGGCCACATTTCTGCGCTTGAACAGCTGTAAGAACACACAAACTCTCAGCTCACTGTGCTCAATAAAAATTCCAACATGTCCTAATGTTGCATTTCTTTATTTTGGAGAGGGAAGTGGGGATTTTTTTTTTTTTAACTATTCTCAAAAATATTCTCCTGAAGAATCAACTAGAAGTAAGGCATTTGTAGGCATATTTGCTCCAAACTTTTAAAACATTACACTGTTTGTTTGAGTGTCCTCACCAGTGTGCCACAGCAACATTGTACAAATGATAAAACATCAAAATATGCAATCTTTTGGATTTTTCAGCTGGCACAGTGGTTCAGATTTTTATAAAGTATTTCTATTTCAAACAGGTGCTGTTCTTTTGAACTTTCTATCCATGAAAGATTACTGAAAAATTAAATTTCCACAAAAATATTAAGCAGCTGTTTTTAACATTGATGATAATAAATATTCCTTGAGCACCAAATCAGCATATTAGATTAGGATCACGTGACACTGCTGGAAATTCAGATTTGCCATCAACAGGAATAAATGACACTTTGAAATATATGAAAATAGAAGACAGTTATTTGAAATCGTAGTGTATATATATATATATATATATAGGCATGTGACAGTATCAAATTTTCATGTTGTGATTAATTGCGATTAATCACGGTATTGAAACAAGTTGCTAAAAAAAGTTGTCATACTATAACAGGTTTAATAACTTTTTCTCATGAAAAAAACTGAACATTTAAATACAATAAAGCAATACACAAATGTTTCAAAACGATAAAAGTGCAAAAGAATTATAAAGAACAATAGGTAGGCTATCACTTTACAATAAGGTAACATTAACAAAGAGCAAATAGCTACATTTGTTACAAAGTTATTATTCTTTCAGTTAAAAATACAAGTGTTAATGTTAGCTCAGGTCCATTAAAATAGTTACAACTTTTGATTTTAATAATGTGTTGTTAAATGTTAAAATTTACATTTAACTAAGATTAATAAATGGTTTAGAAGTATTTATTTTATTGTCAGTTTGTTAACTAATGAATTAACTAATGTTAAATAAAGATTCAAATATAAAATGTTTAAGTTTGAAAATAAATAGCCTTAAGTCTTTATGTATTAAGTATTTGTTGATGTGATGAGCACCGTAGCGAATACAGAAAACTGAAACATTTAAATACTGTTTAGTAGCAGGAGTCTGCTTTGTTTACGAGGATTACCGGGGAAACGGCTGCATTTCTGCTGTTCCATCAGCGCCATCTGCTGTCAGAGAGTGAATGTGCGTCTCCTTCACTCATTCCGCCATGCGCTGCTGCTCATGCGCGTTGGGCTTGTTTACATCAGTGCGCGTGCCTCTTTGACGCAAAATACTGCGGTGTTGTTCATTTTAAACGGTAGATGAGTAAAGTTTTTTTTAAATGCATTTTAAAAATCGGAATAATTAGTAATAAGTAATTATTCATGGTATTTTAAAGTGACCACGATAACAATATCGTGCATGTTCATTATCGTGATATATACCGGCACACACACACACACACACACATATACATACATATGTATATATATATATATATATATATATATAATTCTTCACCAAGGGTGCATATATTTGAACATTTGAGATATATATATCAGTGGCTGGGTGACGCATTGTCAAAAATGCACCTGCACATTAGATGGGTTTATAATAAGCGCGTTCGCTCTAGAGAGAGTGTTAGCTGCTCAGTTCCTTACTCTCATGACACATAAAAATACAGCTAAAAGTTTCCTAATATATTTGAGCATTTATTGAAAGTAGTCTACATTTACCTGTTGATGCCTTCACAAGCACCCGTAAAAGCTGTTGAGTTGTGTTTGAGCTGAGTCAGGTGCGACACACGCGGAAGGTGCATTTTCAAAATATGCTGTATTTTTGTAATTCCGCTAGGTGGCACCATGGCAGGTATCAATTTAAATGTATGCCAGAAGTGTTTTTATTATTATTAAGAATTAAAAATAAGTATAATATAATAAATATTAGTAGCCTATTATAAATAAAACACCCTTAGAATAAATGCAAGTATAATAAAAAATTAATTATTCTTTTAAAAAATAAGTTGAAATAATGCAAATTGATGACTTAAACACATAGACTACGATTAACAGCATCAGATAGTTACAGGTCTGCTTACAGTAGGTCTGTCTTTAATAGTTAAAAGTTTTTTTTACTAATTTGGAGAAAATAAAATACTATGAAAATAGTTTCAGTTATGACTTTTTTCACTTAATTCAGTATATTTAGTTTTGTATCAAACACAATGTGATTTTCGGTGATCGAGATCTGGCAGTAACAGCACATTTTTCCTCTTGGGTGAGCGATCCGCTCACAGCTTACCCAGCTCATTAAATCCCACATATGCCAGCGAACCAATGATAACGCCGGACAGTGATGACGACACATAACAACAGAGCGTAGACACCAAAGCTGCTGTGGATCCGCATACCCAGAACTACAGATTTGAAGAAAATTACCGTTGTTTGGCAAATAAATAAATGACAGAGAGTAACATATGTATTATTAACATTTTATGATATCATGTAAGCTTTATGGTACACCTCAAACAAGGGAATTGGGTATGCAGAGCATTCACAGCTTATATGGACCGCATGCCACTGATATATACTACACAGTAAAGCAACATATTTTTATATGCCAGAAAAAATGTCATTATATTTTAGCTTTTCAACTTGCATCTGTAAATTATTTGTCTATAAATCTAACCCCTTCAACTATAAATTCATAAACACTTTGGATGGAAAATGATGGCAAAACATTGTTGGTTAATAAATTCTAACTGATGATACCAAATTTTTTCTTGCAACTTTGACAAATCCACATGATCACATTTATGATAAGCAACTAGATTGTGTCCCATTGGTTTAAATCAGCCTAGTCTCCAACAACAATACCCAACTATAACAAAAGAAATGTGTACATTTAAAAGACAAAAACATATATAAAAGATCAATGAATGTAAGATTTAGTGAACGCAGCCAAAGACATTATATATAGGAAGATGGTGCACTGCGAGTGCAACACCCAATATGGCAAATAAGCATTTAGAAACCAAATTTATGAGACAGTTGTCAGATTTCATTGGTGATTTCAAATATGAAATTTAATCGTAAGCTTGGCAAACAGTTTTGGAGAGTTTGATGTTTCCCCATTCAAAGAGATAGGAACTGCACTTGCATGCCAGAGCGGCGTTTCAAAGATGGCCGCTGAGTGAAATGACTTGTCTTAATCGGACTTTGACGCAGTACAGCAAGTGACAGTTCCGTTAACTGTCCCAAACCTCTCAGTCCATGTTGTAATTTAAAGGCAGGTCTTGTATATACTTTCCTTTAAACAGAATAACTTTAAACAGAATAACAGAAGCCACTCTCATATCTCCCATTCTCTTACTTGTTCATCTTTCTTTTGTTTGCGAAGTTGCAGTCCTTCTTCCTCCCTCCTCCTCCTCATCTCATCTGTGTTAAGTGATTTGTTTTTATAGCTTTTGAGACGTGCATTGTCCTTCCCCTGACTCATGATGTTGCCTGCTGAAAAGACAAACAAAGTAAGATGAGCACAAGAGGAATAACCAAGACTTATTAACATAGTTGCTTGATCTCAGCTAGATGTCAGGCTTTGACAGACCTCTTCAAAAGATCATTTAATGTCACTTGTTTCCATCAGCTGTGGACAAGTACACCAATCCCAAAGCCAGATAAGCATTCACATCCACCGTTTGTAACATAACTAATCTGACAGCAGCAAAAATACAGAATACTAATGCAGTTGGAGCTGTGACATACTCAAAGGCCCCTGTCAGGGTTAAACCAACAAACAAGGTTTTGTGTCATATATAATATTGTTCAACCACAGTCTGGATATTTTCTGTGTCACATGAACAAGCCACTTGCAAATAAAATTAAGAAAATAAAGGATCCAAAACCGCCACTTAAAGTCGTGATGAAACAGAAGTAGCGACATCTTTTTGGGGAATATTTTGCTTCCATAACTAGTCTTCTCTCAGACTAGTGGAAAGAAAACAGGTAAAATACAAGGGTTTATTTGTTTACTTTATCCATTTGCATCTGTAGATTTCAATTACATATCTTTAAAGGCTATTTTCTCTTAAGTAGCAACTGCATACTTTCCAGTGTTATTCCTATTTATACTTTTAAGGTTTTTAAAGAGGGGTTTGTTCATATCATTAACCTTAATTATATAACATTTTAATCCTTTTTTCCCCTGGCTGTTTTTCTGACAGTATTATCTGATTTATGGAGTGATAAAATTAGAAATTCAAATAACACTAATGGCAACAAAATTAAAAACTGGCTTTATCCAATGTTCATATTTCTGTTCTGAAAATGTATGCAAATTAGCGCATATTTAATTAGACTAACGTTACCTCAACTGCTTGTTTAATATTTATATTTTGCATTTTTTAACCTAATATTTCAGACAAGTCAGAAATACAAAGCAATCGACTTAACATGCAATAGTAAACCAACTGAGGAAGTATGGTGATCTATTATTTAACATTTTTACAATATTCACCTGTGGAGTTTTGCCTTAAATGACTAAAAATAAGATAAGAAACAAAGCCAGAATGGAACAGAGCTTCTCATGGGCAGTGGCGCTTCAGCCCGCAGTGAAGGCGAGCGGCTGATCCAAACATCTCCACCTAAAACACCCTGCCAAACACACCAATCCAACCGTACACAGAGTCTATGAAGCGGAGACGGTCGATTCAAGTCAATAAAATGTCATTTTAGGTCCTCACGAGGTAGTGATCATCGATTGAAGAGCATGTTTGTTGGTAATACCGTCTTAACGCTAGACTCGCCTCTCCCTCCCAGATCTGCGCAGCAGCCTGTTAGCTCCCCTGCTAACCCACCCAATAAGGTTGTCCGACTGCTGCTTTATATTTGTGTTTTAACACTTTTATCTTTTGGGTTTAACATAATATAGGTGTAATAAAACCATTCACACACAAATAATCCACATTGGCGCACTGACCTGTCAAAAATGTCTCGTTTATCCCTGCGTCGTTTAAGCTGCTACCGTTCAGCCTCCGCCGGTATAGTGATACTGCGCATGTGCAATGGCAGAGGACATCGTGTGCGAAGCGCATGTCTGGTTCTCGATGTTGCCAGTTTGTGTAACGAACGGTGTTGCCATGTCCACTTTTTATAAGAAACCTGGGTCTTTTTTCTTCTTTTTTTTAAATAAAGGATAAAACATGTTTTATAAACATGTACAGTGGCAGGGTGAAGGTTTTTATTTTGCGTATTTACAAATTGCGTATTTGAACTTGGTAATGCTTTCCATATCACAATAAAGTTTAACTGAATAATGATAATAATTTTTGAACAGGTGTTTTTACAGCAAGATCTGGCAACACTGCTTAACGATGGGTTTTTTCCTTTTCTTTTCTTCTCTTTTCTTTTTTTTTTTTTGCGCTGTACATCATGTTTTGAATAGACAATTTTTCTTTTCACTACAAGGATATTATACAAAGATAATGGTTTAACCAAAATCTCAGTGTTATTGTAAAAAATCTACAGATTTACCATATATAGCCTATATGTAAAATAAAGTTAAAATTATAATAATAATGAAAGGAACCATTTAATAACAGCTTACATTATCCATTACATTATGTTTTCTTACATTATCGATATCAACATTTTATATAAGCCTAACACCAATTTAGAAAACTAACAATCAGTAGCCTAATGATTGACGACGCAACCATAAGGAGATAATGCGATGGCCCACATTGTTGTTTTAGCTTATAAACCCTTATACCCGTAGATTGTAGACACATCAGATATAGGCCTATTTAATGACAAAGCATAAAGGAAGCACCCTTATAGTCTCATCCTTCCTGAAAATATAACTTCCTAAACTCCTGGACACGATCCTGACGCTAGAGGGCAGCCGATAGTCTTGTCCTTCCGGACACCCGTAAACGCAGGTTACAGACAAACCGACATTTCAGTTGCACTGTTACTGTGACTGTACCAGGTTAGATATGGTATCGTTTCAGGTTTTCCGTCGTTTGTGCCTGTTTGCAGTCACTAAACCGGTTTGCCATGGTAGAGTGATCTCAGCATGTGGACTGAAGACTTCCACCGTCAATCACAGTGACGCACAGCCTGATCCAGGTAGAGCTGCACGCAGAAGAGCCACTTATATCCTCACAAAATAGGTGGATTTTTTATTTTATTTTTTATTTTTGCAGATAAAATTCATTTATAACTTTGCAACTTTCGGGGGTAAGATATACCGGTAATATATTTCAGAGGCCGTATTTCAGTGTATCTGCAATGTCAGGTAAAGAGTCATTTATTAGGCTATATAGGAACTTTGGACTTTGGTCCAATTCTCAATTACCTCTACTTAATGAATAGCCAGGATAGCCTATTCATTAAAAACACACATCAAAGTATTCAATCTTTTAACTGTACATATTTATTTATTGTCGTTTTTATTTATTGGGATGGAATAGTATTGCTAATAGCTGTTTACACTTGGTTATAATGCAGCAATGTTGAACATTTCTAATTTAAAGGACCAATAATGACTAATTAATGGTTTAAATTGTGGTTAATTGTACTGACTAATCCACTTGCCAATTGTTTTGTTTTTGTTTCTGCTGATTACAGCAAAATTATTGTTTAAACTCATCTTTTGTGTCATGTTAGCCAAACATGCAGTCTTAGCAGGATTCTTTGGTAAATGCTGTTGCTTGTTTTTATTGCATGCTTTTCACTGGTATTAATTATTGAACATTATATTAATTGACAATAATAGAATAGCAACTAAGATCAAAATATGATTTTGCGGTGGTATCATTATACTTTTTGATTTTCACAATTTCAGTGTCAGTTGTGACATACGAACAGCTCAAAGCTATGCTGGCCAATCACAGCGTACAGCTATTTGACGTCAGGAATCCAGATGAATTCCAGGCTGGCCGGATTCCTGATTCCATCAACATTCCATGTAAGGCATTACTGAAGTGTATAGAATCAGTGTTTCTTTTTACCGGTGTACACACTAACTCTCGGTTTTAATGTATCTCTCAGTGGGACAGCTTGAGGAGTCACTGAAGCTGCCACCACAACAGTTTCAACTGCACTTTAAGGTGAAAGCCCCCAAAAAGGAAGATAATAACATAGTTTTCCATTGCCGAAGTGGGAAAAGGAGTTTGTCTGCTCTTGAAATTGCTCATCATCTGGGATTCTCTAAGTAGGCTACTGAAAACACACACACACACACTTACTGATCTCATTATGAACCTAGAATACATAATGTGTATGATCAAATTAATTAAATAATCTCTGTTGTTAGAGGTACTACTTGTTTTCTCTCTTTTTTCAGGGTACGGCATTATGCTGGCGGATACATTGATTGGGAAGAGCATGAGAAAAAGTAACATTACTAATTGAGCAGCATTTCTAAATTAAATTAAATTAACTTCATATTACTTTAATATTCATATTGATCTGGACCATTATAGATTAAATTAAATATTGACAGTTGAAACTGATAAAACAGACTCCTATTTTGTGAATTTGAATAACTTAATATTAGTGTCATTATTAATATATTTTTAATGGCTCATCAATTATTATTATAATAAATCTGAATAATAATTGCTCCTTCAGACTGAATCAGAAGAATTAAAAAGGCATTGGATTGTAAACCAGTGTGAATATATATTTACAAATTTGCTTCATTAAAATATTTTTAAAAAGACTGGACATTTCTTAATTCATCTCACTGTAAAAACTTGCTGCCTTCATTTTAAGTATAATCAACTTGGTTGTACAAGTCATTTCAAATGAAATGATATTATACTGACTTCAAAAGTTCAATCTCGTATAATTTATAGGCTAAAAAAAGTTGGGGGAAAAAAGTTGCCACGACTTACTGATCATATGTGCATATTTAGTTTGCCCTTCTGCATTCTGTGGTTACCACTAGGTGGCAGTAATGTAATTAGGTAAAAATAAGGGAGCGTTTTATGGCCAGCAAGGGGGGTTTCACAGTCACAGGTGCTCTGATGCTCATTTCACTGTTGGCTGTTTGGATGTGGTTGGCTGCACCTTGGTAAATAGCTGTCAGACTGATACTGAACACAGATCAAGGATGGCACATTTTTCATTGGACTGCAGTGCAATCAAATCAACAGACCTTCCTTCATCCATCTTGGAGAGAATTATTTGAGTGTCAATTTATAGAGCGCTGTTATTGTGGAGTTACAGCTTGAGTAATTGGTAGTTCATCAGATGTAAGCAATACTATAGCTGTCCAGGTATTGGATTTGGCACACGTTATCTGTCTCATCTGAGCCTGAGCCTTGCTCTTTCCTGAATGATAAGAACAGACTATGATAAATGTGACCGTGTCATTTTCACCCCAGCCATAATGGGCTCCATACCACTGAGCCGGGTTTGTAAAATAAAAAAATCTAAAACTAATTTCTTTGTTTGCCACAGGGGACCTACATATGCCTGGGGTTTATTTGCTTTCATGTTTTCTCCATATTCCAAATCTCTATTTCATTTTATTGTCCCTCCTTTGCTCTTGTTCCTGATTTTCTGACCTCTTTGCTTGCTAAATGCCTCCCGCATGTCACATCAGTATAAGAGAAGAGAGTGGGGCAAGCATTGTATGTCAAAAATGTGTTTTCTCTGGCAGTGGTTTTGTATGCTGGTTTTAAACACCAAGTTGAAAACCTTTTAAAATTAGATCCAATTATATTAAGCTATGTAAGAATTTGAACTGAAATAAATATTATGTAGGGGCAAGTTGTCACATTTTCATTGAAGTGCATTTTTATGAAGTTAGGTGAATTTAATTTTACACATTTGTACAAATTATTAATTACAATAATTAATTCCTTTTTTATTTGCTGTGTTTCTCCACAGCTTTTTTATTTAGGCTATTTGTCGATTTGTATAATAGACAGGTTAATGGCAGGTTTCTTTGTGACACATTTCTTTTTTTTCTTTTTTTCTTAATAAACTATCATTTATGTTAGGTATAGCTTTTAGGTATTTCTCTGACGTCTGACCTAATAATAGACAGGTTAATGGCAAATGACCCCATATTGACAACATGCCTATATTGCAGCACAGTTCCTCTGGGCAGTAACGGTGAAAATGGCTCAAGACAGTGCCTATAAGTGATTTCAATAATAAACCTATAAATATTCAACGGCTAGTAAAAGGTGCGATCATTAGTCACGGTCTCTGCAAAATTCCACAATTCTTTTCTCAATAAGAAATTAATGTTAATGTGCTATTATCAGGTGAGCTCGATGTGGCTCTTGTGCTGTTAACCGGTTTGCTGAGTATGTCACAGGTAAGAGACAGTCGTTAATGATCACAGCCTGAGAGGGAACAGAGTACACATCCTTCGAAATCGTCAGCAGAACGCGAATGCCGTTAGAGCTATGGCATGATTTACAACTGGGCTTTTTGAGATGTTGTTTTATTCTTTCACCTACCTGGATTCACTTCAAAATATATTTGATCTACCATCAATCACTGAACTAATGAAAGCAGAGATGCGTCGTGCGTAAAGGACCTCTTGGAGATGGAATGAAGCTCGTCCCTCGTCTGTAACCAACCATCCGGGCGAATCAAGCTCTGCGAAACCATTTGGGTTATACATTGCACAAAAGCAACGAGTGGTGGAAGTATTGGGGAGATGTGATTTAATAAGTTTCACTTACGTTGTGCTCGCCCGGTGCGCGTTAAGGATGGAGTCCCTTCCTCAGCATCAACGGCAAGCCCGAAGAGCGACTGGACAGATAACTTTAGTGCATTCAGAGGTGGTTCTGTTTCGGTTCTTCGCTGGAGATGCTTAACAGGTAGACACATTGTAAATTGTGTAAACCTCTGGAATGCAGCACAGAAATTGATGCTATCCAGAACAAACTCATTAAATGCATGCGTTCACACTTGCTTTCAGGACGCATTTGTGCAGATAATCACCATGATTTTTTCCCCCTTGGCGTCAATGAGTGTGACTTTATATCAGCAACTTTTAGATTTTTTTTATCTGCAATGCATTTTGGAACATCACTTATCACTTATGTTAAAAATTATGTTTATATTTCTCTGACCTCCTTAAGATTTAAGATTGTACTGACTACGTTTTACTTGAATCAATGTTCTGTATTATTAGCCTTAATTTATTACTGAAATACAAATGTAAATGGTTGTATATGTGCTGGATAAGACAGTTATAGCAGGTGCACATTGTGGCAATCACAAGTTATAAAGCATGGCTCTCCAAATGAACCTTCACAATATATATATTTTACGATATCTTGTTTTGTTTTTTTATTGCTGCTATCAATAAAAAGACATTTCAAAGATATAAAAGCTGCTCTGTGAAGTCACCAAACAGCCTGTCATATCTCAAGCAGTGAAGTGTTACCAAGTCTCTTTGCAGTATAACATTCAGGGATGTCAGCATATAAACACGAGGTTTCAAACAGTGTCAAGACTATATAGACACCTTAGAGATGTTACAATATATGTTGTCCTTTGATTCCCAAAAGTAAAAAAAAAAAAAAACTGTTCTCTCTCCCCAGATCTTCCACACTCATGGCAATGTTAAGCAGCAGTGAATGGCTGTGGAATGAATCAGAACATTCTCTCACTTCTGGGGGAAACTACAGCCTGGTATCAGGCATTGAAGAAGTGAAGAAGAATTACTATGCCATGCTCTATTCCCTTCTTATCCTGGCTATTGTGTTTGGGAATGTTCTAGTGTGTATTGCTGTGGTTCGTGAGAAGGCTCTCCAGACCACCACCAACTACCTGGTGGTCAGCCTGGCAGTAGCTGATCTCTTGGTTGCTTCACTGGTTATGCCCTGGGCTGTCTATTTGGAAGTGAGTACACAATAACCTGCTGTAGCCTAGTTCAGGGTGTTTTTGGTATTAACAATAACAATTAATAAATGTAATATAGCTGCGTGCAGCAATTATTGGGGTTTTAGCAGTTTAAGGCATTTAAGTACATTTATAAAAAGGTATTGTTTTATTTAGCAAGCATTTAACCACTTAGATCATTTACAGCCCAAACATGCCATTTACTCAGGAAATATATGTTTTAAAGCTTTTTAACAGTTATCAAGGTTGAGCCAAAAACCTAGGACTAGTTTGCGAAAGTAGGTTTTTGAAATAATCTCTGATATTTAACAAACGATTCGATTGACAGCGGTGGTCCTAGTGGCAAAGTTGTTCAGAATGAGGAGTTTTACCATATGGTATGAATTTTCATGGGCATGTGCAAAAAATTGTGTGATATACAATCCTTTACGCACATTAAAAAAGCGTAGGCGCCCCCCGGTGGCCAGTTTCTTTTTGAATTTCTCACAGGCCTTTAGGGCCGTGAGTCAAGCAGGCCCAGTGAGTTTTGCTCCGATCGGCCTCCGTTAACCTTGTCCGACAGCCGCTCAAATTTCATTGGCCAACGGCGACCATGTTTTTCGAGATACGCGAATGTCCGCATAGACATTTGCGGCACCTTGGACAAAGACACTGCATGGCAGTTTTCAAGTCAGTCGGACTGATTGTTGTGTAGCTAGCTATAGCAGTATAACGAGCTATAGCGATAGCTGGCTAGTCGCTGTGTTCTTTTTTTACGTGACCACAGACTGAGCCCATACATAGATGTACCGAGTTTGGTGAAAATGATCTTATCCGCTCGAGAGGGATAGCCATTTTAATAAAAGTGGCCACGCCCACTTTGAATGCTTTGGCGTCCCATCATGGACGTGAATGGAAATTTCAACTTTTTTGATAATTTTTGACAATCAGACAGAGAATCTTTCTGCACTGGTTTGGTTCCAGTTGGGCGAAAAACATAGGACTAGTTCGCAATAGTTTTTCGAAAAATCCAAAATATCCGAAAATTTTGCAGATAATGAGACACAAGTCTGCGTCGAATGGTTTAGGAGTTATGTTATGAGCCATTACATACTTTTGATCACTGTAGCGCCACCATCAGGCCGATTGGGGCGAGCTTTGTTGACGTAGTAGACGGGGTGGATATTACCATCCATCAAAGTTTCAAGTCTCTACATTTGGTCTGCCTGATCACTTTTAGGGGAGAATGCTGATCCTTGGAAATTCTAATAATTACAATGCAATTTCAGTGCTATGCGCTTGAACCCCTAAATAAAAGCACTCAACAAATAAATTAGATAATATGTTTTTAAGTATGGCCTGGTTACTTAATGACATGTAGCCTACAAGGAAATAGACTGACATTGTTTGGGGCATTTATTTCTTACAGGCATTGTTTGTGGAAATTAACTATTCTATTATATAATTTAAGCAGTTTTTTGATCGAGTGAGTGAAATAATGTCAATTTGGATGACAGTGTCAATCTTGAACAGGTACATTTACAGCGAGTTGAAAACATATTCAGGGACTCAAATCTGTGAATAATTTTTTTTTTTTTAATCTGTTCATTTACATGAACCACCCGAACAAACTGTTTCATAAATTAATCTGACTTGTGTTATATGAAGCTGGCGATTTAAATAAATTGTACAAAAACATCTGATTAACAGTAAATTTGCATTGAGTTATCTGGTCTTTAATAATGTATTCAAAACTGTAGCACAAAAACATTATTTATACATCGTTCATGGAATGTTTTTTTTTCTGTAACATTTAAGTTGGACATTCATCTAGCATTTTTAAATTTTACTACATTACTTACTTCAGAACATTCAGAGAAGTAAAGTAACATTCTCATAATGTTTGTAAAGTGATATGAATGTTTTATTTAAAAAACTGGATGTTGTGAACGTTCAGAGAACTTTTAGGAATGTTTTCATAACTTAAAGGGAACATTAGCAAAACGTTCTTAGAATTTTTTTTTGTTAGCTGGGGAAGTAGTGTTGGACCACTTGTTATCAGATTTTGTCAGACCCTCTTCTTATTTTGTCACCGACATCACTTTGTGCCACGCACATATATGATAGAATGGACAAAGCCATGTTATGGCGTCGTCACGTTCGTGAAAACAAGGACCATTGTCTATTGTCAATAGTGTAACGATGTATGAAGCTCACACAAACCAAGCAGCTTTCTGTTGGTCAACACGGCGGGTACGCTTGATCAACTTGAACCTGTTGGGAAATCTTACACCCTCATGAGAAATTGCAAGGATTCCTATTGAAATGACAAACATTTTAAAATAATTAAAAGTAATAAAAAAAATAAAACAGAAAAATTAATCTGCAAATTTAGTCCCACTGTCTCCATGTCTCAAGGGACACAAATCTGTGCTATAATCAGTAAAGACTTCCAATTATTTTCTTCCATCAGTAGTTGATTACTTGACATTGACACAAGAAATAAGACCTAAATCAATATCTATTTTTTTTAATAACCAGTAAAAAGCAATATTATTTGAAAGCTGGTGAGCAGCAGATAATGGTTCTCAAATCTGTCAAGTCATACTTCATTCAATATGTCCTCTAAGTAATCAATAATTACCCTTAAGGGTTAAAGTCTTCAATCCATCAGTGAAAAACATTAACAGTTTCAAAGCTACAATTCATAAAGCATTTTTTATTTAAAAAAATATATATATAATATTAATTAACCTAAAATGTTTTAACATTATTGTTAAATAATATGCACCTTTAAATATATTATTTATGACTAAATCAACCTGAATTAATTTTACAGTTACAGCAACTACACTATAACTTACATAGTGTGATATCAAATTCTTCACTCCTCCCTGGTTTTGGTGGTTCATGGTTAAAAACATTCATTCAAAGACTGCATTCCTACTCGGTTAAATTTGGCCACATATCTTGTGAATGGCTACAGTAGGAGAAATTGTGCTGCTCTTGATTACTGCCAGGAAGGGAGAAAAGAAGATCTTCCTGTCATGACATACTACACATAGCAGTCTGATTCAGGACCACACAGTCCATTCATCTCTGCCGGAGCCTTATTACCTCCCTTGCCACCCGGATGGGTGCTATTGTTGTAGGCCCTCTGAGAGATGAACAGAGAATCTGTTTGCCTATTGAGCCCTCATTATTTGTAAAGCGAGTGTGGGATAAAAGCTGAGACTCTCAAAAGGAGTTCTCTCCTTCCTTGCATTGGAGAAACCTTATTAGTGAGGCAGTGTGGCTAGAAGTCGCTCAGTTTGACATATTTCATATGTAAACCCTTTTCCTTTGATTTTTTTTGTGCATTTAGTCCCTTAATATGACCCTGTTGTACCTGTGCAGGTGGTTGGTGGAGCTTGGCTGTTCAGTCGCTTGTATTGCAATGTCTTTGTGACCCTGGATGTGATGATGTGCACTGCAAGCATACTCAACCTGTGTGCCATCAGCATCGACAGGTAGGGGGATAATAATAAATGTGTACATAATTTTTTTGTGGTTCTCTCAGGACGCAACCAAATACAGAAATGCGCTGCAAATACTCACAATGCAACCAAATACAGAAACGTGCTGCAAATACTTACAACGTAACCAAATACAGAAACGCTCAGCAAATACTCACGACGCAACCAAATACAGAAACGCGCTGCAAATACTCACAATGCAACCAAATACATAAGCGTGCTGAAAATACTCACAACTCAACCAAATACAGAAACGCTCAGCAAATACTCACGACGCAGCCAAATACAGAAACGTGCTGCAAATACTCACAACGCAACCAAATATAGAAAAGTGTTGCAAATACTCACAATGCATCCAAATACAGAAACGCACTGCAAATACTCACACAACCAAATACAGAAACGTGCTGCAAGTACTCACAACGCAACCAAATACAGAAACACGCTACAAATACTCACAACGCAACCAAATACATAAACGCTCTGCAAATACTCATAACGCAACCAAATACAGAAATGCGCTGCAAATACTCACAACGCAACCAAATACATAAACGTGCTGCAAATACTCACGACGCAACCAAATACAGAAACGCGCTGCAAATACTCACAATGCAACCAAATACAGAAACGTGCTGCAAATACTTACACCGCAACCAAATACAAAAACACGCTGCAAATACTCACAACGCAACCATTACAGAAATGCGCTACAAATACTCACAACGCAACCAAATACAGAAACGCTCAGCAAATACCCACGATCAACCAAATACAGAAATGCGCTGCAAATACTCACGCAACCAAATACAGAAACGCTCAGCAAATGCTCACGACGTAGCCAAATACAGAAACGTATTGCAAATACTCACAACGCAACCAAATACAGAAACGTGCTGCAAATACTCACAACTCAACCAAATACAGAAACGCTCAGCAAATACTCACAACGCAACCAAATACAGAAACGTGTTGCAAATACTCACAACGCAACCAAATACAGAAACGCACTGCAAATACTCACACAACCAAATACAGAAACATGCTGCAAGTACTCACAATGCAACCAAATACAGTAATGCGCTGCAAATACTCACAACGCAACCAAATACAGAAACGCGCTGCAAATACTCACAATGCAACCAAATACAGAAACGTGCTGCAAATACTCACAATGCAACCAAATACAGAAACGCGTTGTAAGTACTCACAACGAAACTAAATACAGAAATGTGCTGCAAATACTCACATAGCAACCAAATAAAGAAACGAGATCCAAATACAGAAATGCACTGCAAATACTCACGCAACCAAATACAGAAATGTGCTGCAAATACTCACAACGCAACTAAATACAGAAACACGCTACAAATACTCACAACGCAACCAAATACAGAAACGTGCTGCAAATACTCACAACGCAACCAAATACAAAAACGCGCTGCAAATAGCACGGAAAAGTTTCAAGGGCCCAAAAGTGACAAACCTGGCTGTGACCACTTATTGTTCAAAGTCTACTCTTCTGTGGTGTTGTCTATGACCTGAAAGGTGAGTTTTTTTGTTTATTTTAACATCCTGCCCTTATGAAAAAGAAGTTTATTCAAGTGTTCTATTAGTATACTTCTTTTAAACTAAAAATAAGAAAGTATACTTTCAGTCTATTTTTATATACTTCTCAGGGATATACTATATTTACTTCTCGGATATATACTTAAAATTGCACTTAAGTATACTTCACTTTTACTGACAGAAAAGTATAAGTATATTTGGCCTATACTTGTACTCAATCTTTTGATCAAGATATACTTAAAAATATAATTAAGTATTCAAAGTATACTTGGCTTGTAATTGTGTTTAATCTTTTGATTGAGTAGCCTATTAAATATGGAAATATTGATTAGAATATTGATATAAAACAGATATGTTCCTAATTTTGCGTATCTGAATTTTTGTGTAGGCTAGTCCACTGGTAGTGTACATAAGAATTTACTTAAAATCTACTTTACTCTTTCCCAACGATTGACTGAATTTTCCAGCTAGCCATGTTTTCACTGTTAAACAGGGGACGCTATTACGCATCTTCTGAAAGAGTACAGAATCTCCTGATCAAAACACTGGTGAAGAAGAAGCAGAAACAATTGATAGAAGATTGCTCACGCAAATGTAAAATAACGCGATCATCAAACATTAAACAGCATGTAAATAAAAACTGCCTAATGTTACCAAATGAAATGTCGAACCCATGAAGAGGAAACTACTGTGAAGCTTTGGGGGTGTGAACTCGATCTACTCCATCTGTGTTTTGATCATCGTTCTGAATCTGATCAAGGCGCAGTCTTTGACAAAAATGCGATTTTCTCAACTTTTTGTTTAAAATGTTGCATTTCTTTATGAAACTTACCCACACTGTTGATAAAAAAGGATGCATGAAGCTATAATAAAATGTAATATATAATGCAATGTATAATGTATAAAAAAATGCCTAAATATGAACATAGTGGTATACCGACAGTGCAAAAATAACATATAAATAGTAAACTATAAGTATAATGTTATGTTAAATTAAGTATACTTGCAGTATAAACTACTAAACTAGCAGTGTACTGAGTACACTTCAAAGTGTACTTTCATAAACTAAAAAATGTACTACTTGTAATAAAATAGTAAACTACTAGTTCACTTGTAGTACAGTTGCAGTTCAAGTGAGAAACCTAGTTGTGCACTTAAAGTTTACTACTGTTACACTTATAGTACACTTAAATGTACACTTTATATTCTAAAAGTGGGCCAATTTAGTCCCAACCCAAGCAGTATTGAAATAGTACACTTACAAGTTTACAACTAGTACAACACATTGATATTAGTATACTTAATACATAAAGTATACTTAAAAATATACTTGAACATTACTTAAGTATACTTCTTTTCGTAAGGGTGATCATATGTGCATTGTGAGTATTTGCAGCGCGTTTGTCTATTTGGTTGCGTTGTCAACCAGAAGAAGATGTTTTCTTAATTTGGTGTTTTTTTCTATTTGCATGTGTTTTCTTCAGTTCCAGAGAGTTGAATAATTAATTTATGTCTTTTTATAAAAGGATAAAGCTTCACATTTCAGCTTTTAAATCATCCAAATATTGGCCCCATTAACTTCCATTGTAAATGCATTAAGGTGTGGTTACATTAGTGAAATTTTGACACCAAAAAAGGTCCATTATCAATAGTGTAGCAATGTATGAAGCCCAGTTCACACAGACCAAGCAGCTTTCTGTTGGACAATGCAGCAAATTCGCACGACCGACTGAACCTGATTCAAAACCTATGTGGGCAAATCTTTCGCACTCACCCACAGTATTAGGGGTAATGCATTACAAGTAACATGAGTTATGTAATCAGATTACTTTTTCAAGTAACTAGTAAAGTAATGTACTACCTTTAAATGTACAACAAAATATCTGTTACTTTTTTCAAGTAAGTAATGCAAGTTACTTTGATTTCCCATTTATTGACTGACACCTCTCCTGTCCCCATGTTGAGAGAAATCAGAAGCAAAAGCAGAGGCGTTGTGTGCGCTGTGTAAACATGAAGGTTACTGTAGTTCTAGACTAAATGTGAGCATGCATTTATTAATCTCACTTGTACAAAAACTGATTCAGTATTCCTCAAAATTAATAAAAACAGTGAAATGCAAACTCAGAATAATAATTAAATCGCAAATATACTTTATTTAATCTCACTTTATTAACCAAAGTCGTTGCTGATTACCTTTAATGATCTAATTCAACCATATGAATAAAGAAAAAATACTTTAGATAAACTTCACATTTGTGTTTCATTTTTTCCATTTTTATTGCTGAAGTAAGACTGTTAAACTTTCTTCTCATGCATCCGATTCTTCTGCAATCCAGAATGACAGTGCAGCAGACTTTTTTGAGCTGCACCTTCTACTGTACAGATGTGAACTAAGTAACACAAAAAAGCAAAGTTTTTAGGGAATAATGCAATATTAACTTTCCCCATGCAGCAAAAGTAACTTTACTCAGCACTGCTCTTGCGAAATTCCCAGATCGTGTGGATCCCTTTTGAAATGACTTTGCAAAAATTCGCCGAACAATGGTAAATGTGACCACTTCTCTTCTTTAAAAAAAAAAAAAAAATGCTGTTCGAGCTTTCAAACCCCAAATATTTTTTTTAATATGGTATCAGCAAATCCCTGCAGTGACAGGTGCATCATTAACACCTTCATAGATAGAGCAGGTAGGGGCCTTTGTTTTAATTTTGAATGCATGGCATGAGTGTGAAAACATATAGAAGTTTAATTAGTTCGGGGGGTGGGGGTGAAAAAGTGAGTGGCTGATCAAATAGGACGAAATGGAAAGGCTGAGAAAAAAACGATTCAGTAGAGAAGACAAATAAAATGTATGATACAGAGTGCAGGGAAATGTATTCAGCCGGGGGGAGAGAAAGGCATATATTTTGGTTGATTATGCCTTTCAGACTGGCCTGGTTCTCCCCCCTCTTTCCTCTGGTATTCTACTTGTAAAAGCAGTGTGCTGCTGCAGATATAAAAAACGATCACGAAAAGCTAATACAATTGCATATCATCCTGCTGATAGGGGTCGAGCATAATTAATCTCTCTACGATGTATAGATGTTGCACATTCTCTTTCGGTGTCCTGACTTATTAATTTTTAATCAGATATTTTCTTTTTAACGCTTCGTGGCAGATCCAGAAAAAAGCATTGTAGTGAAAGCTTATCTGAAATTGACTGATCTTTTTTTTCATATCAGAATGGATAGTATATTCCAAAATTACTTTACGGGGTCATTTAAAAGTTTTCATTTAATCTCATAGCTCATATTTTCGTGCTTCAGTGAGTGTGACCTTTTCCTGATCAGTATTTCCATTTCTCCCGAGACTCCTCTGAGATTAATTCTTCCTTCTGTAAAGGTATACGGCTGTGGTGATGCCCGTGCTATACAACACTACCCACAGCTCCCGCAAAAGGGTTTCAGTCATGATTGCTACAGTTTGGGTCCTCGCATTTGCAGTCTCCTGCCCCCTACTGTTTGGATTCAACACTACAGGTGAGCTCCAGCTCAACTGGTGGGCTGTGATTCAAAAAGGGGTCATAGGTGCTCTAATATATAATGCTAGATAAAATGCAAACACATGCAAATTACTCCATAATCATGCATAGTTAGCTTACCCAATACATTCTGCTCCCTAAAGCAAAACCAGTTGAGAACCACTGCACCTGTCCATTGGTGTGAAATCATTGGTTACAGGGATGAAATCTTGTAAAGGCCTAATTCATAGCAAATGGGTTTGGCAATATACAGCTGTGGCCAAAAGTATTGGCAGTGGCATAAAGTTTTGCAAAGTTTGCTGCCTCAGTATTTGTAGATTATTTTTTCACATTTCTATGATCTGTAATAGCCAAAAGTTACCTCAGCCATGAACTTGATTTGCTACTTGTTAGCTGCAGATGGTATTGGGGCGGGACATTCTCATTCTAGAGAGCATTTGATTGGACATAAATCTGTTTAGCGCATGAGTCATGAGCATTTTTGTCCAATTTCCCAGAAAATAAGAGACTATACATTTCATATGTGCAAGCTATGTCTGTGAAATGTTACTTTTGACAACTTTTAGTAGTTCAATAGCATATTAGCTTCAAAGCTACATAAATGGTTAGGAATAATTAAACTTTTTTTATGTTTTTAAAAGAAGTCTCTTATGCTCACCAAGGCTGCATTTATTTGATCAAAAATACAGTAAAAGCCATAATATTGTTAAAGATTATTACAAATTAAAACAACAGTTTTCTATTTGAATATATATTAAAATGTAATTTATGGCAAAGCTAAATATTCAGCAGCCAGTACCCCAGTCTTAAGAGTCACATGATCCTTCAGAAATGTGTTTTTAAAATATTAGAATAAAAAACAGTTCTTTTAAATTGTTATAATACTTCACAATATTACTGTTTTTACTGTATTTTTGATCAAATGCTTGATTGGTGAGCATTCAAAAACAAAGTGCAAAAAGTGCAATATCCTTAGACTTAAACCTTGAATTTAAGTTCATGCTTTAGTTCGCATCTTGTCTTTAAAAGTTTGTAATGTATTTATTTTTCAAAAAGGAGGTAAAGCTACACTCTCAAAGTAGCTTTCTCCAATATGTGGTTTAAAAATACAATAAAGCATTAAAAGGGTGGATAATTTTATAGCTATAGCTTTCAGTGAGATTCCATCAGATGTCGAAAAATTTGTTTGCGAAGGAATTAATCATCCGTTTAATTAGAGTAATCAGTTAATTAGTTTCATGGTGAGATATAATGAATGTCATCTCTCTCTCACACACGCAAGCCTCCTAGATATGCATGTGATTTGTTCTGCTTTGCCTGCATGTACTGCAGATGGGAGAGAAGGACTTTGAGGGTCTAATTATGTTGCTGCAGAAACAATTTTATACATCGCAGATAAGAGTATTGATTATACTTCCGACACAGCTGGCATCATTACATACATCCACACTATTTATTACTTCATATCTGTGATTTTCAATCTTAATTACACACAATGGAATATTTTACTATAACAGCAAACAAAAGAATCACAACAGAATTCAAAATGTATACTGTTGCATCACAGCTTGCAGTAAGGATATGTTGCATGTGTGTTTCTTGCAGATGACCCTGCAGTGTGCTCGATTTCAAATCCCGATTTTGTTATCTACTCCTCCGTGGTGTCGTTTTATTTGCCGTTTGTGGTGACCCTTCTGGTCTATGTGCGCATCTACATCTTTCTCAGAAAAAGACGGAAGAGAATCACCTTCCGTCAAGGCAGTGGCAAAGTTCAGCCAGCATCCGCAGCACCATCAGTGGTAAGAGTACAGTGCCCTCCACTAATATTGGCACCCTTGGTAAATATAAACAAATGTGGCTGTGAAAATAAATCTGCATTGTTTATCCTTTTGTTCTTTCATTCAAAAAATTCACAAAATTCTAACCTTTCATTGAAGTAAAACTATTTAAAGTGTGTGTGTGTGGGGGGGGAACTATTTCTAGTTCATGTTAGCCACAATTATTGGCACCCAATTATTGCAACATCCTTTTCCCGTCTCCTATAATGCCTGATAAGTTTGGAGAACACCTGACAAGAGATCAATGACCATTCCTAATCTCTCCAGATCCTTCAGAAGATTCCCAGCTCCATGTTGGTGCTTCTTCTCTTCAGTTCACACTCATTTTATATAGGGTTCAGGTTAGGGGACTGGGATGGTCATGGCAGAAGCTTCATTTTGTGTTTAGTGACAAATTTTTGTGTTGATATTGATGTTTGCTTTGGATCATTGTCCTGATGGAATATCCGACCACAGCCCATTATACACTGAAAATGATGTGTTGGATTTACTTAAAATATATATGCACCATTTTTGCATCATACTTTTTTAAGTAAATCCAACTTGAAGCAAATTTAAGTAAAACTAACAAGAAAACCTTTGTTGTAGGTACTTAAATATATTTGTTTACTATACATTCTTTACTTAAAAACACCAGTAATAGCAAGTTGTGTTGACTTAACATTTAAGCTAATTTAAACAAAAAAAAGATAGTTAATTGAATTGAATTTATTTTAGACCTTGAGCTATTTAATGAAACTTACTGTACTGCTCCAGAACATTCAGTGTCTTAAAATAAGCACAATACATACACTTAGCACAAAACTGAGCATTTTACTTCATTTTTTGGACAGCATTTCAACAAAAGGTTTTCACACAATTAGTACAAAAATAAAGAATTGTATGTTTTGTAACAGAGATTGCAATACTACTCTGGAAACAACAACAACAACAACTTAAATTGCCTGAAACCAAAATTCATGACCATAGTACTTCTGAAAGAAATGTGACAATTTGACAAAAAGAAAGTTCCAGTCTCTAAAGGATCATCGATGAAGCCACCTTCGTGATAATCCTCAGTGCGTTCGCTGTTCCAGTTCCTCGAGGTCACCATGACTATCTATCCTAAACAAAAGAATAGCAAATGTGTATTTCCTTACAACATTACTTGGTAGTTTCAGATTGTTTTTCAGTGGGAAAAATATAATGCATTTATATAAAACAAAATAAGATGGAATGTTTTGAAATAAGAAATCACACCTTTATATTTAATAAATAAATGTTACAGTTTATTGTTTCATTTTTGTTTTATTTGGGTAAAATTGATTTACTGCCATTATTAAGTTGATTATTGAGGTTTGAAGTAGGGATGTCAAAGCCCTATTCGGATGGTAATTGTTTCTCATGTGGATGTCTGTAAAAATAAATTAGTATGACACTTCAGTGACAACTCATGTATTCGGGTGGTGATTTTTTTCACGATAGAGGAGCGAGTTTTGTGGGAGCATGATTGCTGTAAATGAAATGTCATATGCTTGGAATAATGAGAATAATATATGTAATAATATCCTATTTATTATTTGATTATTTAAACCTCCTGCTTAAAAATAATAAGATAGACACACTATAGTGGAAATGATTGTCTGTATTGCATTTTCTCACTGTAAAAATCACAGACTAGCCCCTGTAAATGTTGAAAATGTTTTACGTCCCCATGAGAAACAATCACTGTCGAATAGGGCTTATGTCTCTCTTATCTGACATGCTCATCTGAGTTCATGAAGCTCTCTCCTAACAAGCTGATGATCTGAATCAGGTGTGTTAAATAAGGAAGACATGCAAAAATGTGCAGAGCATGGGGTCCCCAGGACCAGCAGTGCATCCCAATTCGCATACTATCCGTCCTAAATAATATTTGAAAATAGAATTAGTGTGTCCCAAATTGTAGTATGTTGAAATGAGTATTCCAAAGATACCAGGATGGTCTACTATTTCCAGTTAGAATCCATACTGCAGATCCGTGCACACACAACCCATTGCGAGTTGGACAAGGATTCTATTAAAACCTCAAATGCGGATAAAAAGTGTTAAAAAACTACAAACATGACGGACACTGCTACTACAATTCTCTCCGATACGGTAGGAAATTAAATTAAATTGAATGTGGAGCGTTTTAACTGTGATTGACAGGGCAGTTTAAACGGTGCCCGGATGCACGTAACTAAGCGACAGAGTTGTCCGGTAAAGATGACGAAGTAGTATGTCCCAAAGCTTGCCTACTCTTCTGCTACACACTTAAAAGTATGTACTTTTTCTTTACAAAAACAGTACATACTTTTAGGACATAGTATAAGTAGGCGAATTGGGATGCAGCACAGGATTAAAAACTACTGCCATATATAGTGTTCGATGTATTCCAGACACTCACCTGGCAATGTCTGATGACTCGATTATCAGCGTTGTCAGAGAGGTACACCATTAAACACTAAATTTCCACAGCACTGGTCTGAAAAGTACATGAAACAAAAAAGTAGATTTTCATGGTGGACACACACAAGCTTTTATATCTAAACTGACTGAGAAAAATATGATGTCTTTAAAGCAGATAAATCACCCAAAATGCAGAAAATATGCCAGGTGCACCTTTTTTTTTGGCAAAGCCAATTTGTCAAAAACAATTAATAGTCAAGTGTGAAATTAACAAAAATGTTACCTCCAAAAATGTATCTAACAGGATGCACCATATCCTGCTATTGTTGCACCACAACTGTTCGCACTGGAAAGATGGATGGAGAGAAAAACAACAGTATTAAACAACATAAAAATGATTAGGCTAGCTTTTTCAACTTTTATTATATATTATTTTTGGAGCTGAGTGAAAGCTCAGTGCATGTACTTAATGCATATGCATTAGTGCATACTCCACACTTTTACCTTATGCAGTCTTCATGAATACATGCAAACACTATGCATTTAAGCACTCAACAATAAGTTTGATGGAAGCATGTACATTTATAAAATATACTCGCGTGCAAACCGGTTTCTTGATTCATGTGCAATAAATGTACACGTACAAACTCGACGTATAGAGCTAGTTGCAAAGTAGCCTATTCAAAAGTAACATGTTTCTGATTGAAGAATTCATAGCAATTCAAAATATAATTTTAACAAATCCCCAGTGATTACAAATGCATTAAACGAGTGGACGTTAGATGACACACTTGTATTTTAGCTTCTCTTTTCACCATCTTCACCACATTGTGCTTCAGAAAACGTTGCATTGTACTTTCAGTATAGGAATACACCACACTAACCCAATAAATTAGTGTTAATGAATGTTATAAAAAGTCAAAATCAAATGTTTTACTTTAATATAAAGTTAAGCTTTAGCTTACTTCCTTTCACCATCGTCACCACATTGCGCTTCAGAAGTCTAACTCTAATATTTTACTTCGTTTTTTTAAAAAAGACAGCTTACCTGAGAGTCTTCACCACATCATGCTTCAAAATGGCTCCAGCTTCGGCTCATTGGCTGGATAGAATATTTGCATATCACGCAGCTCACAAATACTTCAAATTTTATGTTAGGTTTACTTAATTTTGACCAAATTGTAATGCTGATGTCACTTACGTTTTTTCATTTACTTTACTTTACGCATACATTTATGATCACATTTTAATTTACATTTTTGTGTTGCATATACTAGAATATGTTAAGTAGAGCTTGCAATGTTATAAATATATATTTTTTTTGTTTAATTTATTTATCTTTATAAGTAATGGATGTTGAGCCAACAAATCATTTTTTTCAGTGTAAGATTTCTAGCAGAGGCCATCAGGTTTTGATTTTTTTTATCTGCTGGTATTTGCTAGAATCCATGATACCATGTATCTGTACAAGATGTCTAGGACCTCCAGCTCCAACAGTATATTTAACCATGTCCATGGGTACTTTTTATCTCTGTTTTAAGTTTCATCTGACCATAGAACCAGGTCCCGTTTAAAATTCCAGTCGTGTCTGACAACTGAATATGCTGGAGTTTGTTTTCGGATGAGCGAGCAGGATTTTCCTTGAAACCCTCCCAAGCATCTTGTGGTGATGTAGGGGTTGTTTGATTATTTTTTATTTTTTAATTTAGGCTTTCTGACCCCAAGACTCAACTAATCTCTGCAGCTGTGATCCTTGGAGAGTCTTTGGCCACTCAAACTTTCCTCCTCGCTTGATTGTAATTACTTAATTTTTGCCCTGATGGTGGAAATGGGGATTTTCAATGCTTTAGCTATTTTCTTACAGCCACTTTTTTGTGAAGCTCAACAATCTTTTGCTGCACATCAGAACTATATTCTTTGGTTTTATGATTAATGGAATTTGGCCTTTGTGTGTCCTCATATTTATACTCCTGTGGAACAGGAAGTCATGGCTGGACAATTTCATGCTCCTAGTCACCCTGGTGTGCTAAAAACGTAAATATGAATGGGAAGAGATATTTTACTCATTAAAAATTTCTAGGGTTGCCAAAAACTATGGCCAACGTGTACTAGAGAAAAACATTTATTTCATAATGTGAGTTTCCCCCCACTTTTAATTGTTTTACCTTAATGAAAGGTTAGAATTTTGTGAATTTTTTGAATGAAAGATCAAAAGGATAAACAATGCAGATTTATTTTTTTTACAGCTGCCTTTGCTCCTATTTAGCAAGGGTGCCAATATTAGTAGACGGCATTGTAGATATTCTCACATTTCACATATACACATAATTTCCTCAAGCTGTTTTGGATTCTCTAATCTACTTAAAACACACATAATCCACCAATAACAATGCATAATGACTAGAAGTATCTGTTACCGGTGATAAGTATAGATTGGAAATGCATTTTATCTTGGATCGAAACACTGTATAACATTTCCCTTAAATTCAAAGAAGCTTGGAATCCAGTCTGTCTTCCTCCAGTCTTGTTCAGTGAAACAACATTCCCGATCAGCGGAAAGGGCCTTTGTAACATTGGCTTCATGTGAAAGTGAGATGCACATCAGTTCTTTGGAAAAGTTCCAGCAAAGCCATTCAGCTACGCGCCCTAGGAATTTTATTGCAAGATTTAGTTCCAGCTAACTGGAGCAAAATTTGATATGGAGAAAAGGCTTTGTAGGCTGCCCTCAAAATTTTTCTTCCTCTTCGTTTTTTCCCCCCGTACTATCTAATTTTAATAATGATGTCTGAGCACAGGCTTACAAAGTATTTGAGCTATAAATTCATTTATATAACTTAGGCGATTTTTGTACAGTTCAGATTTTAAATTAAACAATCAGCTTTCAGTTTTTCTTTTTATTAAAGAAATAGTTCTGTCATCAGTTACTCACCCTCATGTACAGCAGTTCCAAAATTCTATGACTTTCTTCTGTGGGACACAAAAGAAGATATTGTTTGGAAGACAAACAATGGACAAAGTGTAGGGCAAAACAATGGGACAGTACCAATTTTCAATTTTCTAAAACTAATTAATATGGATGAAATAAAATAGATGATCCATTCCAGTCATATAGCCTATTGATCTTCAGTGAAACGGCACAGCCTGCTTTTGGCATCCAGTGAAAATCTGATTTTTCGGATTATTTTCCATAGCGCCCTACTTCATTTTCCCTGCCTTGATTCTAGCATCTTTTCCTGTCTTTTTACATTTAAAAAGCTGCTTTCCCCTTTTTCTGCTATCTAAATATGCTTTACATGCTTTTGCATTGCCTTTGTTTTCCACCCGCTGACTCTTTAACATCTCTCCACAGGAGACGTGTTTACAAGATGGCAATCACAAAGAGAAAAGAGACCTTTCTCCCATCAGGATCAATGTGATAAATGTGCGTATAACATTGTGTGCCTGCATGTGTGTATAGAAATGTGTGTGTCTACTCTAATCTTGCATGAAATGAGCCTTCTCAGAGCAACAGACTCTGTGAAGGAATCCTACAAGGTATTTTGAGATTGCTGGCAGCATTCTCCCTCCTGTTTTAGCACAGCGGGTGCGTTTCTGTCGCTGTGCCTCCACAGGCTTATCCCTGCGGCTGTAAGCTGTGAACTGGGAATTTGCGGCTCTGACGTATGACCCCCAACTTGCTCTGGCTGGTGCTTTACTCCCTTCACTGGCACACTCCTGTTTGTTGAAACTGTTTCCACAGGAGTCACTTTAAAGTTAGGGAGTAACAGGCTTTAGTTGAGAGCCATAGGATAAGTGTTTCCACAGGAGTCACTGCAAAGTTAGGGAGTAACAAGCTTTAGTTGAGAGCCATAGGTGTTCAGTGCAGCTGTTATTTTGGGCTTTGGGATCAGAGCTGCAATATAAAGGGAGATCTTGATTAATTAGCATATAAGGAGATGCAGAAGTTAAGTCTTTTTTGACTAAATGTTAATGTTAATATAAATTGAATGGCTGCCATGCAATTTACCAATTTAGATATTAGCATTAAAGAGAAGTTGAAATGTTTTTCAAAGAAGTCTCTTATGCTCACCAAGGTTGTATTTATTTGATCAAAAATATATTAATTACAATTCTAACGCTGTTTTCTATTTTTAAAATGTAATTTAATCCTTTGATGGATGGATCAAAGTTGAGTGGATGCTATAGAATGCTGTTATAATGCCCTAAATTTCAAGATACCAGGGCAAAAATGCTCCTGTAGGGTATGACTTTTTGTCTTATATTTACATCATGATATAGTTAAGCAATATCACACGAGTAATGAGCGCAATATCACACGAGTGCTGTTTTTGTCCCGAATATAGCACGAGTGCAAATGTGATATTGATTTTATACAATAATTATTAAATAAATAAGAAGTTTAGATTGTGTTATATTTTAGGCACAAAATTGACCGTTTTTGCTTAATTCTGCCACCGAAAACATTACCTCAAGCCAAAGTAGAACTGTTGTCTCCGAGCAACACAGCCTGGTTCGTTTCTGAACGAATCCAACGTTTTGAGCGAATCAATCAGGTGAACCAATGATTCAATGGTCCAGCCATTTACTTCATTCCTGAATGAATCAGCTGTTTGAACGAATCAAATGAATGAATGACTGACTCAATGGCTGAATCCGAAAGTGACATGGCATCTGACGCACAGAAGCCAATGGCCCATGTCATATGCGTATTGGCACATCCGGTCTTCATTGGCATGTGCCAGTGGATAGTGGCTTGTGTCACTGACATTATCGCGACACACTGACACTGACATGACACCTGACTGACACCGAGTCGCGGAACATGTGTGTTGTGACACCTCCAGTAGGCCTATAGTGACTGACAGATTAATCGAGCACCTATTCTGACGTAATTGTGACACAAAATCCTAAATAAATATTTTTAAATGTCAATTAAACGCATTCAAGTCAGTAATACTTTGTGTCACGTCTGTAGGCCTGTTTGATTGGCATGTGCCACTGAATGTTTTGTAATACGTCACAAACTGCCCATTCTAGGAAAAACACGAAAAAAATCTATCATGGGTCACTACGAATAACGCAATAACAGTCGCGTCCGACTGTTTTGCGTGATGCTGAGCGGACACACGCCAGTAGGTGTCAGTAAGTGAGTGTAACACTGCCCCGCGCAAGATTATTATCTGTGGCTTTAATATTTCAAAAATAATTTTATCGAATTATGTATAATAATGTTGTACACATTAACTCAGTGATGTAATAAATCATATGTTTGACAGCATAAAGCAAATTGTTATTCAAGTGGCACATAACGCAATCCATTGGCACATCACACGTTTTAGTGACACATGCCACTATCCACTGGTACATGCCATTTGGCCTGTCACTAAAACTCTAAACAACTAAATCTCTTAAAGTTGTGGCACCTCCAGTAGTGACACCTGCAGCTGTCTGCCTGAGTATAATGAAGATTATGTAACACATGCACATAGTTATTTTTGAAATATTAAAGCTACTGAGGAAGGTCCTGCGTGTTGTTGAATTTTTCAAATGCACTGAACACTTTTTTGCACGTGTATAAATAAAGAAGATTGCTAGTAACTCGGTATGTAATCCTTTTCAGATACGTAGCCTAACAAATTATTTTTAATAATTGATTTTTTTTTTTTTAGCCTACACTTTTTGGAAGGACTTTTCTTTGTAATATTAAAGCCACATATGAATCTTGCACTGGCCAGTGTTACACTCACTTACTGACACCTACTGTGGCGTGTGCAGCATCACGCAAAAAAAAAAAGGCTTACAGTAACGGACGCGACTGTTATTGCGTTATTTGTAGTGACCCATGATAGATTTATTTATTTCGTGTCTCTCCTAGAATGGGCAGTTTGTGATGTGGCGTATTACAAAACATTCAGTGGCACATGCCAATCAAATACAGACGTGACACAAACACATTTGAAAAAAATATTACTGACTTTAATGCGTTTAATTGACATTTAAAATTATTATATTTATTTAGGATTTTGTGTCACAGTTATGTCAGTATAGGTGCTCAATTAATCTGTCAGTCATTAGGCCTACTGGAGGTGTCACAACACACGGCGACATGTTCCGCGACTCAGGCTGAATCCGAACTCGCCCCCTATACCCTTAAATAGGGCACTATTTGAGGGGACAGCCATTTGTAGTGGTGTCCGAAACCAAAGTGGACGTTACTGATTCACTCCTTCAAGTGAACTGTATTAGTGGACTAAAGTAGGGAATAGCTAGTGACTGATGGTTTAGGGGGCGATTACGGATTCAGCCTCGGTGTCAGTCAGGTGTCATGTCAGTGTCAGTGTGTCGCGATAATGTCAATGTCACATGCCACTATCCACTGGCACATGCCAATGAAGACCGGATGGGCCAATACGCATAGTGATCAGATGCGTCAGATGCCATGTCAATTAATACTGCTACTGTCTATACCCTCAAATAGGGCATTATTTGAGGGGACAACCATTTGTAGTGGTGTCTGAAACCATAGTGGACGTGGACGTTATTGAGTGCACTCATTCAATCCCGCATTGCACCGCAAAAACGAGTGTACAGTACACTCAACGGCTGTCCGAATTCACTCACTCGTTTTCATTCACTCCTTCAAGTGAGCTGTATTAGTGGACTAACGCAGGGAATAGAGAATGAGGGTTTAGCCAATGGCTTACTCATTTAGACATTTACCGGCAGCTACTGGCAGTTTTAGTTTCTTTTTACAGTATAAATTTCATAAAAATAAAAATAATAATAATTTCATATTTTGGGGATAGTCTGCGCAAAAATGAAAATTCCCCGCACATGACGTGCAAGAAAAAATAGTCAATTGTGCGCACAATTTACTAATTGGTTCCCTCGATTTATAAATCATGTGCACAATTTACTATTTCCTTCCCTTGATTTGCTAAATCGTGTGGACGATTTACTACTTTGTTCCCTCGACTTGCTAAACCGTCCACACAATTTACTAATTTGTTCCTTCGATTTTTAAATCGTGCACACGATTTAGCCTACTAGATTTTGTATGTTTCAAAACTGTATGACTTTTGTGGAACATAAAAGAAGATATTTTAAAGACAGATGCAGCTTCTGGAAAAATAAAATCATGGTTGTTGTAGCCTAAAAGTTTACAGTGCATCCGGAAAGTATTCACAACGCCACATTTTGTTATGTTACAGCCTTATTCCAAAATTGATTAAATTCATAGTTTTTTCCTCATTTCTACAAACAATACCCCATAATGACAATGTGAAAGAAGTTTGTTTGAAATCTTTGCAAATGTATTAAAAATCAAAACGAAAAAATCACATTTCACAGCCTTTGCCATGACACTCAAAATTGAGCTCAGGAGCATCCTGTTTCCACTGATCATCCTTGAGATATTTCTACAACTTGATTGGAGTCCACCTGTAGTAAATTCAGTTGATTGGACATGATTTGGAAAGGCACACACCTGTCTATATAAGGTCCCACAGTTAACAGTGCATGTCAGAGCACAAACCATCGGTGCACAGCCTTTTTTAGATCTCTCCAGAGTTTTTCAATTGGGTTCAAGTCTAAGCTCTGGCTGGGCCACTCAAGGACATTCACAGAGTTGTCCCATAGCCACTCCTTTGTTATCTTGGCTGTGTGCTTAGGGTCGTTGTCCTGTTGGAAGATGAACTTTCGCCCCAGTCTGAGGTCCAAAGCGCTCTGGAGCAGGTTTTAATCAAGGATGTCTCTGTACATTGCTGCATTCATCTTTCCTTTCATCCTGACTAGTCTCCCAGTTCCTGCTGCTGAAAAATATCCCCACAGCATGATGCTGCCACCACCATGCTTCACTGTAGGGATGGTACTGGCCAGGTGATGAGCGGTGCCTGGTTTCCTCCTTGCCATTCAGGTCAAAGATATCAATCTTTGTTTCATCAGACCAGAGAATTTTGTTTCTCATGGTCTGAGAGTCCTTCAGGTGCCTTTTGGCAAACTCCAGGCGGACTGTCATGTGCCATCTGGCCACTCTACCATACAGGCCTGATTTGTGGAGTGCTGCAGAGATGGTTGTTCTTCTGGAAGGTTCTCCTCTTTCCACACTCTTTCTGTCAGAGTTACCATCTGGTTCTTGGTCACCTCCCTGACTAAAGGCCGTTATATACTCCGCAAGAACAGAGAAAAAAGTTCTCGCTCCCAGGGCTGCGAGAACAAAATGACATAATTTTGTTCTTGCAGCCCTGGTTTGGGAGTTCTCGCAGCTTGTTCTCGACACATCATCTGAGCATAACTTTTTTCTTGTGGGTGTCCGAGAACTATTGTGTGATTGGTCAGAAATTTAAAGTGGGCGGGGTTAATGCGGAGAAACGGAGATGTTCGGCACCTGCTTTACTTGTGAAGTATGGAATGTACCTGCCAGAACGAACTTTGTTCTTGTTCTTGCCACCTCGAGAAAACAAACAAATTTCTTTGTTCTTGCAGAACAAAGATACAGGTATGTACCAAGCTTAAGGCCCTTCTCCCCCGATCGCTCAGTTTGGCCGGGCAGCCAGCTCTAGGAAGAGTCCTGGTAGTTCCAAACTTCTTCCATTTACGGATGATGGAGGCCACTGTGCTCATTGGGACCTTCAATGTTGCAGAAATTTTCTATACCCTTCCCCAGATCTGTGCCTAAATACAATCCTGTCTCGGAGGACATGCACTGTTAACTGTGGGACCTTATATAGACAGGTGTGTGCCTTTCCAAATCATGTCCAATCAACTGAATTTACCACAGGTGGACTCCAATCAAGTTGTAGAAACATCTCAAGAATGATCAGTGAAAACAGGATGCACTTATCCACTTATGAATACTTATGTACATGTGATTTTTTTCTATTTTTATTTTTAATAAATGTGCAAAAATTTCAAACAAACTTTTTTCACATTGTCATTATGTGGTATTGTTTGTAGAATTGAGGAAAAAAATTATGAATTTAATCTATTTTGGATTAAGGTTGTAACATAACAAAATGTGGAAAAAGTGAAGCGCTGTGAATACTTTCCGGATGCACTGTATGTGTAATCAATTCTATGTTGAATTAAATAAAATATTTCTTTCTAAAGCTACTAATTTGATGCCTTTCTCATTTAACACAATAATGACTTTAAATGATCATTTGGCCGTAATTTCTCAGCCAAATTTGATGTGCGATTAGTTAATCAGCACATCATGTAGTAATTACATTTTTAAAATGTAATCGCTTGACAGCCCTAGTAAATATACAATAGAATAATATAATTTATAATTATATAAGAATATAAATTTACTTTAGAAAGTTTAATAAGATATGAAAAATGCCTAACAGTGACTACATTTGTCACATGTATGCTTAAAACAAGACACTTTTAGTAAACCTAATTTATTAAGATACTATATTTAAGTCAATTTATCTAAAATTAAAAATACTGATTAAGAAAAAATATTTTGCTGTGTTTCGTTGATTTGAGAAAGACTTGTCTTTAATGATAAAGATTTGTTCAACCAAAGTTTGGTTGAAATTTTTTTCAACTAGTTTTTAGTTTTAAGTCCAATTAATATAACTCTCCATAGCACAACTCAGCTGAAAACTATCCACTGGGATTTGAAAATCAAAAGACCTTTTTCACTAATTTTCAAAAATGTGTATTTCTTAATACTACTTTATAACCAATGACAATGTTGTATTATAGGAATGTGTACATGAGAGATTTAAATAAGATATGGCTGGAAAAACAGCATGTAGCCATGTTCAGTCAGTAGCCAGAAGGTTACTGGTTCATTGCCCTTTCTTAAAGGGGTGGTTGATTGCCCTTTTTTACAAGATGTAAAATAAGTCTCTGATGTCCCTAGAGTGTGTATGTGAAGTTTTAGCTCAAAATACCTCACAGATTATTTTTTATAGCATGTTAAAATTTTCACTTTTTGAGGGTGAGCCAAAATGTGCCGTTTTTGTGTGTTCTTTTAAATGCAAATGAGCTGCTGCTCATGGGGCGGAGCTTCAAGAGCTCCAGTTAGCAGCTCTGATAACCTTATGCAGACAGGCAATGAAACTGTTCAGCCTTTTATGTTCAAACCGGAGTTGGACAATGAAGGAGGGAACTCAAGAAGTATGTACAACATGTCGAATGCAACAGGACGTTTCTGAATGGTTAGTTGATGAATTTATGTAGCTGATGTGGAGTTAATATCTTCAAGTCATTGATTAGCATATTCTGTCATGATAATCTCACCCCCTTTGTTGTGTGTTTCCAGAGGCAGGGTTTATGTACATTTCAGGGTTAGTGATGTCACTAGAAGTTGTCAAACGGTTAGTGATGTCACTAACCCTGGATGAAGCTTGTGTAGTCCCTACCAGCCATTTGTTGTAGTTCTTAAAAAGCAATTTCTTTAAAAGAAAATATCTCCCTTTGCTTTTAACTTTGAGCGTCTAACTTTACAGATATTGTTTATGCTCAAACAACAACATTACACACTAACTGAAATCATTAAAAAAAGTGAAATCATAATCAACCACCCCTTTAAGGAATTACAAAGTCAAAAAAAGCAATCCAAAACTAGTCCAATGTGTAAGGCGATGTGAAATCAGCTTCACATTGCAACTGAAATACTCAGTAGTCCTTGAGACGATATCATTCTATTCAAGGAAATGAGGACAGCATACCTCCTTGTGCTAATTAATTATAGAACAGACGTGCTTGCAGGGATATGTTCTGCACACCTTGAAGTTTGCATGCTTACATTTCTTCTCCCTATCTGTTCAGGAAACCACGGAGCAGGTGATCCGTCCGCGGCTCCTCGCCAGCTGCCTGTGGCGCAAGCGGCCTCAAACCGCCCCTGCCGAGAACTCACTGCTGCCTCCTGTGATTACGCTGAACTACTGCAGTATCAGCCAGGCATCCTTTGTTCGCACTGAGCAAGATGCAAACCATGAGGAAGAGGAAGGTGGGGACGAGGAGCAGGTGACAGTTAGGAGTTGTGAGGTGAAGAAGTTGTCAAATGGACGAACGCACACCACCCTCCATCCACCGCGGCCCAATTGTGTCATGGTGTGCCCCAGTCAGATCCGTTGTAGAAGTATGCACTCCAAGGAAAAGAAAGCCACACAGATGTTGGCCATCGTTCTGGGTGAGATGTACTTCATGTACAAATCCAGACTCCATTATTAGAGTCCTAGGATTGGGGGAAAAGTATGGAAAACAATATTTTTGCAGTTCTGCTGTGGTTAGTGGCACAGAAGTGACAGGATTCCACTCATTGAAATTCATCCATCCATTAAATCACTATCATTTTTCATGCATCCATCCATCATATCACTATCCTTTTTCATCCATCCATCCACCCATCACATCACTCTTTTTTCATCCATCCATTATATCACTATCCTTTTTCATCCATCCATCCATCATATCACTGTCCTTTTTCATCCATCCATCCATCCATGCATCCATCTATCATATCACTATCCTTTTCCATCCATCATATCACTATCCTTTTTCATCCATCCATCCATCCATCCATCCATCCATCCATCTATCCATCTATCATCGATCCATCCATCATATCACTATCATTTTTATCCTTCCATTCATCTATATAACTATTCTTTTTCATCAATCCATCCATCATATCACTATCCTTTTTCATCTATATAGCCATTTAGCCATCCATCATATCACTATCCTTTTTCATCCATCCATCCATCATATCACTATCCTTTTTATCCTTCCATTCATCCATCTATCCATCATATAACTATCCTTTTTTATTCATCCATCATGTCACTATCCTTTTCCATCTACCCATCTATTCATCATATAACTATCCTTTTTCATTCATCCATCATATTACTATCCTTTTCCATCTACCCATCCATCCATCATATCACTATCCTTTTCATCCATCCATCCATCATCCATCATATCACTATCCTTTTCATCCATCCATCCATCCATCATATAACTATCCTTTTTCATCCACCCATCATATCACTATCCTTTTTCATCCATCCAGCCATTCAGCCATCCATCATATCACTATCCTTTTCATCCATCCATCATATCATTATCCTTTTTCATCCATCCATTTATCCACTATTGAATCTCATTTTCTTTTTGTTATGTCACAATTGTCTTCAAATAAATTCAGCTCAAACTGACAATCTTTTTTAAATTGTTTTCTCAAACATTTTAGCATATTGTGGTTTTTTGTAAGATTTTGTAAGATGAAACTTAAAGAAGTTCACGTTCAAATGAAAATTACTCCATGATTTACTCACCCACAAGACATCCTAGGTGTATATGACTTTCTTCTTTCTGATGAACACAATCAGGGTTATATTAATAAATATCCTGACGTTTCCAAGCTTTATAATGGCAGGGTCCATTGAGTTAGAAGCTCAAAAAAGTGCATCCATCCATCATAAAGGTACTCCACACAGCTCCGGAGGGTTAATAAAGGCCTTCTGAAGTGAATCGATGGGGTTTTGTAAGAAAAATATATTTAAAATTTAATATGTTCAGTATGACTAGGACGTAGCGTAAGCGTTTTGAACTGCGAGAGGCGTTACACTTTCTACATAAGTTGAATATGGGAGCCGGTCTGGCAGAAGCTAGATATTTTACTTTATAAAGTTTTAAATATGGATATTTTTCTTACAAAACACCATCGATTCACTTTAGAAGGCCTTTATTAACTCCCCAGAGCCGTGTGGAGTACGTTTATGACGTTGGATGTGCTTTTTTGAGCTTCAAACTCAATGGACCCCGTCACTGCCATTATAAAGCTTGGAAGCGTCAGGATATTTATTAATATAACTCCGATTGTGTTCATCAGAAAGAAGAAAGTCATATACACCTAGGATGGCTTGAGGGTGAGTAAATCATGGGGTCATTTTCATTTGAAAGCGAACTACTCCTTTAAGATTAACTTTTGAAAATCCCATTGGCTAACATTGTTAGAATGTTTGCCATTCAACAGTGATGACATCACTGTAATATTTGCATTCTTCATAGTGTTTGGTCTTCCATCTTGCATTTATTTGCATACTAAATTGTCATTGTTTTTTTTTTTTACTTCTATTTGTCGCCCTGAGCATCATAACAACAGTGACTCAGTGATGCGACATTTAATTTATGCATAACTTGAAAACTGTCTCTCTGTACAGTCTATCTTGTTTTGGCCCAAAGCCATTTGTATTCATCATTTGCAAGGTTAAACATGTCTGTTTTCCCTTGATGGCCTAGGCAAGATCATATATACATTACATAATACAGTACAATAAATTATCACTTAAAATTAAATTGAAGGTCAATGAAGAGCACACTTAAATACACTACCATTAAAAGTTTTTTTAATGTTTGAAAAAAAGTGTCATGCTCACCAAGGCTGTATTTATTTGATAAAAAATACAGTAAAAACAGTAACATTGTAAAATATTACTACAATTTAAAATAGCCGTTTTCTATTTTCATATATTTTAAAATGTAATTCATTCCCATGTTGGCAAATCTGAATTTTCAGCATCATTACTCTAGTCTTCAGTGTCACATGATCCTTTAGAATCAGAAATCATTCTAATGTTGAAAACAGTTGTGCTGCTTAATATATAGATCAGGATTCTTGATGAATAGAAAGCTAAAAATAACAGCATTTCATCCAGTGATTGAATCCCATGTGAAGGCAGGGGTTTGGTTGCATTTTATTTTGTAATTTCTTTGACTTGATTAACTCGACCTCTGTCGTACGTCATTATCAACACTGATATGAATCCCTCTCTCACGTCTAGCAGATGAGACTTTTTCATGGACAATGAAACAGACAGCAGCAAAAGTGAGAGGAGGTGGTGGGAAGGGACATGTAATTAATGAAATTCACCATCTTGCTGATTACTTAAAGCAAATTCATTTCGTGATTTTTATCTTCACTATTTCAAAATAGTTTTCCTTTCATATTGGGTGTCCTGACAACTCCTCCAACCCGAACACATGCCACCGTACTATTTTTTTAGTCAATGATTCACTTCGTTTTTCATTTGACATTTTGAAAGTGGGTTGCTTACTCGCTCCATGGAGCTCAGTCAGTCTGTGCTGGCGCGTGCCACAGTTTGTCAGATTGCCATCAAGGGCCACCTGGGGAATAGTGACGACATTCAATGGCAGTAGCTTTATACAACACCTACAGAGTACAGTCAGTCTCCAACATACTAGTTTTATAAAACATCAAGTACCAGACAACCAATTAGGCTCTATTAGTGTCAATTGATGACCCATGAGTCAGTGTTCTGTAAAGTGATAAATGACAGTGATGGTAATCTGAGATGTCTGCTTAATTGAGGAGGAAATTAAATCACACTCGTGGAGACAGATGTCTTGGATCGAGTGAATGGCTCAGCTGCTTCAGTTCAAAGACAATTGGTCAGGGTTGTCACATGACCATTTTGCATGTGTTCAAGGTTTTTGAGTGGTAAAAACACCTTCAAATTCAACAATTTGTCATTTGCAAACTTGTAAAAACACCTTACAATTAGAAGTTCATAGAGTAGTTCACCCAAAAAGGCTTCTGTGCATCACAAAAGGTATTGTTGAACTGTATTGTTCACTATTTTTAAAACAGATGAAAAAACACCATAAAATGTGAGAAACAGACATTATTAATTGATAATAATTGTCCAATCCATTGAGCTGTTTGCCACTGCAGCCAGTTCATTGAGTCAGTGAGTCAAAAACAGAATCAATCTGATTCTAAATGAGTCCAAAATCAAATACTGTGAGAGGGGACTTATTTTGAATAAGATAAAAAAATTACTTTGCGACCACTAAAAAATATGTTCTATGTATATAGTATGAATGTGTTTAGTATTAATGTAATCGGGACGTACTATATTCGCCATGTTGTCATTATCATGTGACCACCAGAGTCCGTTGTATCACTTCACTGCCATTCATAAATCATCTCCTGTGGCCTCATGGGATAGTAAAGTGTCCATCGTATGCACACTTCAGAACCTAAAGTAGTCGGTCATCCAGGTACATTTTACCTAGTCTTTAATGAGTACTGTGAATTTGGACATACTACTCTTTTCACATACAATGTTTCACCTATATATACACTAGCGATTTCATATGAAGCCATTCAAACTGCTTTTGTGAACTGGAGCGACTGATTCATTGAAAAGATGTTATTTCAGTGTTATTTTAGAATTATTTATATACACTATTATAATTATTATGAAATATATGAATTAGTGTTTATTTTTATATTTTCAGTTTTTCAGTTCAAGTTTTAGTAATTTTTTTGTGCTTTTGTCATTTGTATTCATTTATTTCTATTTGGCTTTATTTTTATTTCAGTTTTAGTTTTAGTCATTTTAGTACATCAACTTCAACTAATTTATTTCAATTACCAAGGCAACATTTAAATTTTTCCTTTAAGTTTTTCATCTAATATTTGTATTTTATTTCAAAACCGTGAATTATTTTTAATCGTTTTAGTTAACAATAACAAAAGTGAATCGCTACCTTTTTCATGAACTCTTAATATACCTAAATGTGGTCTGTTTTTCACACAAAGCTTTGCATTGGCTTCAAAAGACTTGATAGTGACACATTTATAATACTTCTGGTGCATGGAAAAGATCAACCAGCACATTCCTCAGTTTCTCCTTTTGTATTCCACTGAAGAATATCATACGATTACTGTGCAAATGTTAATTTGTGTTTTATTTTTGTCTCACAGGGGTTTTTCTTATTTGCTGGCTTCCCTTCTTTGTGACCCACATCCTAAACACTCACTGCAGTGCTTGCCATGTTCCTCCTGAGGTCTACAGCGCCTTCACTTGGCTCGGCTACGTCAACAGCGCTCTCAATCCAGTCATCTACACCACGTTCAACACTGAGTTCCGCAGAGCCTTTATTAAAATCCTGAGCTGCTAAAACCATTGGCTCTACTCCCATATAATGCGCAATGCAGCTTCCAGACATTATGGATTCCATTTTTGGATGTAAAGTGCCATATGCAGAGGATATTAAATGCTTTGAATAATTTGGATGTGTTCAAGGTTATTTGACTTTTTTTATTTGACAATTGGTGGATTTGCATTTATCCAAAATTTAAAAAATGTAATAGTTCACTTTTAGAGGATGGACCAATCTGGAGTTCCAATTGTGGCTTCACATAAAACAAAAAAAAAGGCTAGAATATATTCTAGACCTTAATCTCCATCTCAACACCTTTGCGCATGCAGGCGGATTCCATGGCCATCAAGTGTTTTGCATGTGTCACACCGCTGAATTAAGCTGAGTTACAACTCTTCAGTTGTAAAACAGCTAAGAAAACAATTTATGTGGCTACAAAGGCTAGTGATTTGTCAAAGGGAACATAAAGCAGGTGGACCAGAGAAGCGTGAAGTAGGTAAAAGATCGAAGACTGTGTTGTGCCTTTAATGGTTTCGCCTCTCTAAGGACGGGTGTCGTGATCCAACTGCATATCAGGAGAGAAAAAAGAAGCGATGGTCATGATTATGGATGAAACATGGTTTTGTGCTGTGAATTAAAGCTACATTGAATCTCCATAAGCCCTGGTGTCATGTGAAATATATACAGAAGCATTATGCCAATTTTGCGTGGGACTCGTCAGATTTGTGATAAAAATAATATTAATATACAGATACTAATACACATACACTAACATTCAAATGTTTATAATGTTTTATAAAGTCTCTTATGCTCACCAAGGCTGCATTTATTTGATCAAAAATACAGTAAAACTATTTTAAATTATTATAATTTCAAATAACTTTTCTATTTTAATATATTTTAAAATGTCATTTATTCCTGTAATGGCAAAACCAGCCTTCAGTGTCACATGATCCTTCAGAAATCATTTTAATATGCCGATTTGGTGCTCAAGAAACATTTCATCTTATTAATGTTGTTGTGCTGCTTAATATTAAATGTGGAAACCACGATGTATTTTTTATGATTCTTTAATGAATAGAAAGTTCAAAAGAACAGCATTTATTTGTAACAATTTAAAAGTGTTTATTGTCACTTTTGATTAATTTAATGCATCCTTGTTGATTATAGTGGTAACTATGATAATTAGCCATGTATTTGTAACATATTTGTAACTATTTACCATACAACAACAACAAAAAACAATGTTTACTGTCAAATTAGGTCATAATGTGAACCCAGTGTCCCCTCACATGTTCAAAAACATCTTGTACTATATCTTCTTACATATTGAAGCTCTTTAAAAGCTATTTTTCATCTAACCTCATGTCTTGTTTATGCCTGAGAAGAGAGATGTGTCAGGACTACAATTGATGCCCCTCGCAGGAAAAAAGTAGATGCATGGCATTAGCGCCTTTGCATATACACTGGATTGGAAAGACAAAAGGGTAGAGGGTGTTGAAGGAGAAATACGAAGAACATAACCCAAGGAGATGAGTGTGTGTGAAAGCAGATAAGTCTGTTTGTTGATTTGAAGGAAGTGAGAGAGTGAAAATGTGCGAGTAAATTAAAACAAGCAATATGATTGGGTGAGAGCTTGAATGACTGAATGTGACTGAAAGCTTTGAAAAGAGAAGAAAAAAAGATGCTTTGAATTTCAAGCAGCATTGATAGAGAGCTCAGCTGGAATCCAGATGATTATGGAGAAAAATTGTGAGTGAGAGAGAAAAAAGTGTCATGCTCAAGTGTGGCTTGACCCAAATTGTTGCTTTTCAAGACACACATGTGGATATTCTCGTGTGTACCCTAATGAGTGTTAGTGAGAGCTGGTACAATAGAATGACAATGTGAGTGATGGCCTCTTCTCACTAATTACTAAACACTGGCAAGAGTCCAGGCCTCTCCTGAGCTCCAGCTTTAATGTGTGTGATTCGCACGCATGCACTCAGAATCATGTCTATAACTTGCTGTCAGAGCGAGTGAAAGCTAATGAATTCAAATTGGCGTTCCTCTCACAAAATCCAGCCCTCCTTCTGTCTTTCTGTTCTGGACCCCTTCGTATCTGTCGAACACATACCTCCTGCTGCAGATCCTGATCCGGCTGCATTGTGCGCACAAAGGGGACCTGTCAGTTTGCAATATGTTTCTTTATGAGTGAGTGTGCGTATACATGTTCTTGTGGCTGAACCCTGCTGGCATGCTTTCTAAGCTATAACTAAGATACTTTCAATAACGGCTCAAAATGGAGGTGGGCTGTTGGAAAGACGTGTGAAATGTTATATAAGCTTCTAACTTTCACATTATGCCTCTGTCCACCCACCAGCTCATCACATATAGACAGAACAGGCTAACTCAATCACACCTGGGAATCAGGTCCATATGGGACCTCTCCATGTCACACACACACACACACACGTTGGGTTTTCATGTTTTATGGGGAAATGATTTTTATAATGTATAAACTGTATATTCTATCCCATATAAAAACCTAAACCTACATTTTTACATAAAAAAAAAAACGTATGATGTACGTATAAGCTGTTTTCTCCATGGGGATAAAAAAAAAAGGTCAATTTCCATCACATAAGAACAATAAATACTTTGGTAAATCATAAATGTGGCATTAAGTAATTATAATGAAATAAAAAGTAGAAACTATGACAAGTCGAAATGATGACAGGAAAAGTCAAAATTATGACAAAAAACTTATTTTATGAATTACTCTTTTTATGTTACAATTGAATTTTTATAATTTCAAATTTTAACCTCAATTATGCAGTATGTTATAATTTTTTACTTTATCTCATAATTCTTACTTAGTATCTCATCATCTTGACGTTTTGTCACAATTATGACCTTCTATATCATAATTATGATTTACCAAAGCATGTCTTTTTTCTTATATGGCGGAAATAGGCTTCCATACCAATTCATACCCTAACCCTAAAGAAAACCTTTTTGCATGTGTAGAATAATAAAGAAAAATTGGTAACACTTTATTTTAATAAAGTAAATAAATGTTACACATGCTACATGTATTTACTATAAATTACACATAATTACATGCAACTAACCCTAAACCAAACCTTAATCCTACCCTAACCCTATAGTTGTCACAGTCACATTTAGTTTCAGTTTGATTGGACTTTCAGTTTGTTTGTCAAGTCAAGTCAAGTCAACTTTATTTATATAGCGCTTTTTGCAATGCAGATTGTTTCAAAGCAGCTTCACAGTGTTAAACAGGAAAATAATGAACCGAATTTGATTCGGCTGTACAGCCGCTCTGGAGAAAACGGTGATGTCATCTAGCTCATTTCAATTATCATATATATTCAAGTAATGTAGTTGATATAGTTAATTTAGTTTAGTAATTACATTTATTTGGATATTTATTTGAACATTTAGTGTCCCCAACTGAGCAAGCCAAAGGCGACAGTGGCAAGGAACCAAAACTCCATCAGGTGGCCTAATGGAGAAAAATAAACCTTGGGAGAAACCAGGCTCAGTCGGGGTGCCAGTTCTCCTCTGGCCAATTAACAAACAGTGTATGATTATTATTTTGGCAGCCTTATAGGTCAGAAGTAATATTAGATCGGAATATTCGAAAGATCGGAGGCATCACGCCGAAGACGGGTTTATTGAGGATGGCGTGTCGATTAAACAATTATTAAATAGGAATATTCGAAATATCGGAGTCATCACACCGGAGATGGATCCATTGAGGATGCCATGTCGATGAGCAATTTCAGAGGGTAGACTAATTGACACGGTCTCTGCAGACACTTCAGGGATGCGTTGGTAATGTCTGGGCGCTGGTCCACCATCTGATCTGGATACGGCCCGGATCCGGCTGACTGCGGTAAACCTCGGGATAAACAGAGAGACTAACATTAGCGTAGATGCCATTCTTCTTATGATGTAATGAGTACATCAGGTGTTATGGGAAGTGTTCCCGGTTCCGGCTGACCTAGTTAATGCAGCCTAACAATTTGAATAAAATATAAATTAAAAATGTTTTATGTGTATGCCATAGTAAAGAGATGCGTTTTTAGTCTAGATTTAAACTGACAGAGTGTGTCTGCTTCCCGAACAATGCTAGGAAGGCTGTTCCAGAGTTTAGGTGCTAAATAGGAAAAGGATCGACCAGGCAGCTGATTTTGATATTCTAGGTATTATCAACTGGCCAGAGTTTTGAGACCGCAATAGACGTGATGGATTATAATGCGTTAAGAGCTCATTCAAGTACTGGGGAGCTAAACCATTTAGTGATTTGTAAGTAATTAGCAAGATTTTAAAATGTATGCGATGTTTAATAGGGAGCCAGTGCAGTGTTGACAGAACCGGGGCTAATATGGTCATACTTCCTGGTTCTAGTAAGAACTCGAGCTGCTGCGTTTTGGACCAGCTGCAGTTTATTTATTAAGCGAGCAGGGCAACCACCCAGTAGAGCATTACAATAATCTAGCCTTGAGGTCATGAACTCATGAACTAACTGTTCAGCATTTTGCATTGAAAGCATGTGCCGTAATTTAGATATATTTTTAAGATGGTAGAATGCAGTTTTACAGATGCTAGAAACGTGGCTTTCAAATGAAAGATTGGTATCAAAGAGCACACCCAGGTTCCTAACTGACGACGAGGACTTGACAGAGCAGCCATCAAGTGTTAGACAGTATTCTAGGTTACTACATGTGGAGTTTTTTTGTCCAATAATTAAAAATTCAGTTTTTTCTGAATTAAGTTGCAGGAAATTACTAGTCATCCAATTTTTTATATCAGCTATACATTCAGTTAATCTTGTGAATTGGTAAGTTTCGTCAGGGCGTGAAGAAATATAGAGCTGAGTATCGTCAGCATAACAATGAAAACTAACGCCATGCTTCCTAATGATATCTCCCATTGCTAGCATGTACAGGGTGAAAAGCAACGGTCCTAGCACTGAGCCCTGCGGTACTCCATATTGAACTTGTGATCGGTGTGACATCTCTTCATTTACTGCTACAAACTGATAACGGTAAGATAAGTATGATTTAAACCATGCCAATGCAATTCCACTAATGCCAACATAATTTTCGAGTCTATTCAAAAAGAATGTTGTGGTCGATGGTATCGAATGCAGCGCTAAGATCGAGTAACACTAACAGAGAGATACAACCACGATTGGATGATAAGAGTAAATCATTTGTAACTCTAATGAGAGCAGTCTCAGTACTATGATACGGTCTAAATCCTGACTGGAAAACCTCACAGATACCATTTCTTTCTAAAAAGGAGCATAATTGTGAGGACACTGCCTTTTCTAGTATTTTTGACAGAAAGGGTAGATTTGAGATTGGCCTGTAATTTACTAATTCTGTAGGATCAAGTTGCGGTTTTTTAATAAGTGGTTTAATAATAAGTTTTCGGTACATATCCTAAAGTCAAGGATGAATTAATGATATTAAGAAGAGGATCTATGACCTCTGGAAGCATCTCTTTTAGTAGTTTAGTCGGTATAGGGTTTTACGGCCTTTCTGTATGCAGTCATGCTCTCTTTCCACAAAATGCGAAAAACTTCCAGTTTTGTTTTCTTCCAGCTGCGCTCCATTTTTCTGGCTGCTGTTTTAAGGGCCCGGGTGTGCTCGTTGTACCACGGCATTGGACTATTTTCTTTAATCTTCTTTAAGCGCAGAGGAGCAACTGTGTCTAAAGTGCTGGAAAAGAGAGAGTCAATAGTTTCTGTTGCAACATCAAGTTCCTCTGGGCTATCTGGGATGCTGAGGAGATGAAACTGATGAGGAAGTTTATTTATAAAGAAATCTTTAGTCGCAGCAGTGATAGTCCTGCCATATTTGAAGCGAGGGGTCGGCTTTGCAGCCTTTGCTAAATTAAGTATACATGATAACTAGGTAATGATCTGAGATGTCTTTGCTCTGCTGCAGAATTTCAACGGTATCAACATTTATTCCATGTGACAATATTAGGTCTAGAGTATGATTACGACGATGAGTGGGTCCTGATATGTGTTGCCTAACTCCAATAGAGTTTAGAATGTCTCTAAATGCCAATACCAATGCGTCTTTTTCATTGTCTACATGGATATTACAATCACCAACAATTATCTGTAACAATTATCTGTTACAATTATCTTTATCTGTAGCCAGTACTAACTCTGATAAAAAATCTGCAAATTCTCTGGTAAAGTGTGTATTGTGCCCTGGTGGCCTGTATACAGTAGCCAACACAAATGTTAAACGGGATTTATCAATTTCACTACATAACGTTACGTAAAGCACCAAAACTTCAAATGAATTATATTTGAAACTAGACTTCTGAGTAATACTGAAGATATTATTATAAATTACAGCAACACCTCCTCCTTTACCTTTCAGACGCGGCTCGTGTTTATAACAATAATCTTGTGGGGTGGACTCATTTAAAGTAATGTAGTCATCAGGTTTTAGCCAGGTTTCTGTCAAACACAGCACATCTAGATTATTATCTGTAATCATATCATTAACAATAAGCGTTTTTGAGGAAAGGGATCGAATATTCAGCAGCCTGAGCTTTATCATTTGTTCATCTGTATTATATCTGTTGTTTATTTGTTGGACATCAATTAAATTTTTACCGTTGAATAGTTTTGGTGGTTTTTTGTATTTACTCATTCGTGGAACAGACACAGTCTCTATGTGATAATATCTAGGTGAAAGAGTCTCTATGTGCTGGGATTTATCTGACTTCTGTGACGCGAGTCAGCTAGCAGACGGTCGGGTAAGCCAGTCCGTCTGCTTCCTGACCTGGGCCCTAGTTAGTCAAGGTTTAGCTTTAAGACTATGTGCCAAATTACTAGAGAGAAGAGCGGCACCACCCCAGGAGGGATGGATACCATCTCTTTTCAACAGGTCAGGTCTGCCCCAAAAGCTTTTCCAATTGTCTATGAACCCTATGTTATTTTGCGGACACCACTTAGACAACCAGCCATTGAGTGATGATAGTCTGCTAAGTATCTCATCACTCCTTTTAACGGGGAGGGGACCAGAGCAAAAAACGCTATCAGCCATCGTACTTGCGAGTTCACACACCTCTTAAATGTTAATTTTGGTGATCTCCGACTGGCGAAGTCGAACATCATTAGTGCCGACATGAATAATAATACGAATAATTTACGATTAGCATTAGCCAGCACTTTTAAATTTGCTTTGATGTCAGGCGCTCTGGCTCCCGGTAAACATGTGACTATGGTGGCTGGTGTTTCCATTTTCACGTTCCGTGTAATAGAATCGCCAATAACTAGGGCACTTTCAACAGGATTCTCAGTGGGTGCATCACTGAGTGGGGAGAACCTGTTTGATGTTCTTATCGGAACGGAAGAGTGTTTTTTTGATCCGCGACTATGCCGTCTCACCGTCACCCAGTTGCCCTGCTGCACGGGCTCTACAGCCGGAACCGAACAATGTACAGAGTTCACTAAGCTAGTCGCATCCAAAGCAGTGTCTAAAGCTGTTGCGTTCTCACTACTCTCAAACAAAGTATGGATGCGTGTCTCTAATTCTGAAATCTTCTCCGTCAGCCTGACTATCTCCTTACATTTATCACATGTGAAGAAGCCCTGTTCACCAACGGAGACAGATATACTAAACATGAAACATGTAGTGCAGGTGACAATAAAAGGAGAAGACATGGCTTACCGTATTTGTTGATTAATCCAACTTACCACAGTTGTTTGATGGAGTCTACTTGCTAATCCAATTAATTCAGTAGTGTTTGTTGACTAATCCAACTCACCACAGTTGTTTGATGGACTAGTAAAGGCACGAGAGACAAAACAGGAAACCCGGATGCACGTATGGCAGGCTAACAGGCTAGTGAAATGCTAACGCGTTGTGAAATGCTAACACGTTGTGATAGTGATTTAGATTAAAAGCTAGCAATGTCAATTTTAACGTGATAGGCAATATTAAACAATATATGGTGATGAGTAAGTTATATTTAGCAGTATAAACAACAAAGAAAAGATATCAAATAGAGATTCAAAAGCAAAGCTGTACAGAGCTGCAAACACTGCAGCGAGGCAGACAGGAGCAATCGATCAGGAGCAGACAGGAGCAATCGATCCACCTGTATTTGTCACATGTTCCTTTGTTCTGTTTCCCGCCACTCGTCTGTCTCCCCGGGTTACCATTATTAGTTAATCTGTGTCAGCTGTGTATTATCATTATCCTCATTGTGTTCACTATATAAGTTCCTCACGTTCCTTCAGTCTCTGTCTGATTGCAGTTATGTTTAGTGTGTTGTGCTGTTGCCTGGCTGGCCTTTATTTGAGATTAAATCATGTTTGGAATCTGTATCTGCCTTTGCAGCAGTCAAACTTTTGTGCCTTGAGCAGAAGGACCGCTTCCTCGAGGAACATTTGGAGGAATTTCTCAGCCTCGTACCAGCTACATCTCTTCCGGACAACTGCCTCTGCAGCTTCCTGTATGCTGGCCTCAACACCGCCACCAAGGAGCAGCTGTCCAAGGAAGGCCCTTGAGGGAGCTTCGCCAGATATGTAGAGTGGGTGCTGGTGTCCTGTGATTCGCCACTCACAGTGGACCTCGTTGATGACGACACCAGCCCCACTAGCTACCCAGTGCCCAGCCATCAACATCCTGACTGCGACAATCGGCAGCATGAGCCCACCGCAGGCCGTGAGAGGGACTCCACCGTGATGTGTGAGCCAGCATCGTTGAGAGTGAACGAGCAGAACATCACTACGGAGCCTGAACAACGTGGGACTGACCAGGTGTGTGAGCTGGCTGCACCATCTTTTGCCAAGGGAGTACTAGTGGAATATGAGGGTATGGAAGGAAGCCCCACCCTCCCGCCACTGAGAGTGAGTTTTTGGCTAGCACTGGAGAGTGGTTTTAATTTGGGAGAGGTCAACATTCCGCCTGTTTTTCTACCATCTGAATCCGTCTGTTACATTTAATCCTCTGGTCCTGCCCAACCTCCCTCTCACCACCTCCCCAAAATGTTTGAGGTTTTTGAGACTTTGTAGTGCTCTCCAAGCCCCTCTCCAGTCCCCAGCCACGCCTGTCACCCAACCATCGCTGTCACCCATCAGCCCTTCAGTTTCTCCTCCGCCTCCTCTCAGTGCGCACCACTCCCCCTCGACCTGTCATCCTGGCTCCTACACCTATGCTCTTTCAGCAGTGACCATTGGGCATTCGGCCTCATTGGGCTCCCTCGGCACGCCTGGTTCAGACATCGCCATGCCTCCGCTGTGGACTTGCAGGCCATCCGCTGCTCACCCTGGACTCTGTTCGTCCTCCTCCCAGTTGTCCGTCCATCTCCAGAACCTCCTCCTACCTGTCTGTGCCATCCCTTTGCCATTCCCCTCATCCTCGTCTCCACAGCGCGAGGACGCACCTACAGTTCTTTCACAGTTATGTTTAGTTTCAGTTTGATTGGACTTTCAGTAATAATTGTGACTTATCTCAGAATTTTGACTTTTTTTCTCACAATTGCGACTTAAGTCAGAATTCTGAGATATAAACTCGCAATTGCGTGATATAAAGTCACAATTCTGACTTTTTTTTTCTCAGTCAGAATTCTGACTTTATAAGTTGCAATTGTGAGGGGGAAAAAAAGTCAGAATTCTGAGATAAAAAGTCGCAATTACTCACAATTTTTTGTTTTTTGTTTTTTTTGTGGCAGAAACGGGCTTCCATAAGTATAAGCAATAGTAATAAAAAAAAATATGATAAAGCACTTGACATTCAAACAGTAGAGGAATGTTTGACAGCCTCTAAAGAAAGACAATATAACATGCATGTCTTCATTACTGTGTATAACATTAAAACAGACACGCGTACAGACAGATCGTATTCATCTCACTGGTGGCAGTTTAATGACTATTGGATTCAACATATGCCTGATGTGCTGGAGAAGACAGCAAGAGGGAACTGAGATAAGTCGCCCCATTACAGGACAGCTGGAATCCTGTCTCCCCCTCACATTAAAAGCATTTGTACACTCATTTAAAACATGCATGCACTTGCAATTTAAGTAGCCTATATGTGCTAGTTAGTTTTGAGAGCTGCTTGTTTTTTTGTGCTGCTTCATTAGAGTCGGTTCATCACTAAGTGTCCCATGGTGCGTTTATACTGTAAATCTGCCCAGTTGGGAGACGGGACTCTGATCGTTCGTTACCGTTATCTGCAGCGGCAGTGTTGTGTGAATTCTGATAATTATGCAAATCTCTGCCAATCCCCAGGAAAACTATGAATGCCTATAAATAAACCCAGTTTGATGCCCTTGTTAACCCGAGAGATGCACCTCCATGACCACACCACCCCTGTCCCATTATCTGTCCTGCTTTATCCTGTATCTATTGTGTGATGAAAGTGGAGAGAGTTGGAACTATACTTTCCTTACGTGAGTAACATATGAAGCTCCTAAAACAATGCATTTAAAGTGATTCATTGGTAGCCGAGTGGAGAGGAGAATTTAAGGGCCCATTTATCTCTATGGCCTCAAGGTCTCCTCTGACAAACCACACTGACTGCAGGTACTGGTGAACGTATGCCCTTGGTTTTACTACCGGCACAATCATGTGCAACTCTTTGCCATAGTGCATTTTATATTGGCCATTATGCTGGTTATGGAATAGCGTCACTAAAAAGGATCATTTGCAGATGACAATGTATGTTGTGCTGACAAAAGAGAATGAATTGAGATCCTGTCAGAAACAGTTCAGCTCCCAGTTGACAGCATCACAGGCTCTTTTTCTCACACTGCCGTTCTCAATTAACCACCTTTGCAGGTCCGTTTAGGCGTTGCTAGTGCAGCATATAGATTTCCATTAGAATTAGCTCAAGTAATTATATTCCAGGACTAATGCACTAGGATTCAGGGAGAAAAATCACCAGTCAGTTATTACTTAGAGGAAGTACAGAAAAACGTCAGGTTTTAGCGTTGCAAAAAGTACAGTGGCAGTACCATGGTAAATTAATGGCATTTAAAAACCATTTAAAAAAAAGATGACCTTTGACACACCTTCACTCTCTTCCATTGTAAAAAAGCAGTCAATGTCCAAAAATGGCGCTGACATCTCAGAGCCCGAGTCTGCGCAGTAGTGAACGTGAAGTGGAGTTGCGGTATCAAGGCCCCGCCCAAACACCCGCAGAATCAGTTAGCACAGTTTACTGCAGAACAACTTATTATGTCAGTGTGAAATAAACAGTTATGGAAATGTAGAAATTAAAGTTGAAGCTCCAATCTCCTTCCGAAAAATGTCCGTTGGTGCTTCAGTGATAACTTCGCTCAGAGAAGCTGTCAATCTCAGCTGTCATATCATGTCACACCCCCATTTTTATAGCATCAAATAACTAACTAAAACCAAACTTACTTAAAAAATGAACACTTGACCTTATATCAACGTGATATAAAACTACCTAAAATGACAGAAACCATCTTTCGAAAACATTTATTTGAAACGTAATTTGATTGTTTAGTTTGTATCAAGCGTGCCACACGAGTCCTGAAAAGTGAAGCCAAAGCGTTTCGATCGCCCCCCAGGTGGCTGGATGCAGTATAGGTTATAAACCCCCGCCCTCTCCATGAAATGTAATGGGACGTCAGACAAACTAATCAAATTACACTTTTTTCCAAAGATGCTATTTTAGGCAGTTTTTATCACGATGGTGTTAGTTCAAGTATTCGTTCTTTAAATAAGTTTGGTTTTAGTTAGTTAGCTTTTTGAAAACGGGGGTGTGACATCATGATTGAAAAATGTGATTGACAGCTTCTCTGAGTGAAGTAGTGAACAACTGGCTTTTTTCTGGATCTTCGCGAGGAGCTTCAACTTTAATTTCTACATTTCCATAACTGTTTATTTCATACCGACATAATGAGTTGTTCTGAGTGTGGGCAGGACCTTGATATTGCAGCTCCGTTTTGCGCTCACTACTGCGCAGACTCGAGATGTCAGCGCCATATTGGGACACTGGCTTCACTTACTACAACGGAAGAGAGTGAAGGTGTGTCGTCCATCTTTTTTTACAGGCTATGGTTTGTCTCATGTCCCATTAGATTACATGGAGAGGGTGGGGTTAATGACCTATACTGCATCCAGCCACCCGGGGGCTTGGTTAAAAACAATCTTTTAAACAACCTATTTTAAATCCCACATATTTCCCCTTTTTGCTTATTTTGCTGGTAATTCCCTGCCTGGACTAATGAAAATTATTCATGTAGTCTTAACACAGATAGATTGTGTAAACTAGCTATATTTTAAAAATCACATTGTGATTGCATGAAATGCAGTTAAACTCTGAAATACACTATGACTTTTGGCAAGATTTTTGCCACAACTTACAGTTTGGAGGAGTTGAAGCTAGTTGCCGAAAGTCAGAACCAATATGCAGATTTTTGGGAGCAGTCGATTTTTAAAGAAGAGTGTGTAGTGTGTGATAAGTACAGACTCAGATGTTTTTATATTCATACTGTGGTTCACGTTTGATATTTTGAGCTGATTTTAGAACTCATTGTTTTAATTTTTTCATGTGTTTCCTAGCAACAAGCTCATGTTTCTGCATGAGTTTGTTGTGTTTGGAGCTATTTGAAAGTCTATGGCCAGATTTTTCTGGAACCATTTACAAAGTCTGCTGTAGCAAGCAGCAAAATTTTTTGTTTGTTTGTTTGTTTGTTTTCCTTCCCATGCATGGCAAAGGACTAACATTTATTTCATGTCTTTCTGGAGGAGTTACATTACAAGGCATACATATTTTCAACATTTTCTTTTTAAAGCTTGGTTTCACAGACAGGGCTTAGATTAAGCCAGGATTAGGCCTTAGTTAAATTAGGACATTTAAGTAGCTTTGATAAATGTGCCTTAGAAAAAAACAAAAACATTATCGATGTGTATCTTGAGACAAAACAATGGCACGTGACATGTTTTAAGATATTTCAGTTCAAGTTGCTTTCAGTTACAACAGCTCAAACATGTGTTTTAGTCTTGAATCCTTGTCTGTGAAACTGGGCAAAAATGTTGTAATATTTATAGGTACCCTGTTAAAAAACAGAGTAGCATGTTCTTCACCCTTGGTCCTCATTTCCTATGCTATAACCCTCATTCTGTCAATAGATCTCACCTTCTGAATATAGGTCACCCCTGTCTTCCATGTGAACATGGAAGGATCAAAGGGGAAAAAAGGAAAGAAATGTATGTTTGCATATGAATGCAGAAGCAAATGCATCTTCAAGCAGTTCTGATGAGGTCCAGGAACTTTCATTTTCTCACCTATCTCCAGTGAACAAATCATCCTTCGTTCTACAGGGAACAGAGCGAATTTATAACTCAAGTAATTACCATGCAATCATATTCAAAGATGCTGTGTTAATTACTCCCACGTTCATCACTCACCATGATGAGCCTGTCATTGCTCTGACAGGAAGTGTTTTTAAGCGTCTTTTACATGAATCATGAGTATAACATACTCTACCATAAAAAAGCTTAAAGCTGCAGTCCATAAAATTTTTTGGTTAAAAATTATCCAAAATCAGTTTATGAGCAAGTACACAACAAGCCAGTGTTCAAAACGATCTCCTTACCTTAGCCTCATTCACAACGGTAAGCTTGTAATAATGTGTTAGAATTAGAGTGGTACTGGTGGATTTCCACGGGAAATTCAAGCATGTCTTTGCATCATTACGTCACGTCTGTACACATAAAGAAAGAGTCCGGCTAGTAGTTGTAACGCGCATGAGGAATGGTCCGCATGTTCTTCAGCGGATCATTTAGGCTATAGCCTTTTCTCACAGCAGCTGGAGTAATTAAAGGGTTCATGGCTTTTTTTATTTTTTTATACTGTTGTCTGAGGTCAACTTATGACATCTGCATGTTTTTTACATTCAAAAACATCATAATGAATAAGTAATAGGCTATTTTCTACCCTGGTTTTGAGCCTCTCTCATGGAACGCTCGGTTTTTATGGGCATGCCGCACTAAAGACTTGGAATTAAACGCCCACTGCTATGATTGGATAAGCTTTGCATATTGCATTGAGCTCCATCTCCAACGTGAGTACACGTGAGGGATTGTTTTGAAAGCGTGTGGGAAAACAGCAACCGGAATGATTCGCCCACAGGGCTCGCAAAATGTCTTTATCAAACAAACACAATGATTTATCTCTCATCCACCCGCGATTAATTGGAATGTTATTTTTTATTACTTGGCCCGCCCGATCGGTGGATATAACCGCGAACCGTCACACACGCACACACGCACACACGCATGCACACACGCGCCTCTCTGCAGAGTCAGACAAATCAAAGCATGATCAAAACTTCTGCGATTGTATTTTTCCTTCAAATATCAAGTCAAGAGAATGAACAACGCACATCAAAAAGGAATGTTATTTCACTATTTAAGATTCATTATCTTACTATTCAAGAAGCAATATCTTGCTATCTTCGGCATGTTTATTGCTCGCTAACGCGATCCGAATAGTTCACGAATCGGTGGGTAGGCGATATATACATCAAAGGCTGAATAAAAAGTTGATTTCTCAATTCATGACCCCTTTAAATTTATCATTTTGATGGCGGATTGTAATCCAGAATGGCCCAAATGACATCATCAGTGACAACTGGAGATTCACCCGTAGTCAAAAGCAAAAGATTTGACTGTACAGAAATGAAAATCTACAGGTAACACTAATAAACACTAAATACACGTAGTCACGCAATGCTAATACTGTTAACATTAACAATTTGAGAACAAAGTATAACAATAATAATAATATGTACGGGTTGATGTTATATGTGTGATCGTTAGATTTAATCACCGTTGGTAGCGCGATTTATTGTAATGTTTTGTTCCCAAAAGTGGCAGACATGTTACTTACTTGTTCAGATGACATTTTCCGGTGAAAATTCTTATTTAGGTTATACTTCAAGACGTAGAATCTGTGATTCTGAAGTACAGTCTGAATCACAAATGACACTTTGTCTAAAAATATATATATATATATGAATAAATATTTGTTTAAACATAAACCGCCCGCTCCAAACGGGACTCAAACCCTGGCCTGCCAGCATGAGAGTCGGCCGCTCTAACAAGGAGGCTAAAGGCTGCAACCTATAGTGTCAGTCGCTAGAGCGTCTGTTGAGATCAGAGGAGTGAGGTTTTACTCACACAGTGACTACTAGCTGGCCTCCGTTACATATACATACTTTTATACACAACATAAAAGTTTTTAGACAGAATGTTTTATATATATATATACACTACCAGTCAAAAGTTTGGAAACTGTACTATTTTGATTGTTTTTGAAAGAAATCTCTTTTGCTCACCAAGGCTGCATTTTTGTTATTAGAAATAAAATAAATAAAAAAAGCTGTAATATTGTGAAATATTATTAAAATGTAAAATAACTGTTTTCTATTTAAATATATTTTAAAATGTAATTTATTTCTGTGATGCAAACCTGAATTTTCAGCATCATTACTCCAGTCTTCAGTGTCACATGATCCTTCAGAAATCATTCTAATATGATGATTTGCTGCTCAAGAAACATTTATGATTATTATCAATGTTGAAAACAGTTGTGTAAAACTTTTTTTTTAGGATTCTTTGATGAATAGAAAGTTCAAAAGAACAGTATTTATCTGAAATAGAAAGCTTTTGTAAGTTAACATTGTACTACTGTTCAGAAGTTTTGGGTTGGTAAGAATTTTTTTTTTTTGAGCAAGAACTTAAAGAAATTAATACATTTATTCAGCAAGGGTGCATTAAATTGATCAAGTGACAGTATAGACATTTATAATGTTGCAAAAGCTTTATATTTCAGATAAATGCTGTTCTTTTAAACTTTCTATTCATTAAATAATCCTGAAAGAAAAATGTTTTCAACATTGATAATAATAAATGTTTTTTGAGCAGCAAATCACCATAATAGAATGATTTCTGAAGGATCATGTGACTCTAAAGACTGGAGTAATGATGCTGAAAACTCAGCTTTGAATCACATAAATAAATTGCATTTTGAAATATATTCAAATAGAAAAAAAATATTTTAAATTGTAAAAATATTTCACAATAATACTGTTTTTGCTGTATTTTGGATCAAATAAATGCAGGCTTTTAAAGCAGAAGAGACTTATTTCAAAAACAATCAAAATAGTACAGTTTCCAAACTTTTGACTGGTAGTGTATATATATATATATATATATATATGCTGATTCAATGCTAGAATATATATATATATACATACACATACACTTTTTTGCCCAAAGCATTGGGACACCCATCCAAATCATTGAATTCAGGTGTTACAATCACTTCCATGGCCACAGATGTATAAAATCAAGCACCTAGGCATGCAGACTTCATCTAAAAACATTTGTGAAGGAATGGGTTGCTCTCAGGAGCTCAGTGAATTCAAGCGTGGTACTGTGATGGGTTGCCAGCTGTGCAATAAGTCCATTTGTGAAATTTCCTCACTACTAAATATTCTACGGTCAACTGTTAGTGGTATTATAACAAAGTGGAAGCAACTGGGAACAAAAGCAACTCAGCCACGAAGGGCACGTAAAATCACAGAGCGGGGTCAGCGCATGCTGAGGCACACAGTGTGCAGAAATCACCAACTTTCTGCAGAGTCAATAGCTACAGACCTCCAAACTTTGTGTGGCCTTCAGATTAGCTCAATATCAGTGCGTAGAGAGCTTCATGGAATGGGTTTCCATGGCCAAGCAGCTGCATCCAAGCCATACAACACCAAATGCAATGCAAAGCGTTGGATGCAGTGGTATAAAGCACGCCGCCACTGGACTCTAGAGCAGTGGAGACGTGTTCTCTGGATTGACAAATCACGCTTCTCTGTCTAGCAATCCGATGGACGAGTCTGGGTTTGGCGGTTGCCAGGAGAACGATACTTGCCTGACTGCATTGTGCCAAGTGTAAAGTTTGGTGGAGGGGGGGATTATGGTGTGGGGTTGTTTTTCAGGGGTTGGGCTTGGCCCCTTAGTTCCAGTGAAAGGAACTCTTAATGCTTCAGCATACCAAGACATTTTGGACAATTTCAGTTTGGGGATGGCCCCTTCCTGTTCCAACATGACTGTGCACCAGTGCAAAAAGCAAGCTCCATAAAGACATGGATGAGCGAGTTTGGTGTGGAGGAACTTGACTGGCCTGCACAGAGTCCTGACCTCAACCCGATAGAACACCTTTGGGATGAATTAGAGCAGAGACTGCTAGCCAGGCCTTCTCGTCCAACATCAGTGCCTGACCTCACAAATGCGCTTCTAGAAGAATGGTAAAAAATTCCCATAAACGCACTCCTAAACCTTGTGGAAAGCCTTCCCAGAAGAGTTGAAGCTGTTATAGCTGCAAAGGGTGGGCCAACACCATATTAAATCCTACGGATTAAGAATGGGATGTCATTAAAGTTAATGTGCATGTAAAGGCAAGCGTCCCAAAACTTTTGGCAATATAGTGTATATACAGTGCATTCGGAAAGCATTCACAGCGCTTCACTTTTTCCACATTTTGTCAGCCTTATTCCAAAATGGATTAAATTCCTTATTTTCCTCAAAATTCTACAAACAATACGCCATAATGACAACGTGAAAAAAGTTTGTTTGAAATCTTTGCAAATTTATTTAAAAAAAGAAAAAAAAAGAAAGAAAAAAATCACATGTACAAAAGTATTTACAGGTTTTGCTCAATGGCTCTGGCTGGGCCACTCAAGGACAATCACAGAGTTGTCCCGTAGCCACTCCTTTGTTATCTTGGCTGTGTACTTAGGGTCGTTGTCCTGTTGGAAGATGAACCTTCGCCCCAGTCTGAGGTCCAGAGTGCTCTGGAGAAGGTTTTCATCAAGGATGTCTCTGTACATTGCTGCATTCATCTTTCCCTCGATCCTGTCTCCCAGTTCCTGCCGCTGAAAAACATCCCCAAAGCATGATGCTGCCACCACCATGCTTCACTGTAGGGATGGTATTGGCCAGGTGATGAGCGGTGCCTGGTTTCCTCCAGACATGACGCTTGCCATTCAGGCCAAAGAGTTCAATCTTTGTTTCATCAGACCAGAGAATTTTGTTTCTCAGGGTCTGAGAGTCTTTCACATGCCTTTTGGCAAACTCCAGGCGGGCTGTCATGTGCCTTTTACTGAGGAGTGGTGCTCATTGACCCTCAATGTTTTTCTGTACCCTTCCCCAGATCTGTGCCTCAATACAATCCTGTCTCGGAGGTCTACAGACAATTCCTTGGACTTCATGGCTTGGTTTGTGCTCTGACATACACTGTTAACTGTGGGACCTTATATAGACAGGTGAAGGCACACACCTGTCTATATAAGGTCCCACAGTTAACAGTGGGATCATGTCCCACTGTTAAATCATGTCCAATCAACTGAATTTACCACAGGTGGACTCCAATCAAGTTGTAGAAATTGTAGATGTAGAAATATCTCAAGGATGATCAGTGGAAACAGGATGCACCTGAGCTCAAATTTGAGTTTCATGGCAAAGGCTGTGAATACTTATGTACATGTGATTTTTTCGTTTTATATTTTTAATACATTTTCAAAGATTTCAAACAAACTTCTTTCACATTGTCATTATGGGGTATTGTTTGTAGAATGTTGAGGAAAATAATGAATTTAATTCATTTTGGCTGTAACAACAAAATGTGGAGAAAGTGAAGCGCTGTGAATACTTTCCGAATGCACTGTATATAAAATACACTCATAATCTGTTGATATAAAGAAGAAAATTAGAATACAGTTTTTTTAGGTTTCATTTTTTTTTTTTACTATTTATAATCATATTTACATCATATTTGTGTTGTTTCATATTATAATTTTAAAATGTTGAAATTAGTAATGAGTAGGTGTGTCCAAACTTTTGATTGGCAGTGTAAAATAAAATTCACTTTGGCTTACACAGTAAAACCTCTCTGCTAGTCTGTCTGTATAAATATTAATTGACAGCATCACAGCTCTGAATATTTGAGGAGGTCAAAGGTGTTTTGGTTTCTTCAGGCTGTCCATACTGAAATTTTATTTATTTCCGGTCAGCATATTGCATTTTTAAATGACAATATAAAAAAAAACTACTTTGAATTCAACCTTTTGTTTCAAAGCCTTGTTTCAAAGCAACTGTAAAAATGCTAAGCATACGTTTAGCTTGTCTAGACAGACCACACTGAATCTGGACCCATCTGTTACAGTGAATTCATTTGTCAAAGTCTATCTGCCCTGTTGTTCACAGGGCACCGGTTTATGGAGAACCAGGACATAGTAAAAATAAAAAGTGAATTTTAGATGGAGGTGATTGATGAAATGTGGAAGAAAATCAGCAGATAGTGATAAAACACCTCTCTCTCTCTCCGAGGGATGCTTGTTAATGGAAGCTGTAAATAAGGACAATCAGGGTCTTGAGGTAAATCCACTGATTTGGGTGTCCCAGCAGCTCTGATCACACTCTTTGCTACCCTCAATAATCTAATAGATCAGTGCCATCTCAAGGTACCCAATTTTGGGTCAGTCCTGCCATGCGATATTGCTCTTTATCTTTATCACATGTTCTGGTTTTGATTGGCTGAGAGCCTTTTCTAGCCATGCAATATTCTACCAGTATCAGCACTGAGACCATTTCACTGTTTGTATCACTCCGCTTGCAGCATTTCTCTCACCCCGAGTGTCATGGCGAGCGAGCAAACCACCATAATTTTACAAATACTACTGTTGTTGTCACGTAATGTCGTTTTTTAGGCAGGAATGTAGTTATGTAGACCTCAAATATGCGACTTATATATAAACTTTAGAACTAGCAAAGAAGGAACGCTGAGTTGATTCATTGAAGCTTATTGTATTATAGGTTAGGTCTTTATTGTCATTGCATGTTTTAAAAACAAATTCTGCTGGAGCAATACGATTTGCAGCATTATTTATTTTTATTTTTTTTTACATTAAAATACATTTTACCCATAATATAAACAAATACAAATATAAATATAGGGGGGCAATGAAACACAAAAGTGACAGAGGTCATTGGTGCCCAGAGTCACATCAAGACACGTTTTCCCCATGGAGGTCATTACTGCACAGAGTCTGTTACTGCATTACGCCCGGAGTTTACAGCTTTATCTGCGTATGTGTGTGTTGTGTGCGTGTGTGCATGTGTGTCTGTGTACATGTGAATGGGAGGGCTGGGTGTTGGTGGTATTGATGGGGGTTGCTATGACTTCTGCAGCCTGTCCACAGCTCAAGCTGTTCTGCAGCCTGTTAGTGCTTATTTCTGGGGTTCTCAGTCTACCTTAAGGAAGGGTAGTAAAAAAGGGGTTTCTGGGGTGTGAGGGTTTGTGGCTTGTGTGAGGAGACGGTTTGAATGGATGTCACACAGGTTTGGGAGGGGAGAACCGACAATCCTTTCAGCCATCTTCACAACCCGCTGCAGTACAGCAATATGGTAGAATACTTTCTATTGTGCAGTGGTAGAAGCTGATCAGCAGTCTGTGGGGAAGCCTATTGCGTCTCAGGGTCCTCAAGAAGAACAGTCTCTGCTGGGCTCTACTAATGATGCAGGTGGTGTTCAGGCTTCAGGTCAGATCCTCAGTAATGTACACTCCCAGAAACTTAAAACTTGACTCTCTTCACCTCTGCTCCATTAATACACAGACCATTGTGGAATGTTTTTTTGCTTCTCCTGAACTCTATTATGATTTTTTTTCTTTTTAGTGTGTTGAGGATGGGGTCATGGTCCTTTCACCAGGAAGTAGTGTCTGGACCTGACAGTTTCATTATTGCCGGTTATGAGTCCCACTATGGTTGTGTCATCTGCAAATTTAATAAGAGTATTGTAATTATGGGAGGAGGTGCAGTTGCGTGTGAACAAAGAGAACAGAGCTGGACTAATCTAGCCTTGGGGACCCCGGTGCTGACAGTGATGGAGCAAGAGCAGTGGTGGCCAAACCTAACGAGCTGGGGTCTATTAGTGAGAACGTTTTTATTCCAATGGCAGAGAAGGGCTCCCAGACCCAGTGTTTGCCGTTTGTTGCTGATCAGGGAGGGAGGGGTTAGAGAATGTAGAGTAGAGTATTATGAGAGTGCATTACCTGCATCTAGCTGACATTCTACAGATCAATTTTATATTCAGGGGTGCACATAACTTTTTTGCTCTGGTTCTCAAGGGAACACCTGGAGATACTGCTTGGTACTCACACATTATGCGGCACACTTATCCTACAAGCTGTCGTCATCACATTACTTAAAGCTCACTTCAAGCACTTCGATACCACAGAAAAAACTACTAGCCTAACTGATAAACTTAAAACATTGTGAACAGTCAGTAATAAAATAAGAACAAATATACAAATTGCAAGCAGAGATGAATACTATAGCAAAGTTACAAACTCTAACAGTAGTATTCAGGTATAGAAATTAATTAATTCACTGTAGAAACTGAATATAGGTTAATCTTTGTTCGCTGCCTGAAACAAGCCTCTCTCTCTCTCTTTGCTTCCACGTGTTTTGTGTGTGTGTGTGGCTATGCACACAGATAAAGGCGTGCAAGTCCTGATTTTCGCCTCTTCTTCTGCTTTTAAAATCGTTTGAATGTGTAAATTGGCAAGAATCTATGATAGTTAAACTTGGCAGTTATTCCACGAATCGTGGGGCCTGATCCATACGGATCACGGATAAACTGTGATCTGTTGCACCTCTAATAATTAATGAACACACTTATCATCATGATTGCTATCTTACCAGAGATGGAGAAAAATCCTACTCCATTAAGTAAATGTGTCCCTTCCACAAAAATGCCCCAAATTTTGGTACTCAAAAGCACTTCCCTCCACATTTTCTGCTGCGCATTGTTTATTTTTACCATGCATGCGCACCAGTTATGCACACCCCTGCTTATAATTCATGAATCACAAAATTATAATACATAAGGGCTGGCTGAGACAAAGCTGTTCTCGGCAGGTACACGAGTGCTGAACGGCCGCTGGCTGCAAAACAAATAGTCAATTATACACTGTTTATATATAAGGTCTAAATAACTAAAATTATGGTGGTTTGCTCATCCGCCATGACACTCTCTGTGAGAAATGCTGCAAGCGGAGTGATACAAATGGTGAAAAGGTTCCTGTGGTGATACTGGAACAATAGATTTCTGGTAGAACCAGAACAAAATGTTGAATAAATGTATATTGGCATCCTTCTGTCTCGAAAGACAATGGAATCTGTGCCTTGGGTCTCTAGACATCACAACGCCTGCTGTGATTGTAGAGCCTGATTCTCAAAAAAAGTTCTGTTGTAATTACTGCAAGTGAAGATCATGCCTGTCTCTGTGGATGCTGGGTCTGTTCTGTCATCTACGCTCTCTCCTCTCTTCCCACTGGTGCTCTCTACTCTTTTTGCCAATTTGGTGGCGAGCATCCATCTAGATCTATGGCTGCATCTTCCAAGTCTTCTGGATTGATGTTGCTTGCCTTTAGGCCTTGTTTAAACACATCTTTATGTGCTTTAAGGTGCTGCAAATAGCATTTCCCTGATCAATACTTTCCATACCTTGGTCTTTGCTCTGATATGTGCAAGGTTGAATAGATTCCCATAGCTTCTGACTGATTGAAGGCATAAGACAGCAACAGAGAGAAGATTCCAAAGAGTGTTGGTGCCAGGACACATCCTTGTTTCATGCCACTCCTAATTGGAATGGGGTCAGAGGATGAGCCATCATATTGGACGGTGCTCTGCATGTTTTCATGGAAGGTTATGATCATCCCAGGAGATTGGGGGGCATCCAATCCTCTGAGATAAAGTAAAAAGGCCATTCCTGCTGACCGAGTCAAAAGCCTTGGTCAGATCAATGAAGGCGATATAGAGTGATCGCCTCTGCTTATGGCACTTCTCCTGCAGTTGCCTTAATAAGAAGATCATGTCCATTGTTGATCTTCCTGCTCTGAATCCACACTGCACCTCAGGATACGTTCTGCGAGTGACATGCAACCTGTTGAGAACTAAACGGGTGAAAGCCTTCCCAACGATACTGAGAAGGGATATCCTTCGATAGTTTTTGCAGTCACTGCAGTCTCCTTTGTTCTTATAAAGCGTTATGACGTTTGCCATCTAATGGTGCAAAAATGTAGCCTAACTTTCACTAAAGTCGAAATCACAATCACTAACGGACCTCAATTCCAAATATGGCATGTTATTTATATAAAACATTATTTATTGAATTTATTCTATTCCTTAAACCTAAACCTACCCATTACAGAAAACTTTCAGCATTTTTACATTTCCAAAAAACATCACCTAGTATGATTTAGAAGCTGTTTTCCTCATGGGGAAACCACATTTCCACATTTATATTACAAAAATAAAATAACGCAAATATTACAAAATGTGACATTAAAAAGTGTAAAAGTCGCTTGTTTTTCCAAAGTAACACTGTCCAACAGGACACCAGCAGGTAAAGGTACAGCGGGAGTCCGCGTCTTTTGTGCCTCCTCTGATCCCATTGACTTTTAAAAAACACCCCCTAAAGTGTGCAGTGAGTTTGATTGGGGGGGAGTTGGAAATAGAGTGATGCAGGTATGACGTCACTTTGTAGGCTAACTAGCAGTTAGCATTTCACTGGTTCCCTCGAGAACAACCTAATAGGATTTTACAATAGGCTTTTGAATTATCGCAAAAAAACAAGCTCTGTGATCAACAAAGGTTTATGATACTTACACGTTTTGTCCATTAAGATCATTTTCACAGATGAACACAGCTTTTATGAATTTTGAAGCCTAAATGCAGTCGCCAGAAGTAAAAAGCTAAAGGTAGGCTATAAACGGACTACACCACGGTCACTCGACTTCAACATCACCAACTTCTGACAACTCTTTCAGTTTTTATCTAAAAACATTTTCCCAGAACGTTTGAGTTAGACTAGTTTATAAGAGCACAATTATAAGCATAATGAGGCTATAAAAGCGGACTGAGTTTACCTTTTCGGTGTGATGACGTTTAATCTCCCTGACTGCCTCTATAATCAGTTTAACTTGATTAAATTACTTGATTTTAATAAATAGAATATTACATAGTTAGTGTAAAAATACAAAATAGAATTGTATTTGGTCTCTCTTTTTTATGTAATGTTCATTTAACCAGGAAAATTAAGTGTAACAGGGACATAAATTTACATTTGATATATGTAAAAAAAAAAAAAAAATTTTTAAACACCACCACTGCCCATAATGTAGCGTTTACCAGGACCACACACACACACACAGGCTTACTTGTTCTAATTTTCACTGCTCCCTGTAGTCAATAAGTCTCTCTTGTCTCCCCTCACCCCACCTCACTCTCGCTCTAGATGCATTAGAGAGGGTTAATGATGCTGGAGCTGAAAATCTCTCTCCACTTCTGTCCAGGTAATGGAATCTTAGAATTCCAGGCCAGTACAGGAAATTTACATTAATCTTTCTGTAATACAGGTCTGCAATCTCAGCTGCCAAAGGATATGGAGGTCAGAATGCCTGAGTGAAGCATTCCAAGGATGAAATTACTAGAGCATGAGGAGGAGATATTGCAGGTATTTAGAAAAAGAAATACTCAAAAAGAGAGATTCATAAAGGTTTGTTTACAATGACACTAACTGAATATGTCACGTTAACAACACAGCATATTTAATTTGACACAAATGAAAATGACACTGTGAGGAACCGCTGTGCACAGTTCAATTATATTCAGCCAAATAATTATTTTGGAATGAAGATGAGAGAGAGCAGAAACACATACAAAAAGATGCTAATGCAGCAACCATACAATGCACATCTTTTCAACTATATTTCTAACTCACAACCAAACATTCACCTGCGGCTTTCATTTCAGATTCAGCTCATGCCTGTCCTTATAAGATTAAGGTAATGAGGTGAGCATCAGCCTGTAGGCAATAGAAGATTTGAGTCTGTCTATCAGTCCAACTCCAAAACAGAACGCTCCAGCTAAGTAACCCCATATAGGCCTACATCACTCATTTCCAAGTTCATGAAAAAGGACACATCCAACAATAGTGATGAATGAGGAAAATGTTCAGCCCTTCAACCACCAGGGAGACATTCATTAACTAGCAGACTAAACTTATGACACAGACACGCCACACTTTACTTGAGGTTTTGCAAAACAATGTATATTTTATATGTCGTGTGATGAGTGTGAGTGAAATAAGGGACATTAATGCATATTTTCAAATATTTATAATATTATAGACTCAAGTAATTTAGTATCTTTATATATTTTCATATGTCTATGGAATCCTGTTTCTGCCACAGAATAAAAAAAGTTAATTGCGACTCTTTATATCTTACAATTCTGACTTTTCCCCTCAGAATTGCAAACTTATATTAAGATATAAACTCAATTTAAAAAAGGCAATTGCGAGTTTATAAAGGTGTCAGAATTGTGAGATAAAAAATCACATTTTTTTTGTTTTTATTTTATGGCGGAAACAAGCATCCATACTGCCTCAAATAAAACATTAAACATACTATAAACTGAGAGCAATTTGATATATATTATTTTCTACCAATTTTAAATAAATTAATCAAATGATTAAATATATATATATATAATAAATATTCAAATGAAAAGGAAATGTGAGGGAAAGAAAACTGTAAAATATTTTTTCCAAAGCTTTTCCATTATGCTAACACGATAGCAGTGACAGAATTAAAAGTTACAAGTTTAAACTTTAATTTTCAAAGTCAACCTCTTTGAAAGGTTAAAGTCAGGAAGAAATGTCAAAATGGACATTCCTTTGAGAAAACAACACCACACTCACACAGAGTAACTTTATTGATCCATATACTAATGCAGTATGCCATGTCTAATCTGTTAACAAGAATGCTGCGAAATTCAAAACAGGGTCTACAGTCCAGGTTTCGGTTTTATTAACATCATCTAGAGAATTTCCATCATGCCAAAATACCATGTTTTTCATCTTTTATTTTTCAAATCCCTTATTGACCCTCTTAAACCTGAGTGAATCTTTGCCTGTCTAAGCCCTTATGAATAACATAAACTCACCTGTTCTGCCAGATAAAAGTGGTGAGGGGATTATTTCTAACTCATTTTCTATTCAGGAAAACTCCAGCAAAGATGAATAGATTCCATTCTTTAAGACCTTTGCTCACTCCTCACTGAACAAAAATCATAAATTCCCCCTATTCTTAACTAAACCTTTGGTCCTTTGGTGTTAACAACTGTTGGAAACTCAGAAGCAAAGAGCAGGAGACTTGGATGTATCTTCAGCAGGATTCTTTATTGAGAACATGCTGTCGGTAGCTGCAGTCAATCAAGTCTACTAAGGCAGTATACATTGTAGTTTATATAGATTTTAGGTTGCAGGGGAGACAAAGCAAATGGGTGACGACCAAAGCATGCAAATGAAGTATCCAGGAAAAGGGACCCACCCCAGACTCTAGAGTATCACCAATCCTAATCCAATCAGCATAACTATTCAAAATGGGACAGGGGCTTCAAGAGCCATTAAAGACAAAAGGTGAGATTCTCAGTAATCGGTCTCGTTTGATTTACAATAAAGAGAACAGGAACAGACAGAAAACTCTTGCTGGAAACTTTGCTTAACAGAATAATTCATCTGATGTCACCATCTTTAACTTAAATGCTAAATACAATGTACTTCCCTCAGTTTTAAACAGATTCTTAAATTTGTAATCCCATGGTCCCCCCTTTGAGAGTTCTAATAACTCTCACATAATACAAATTTAAACCTTCATAAATCCATTCTGTAGCTTAGCATAAGCCCCATGTTCCAGTCATGTAACTTGAAAAAGTTACAGGCACATATAACTTATTCTGTGATGTGTCCTTGATTTACGCAAATAGTTCTTTTTAAAACTATGAACTAACTTTTGACACATGTATATGACGCAGGGTGGTAACGTGCCGTATAAACTACATGACATGTAGCATAAGAGTGGAAGTCTTGAAAGTCTATGGCGCCGAGTTGCTGTGAAGTCTGTTTCCTGTAGAGTCCATTTCCCACGTAGAGTCGCTCAGATGACTCTTTGTCCTCATGAAGTTCTTTCATGGATGTCTGAGGAGATGCTCCACACCAAGCTGCAGTTAAGAAGACGTCATGGCGTATATACATACCTGTAACACAAGAAAACAAAGAAACAGCAGACTAGCAGTATTCTTGCATAGACTTCATTCTTTCATACGTCTGTTGATCGTATAGTGGTTTTACATCTAACTTAACACAGTAAAGTTCTGGTGATCATATAGTTTTTACATATAACAGTATTACATTATTGGTTATCGTATGGTGTTTTTCTTAGTCTTAATTGATTTGACACCTATGGACCAGTGAGGTGGGGATAAACTACAGAGAGGGGGAAACCTATGAGGAAGTCTTCACCACAGGGTTGGCCCCCGACGCCTGTTGCCCTTCGGTTCTTCCCTGGGCTCCTCACTGATCTGTTTGTCCTATTCTATCCCTGTAGGTGGTGTGCACACTGTACAGTGTGAGACGTGAATTCATTTTACTTTGAAGCTTGTGAATAAGCTTGCAAACAACAGAAACGTATTGTAGGAAGCAACAGCATATCCTGCCTGACTGTTGCCTTCAGTAACCTTATGCAGTATGCAATTAGCCTTATGCAATAACCCATTTCCGAAAATTCCCAAAATAATGTAATTATGAATCACCACATTTACCTTCAGTGAAACATCAGTCGTAGTAGCCGTCATAACAGAGGATGGGTGTCTAACTGGAATATTCTGTAGTATAACATTTTAAGGCTGTGAATGTACTTAACCAGTGTCCCCCAATGGAAGGAAGAGACAGTCACTTTCCTTTTGTTCTATTTACAAAGTGTCTTTCATCATTGTTGTAAATTATTAGGGAAATTAAGCACTCACAGCCAAAATGGTTAACACCTCAGTAAGCTGCCCCACGTGTGAGGAGGGGTGGCTTCAGAGTAGCAGGCAGACTGAGTAGGAGCTGAGTAACATTGTTAATTTCTCTTAAGTTTTTTTTGTTTTTCTACACTCTTTCATCCAATGCCCAGGATTACCACAGTAATGACAACTGCCCTCTCTCTTAGGACATTTAGGTTTCTGTTGATTCTCTGTGTTGACCTTAAACGATGCTGCTGCAATCTTTACTCTTGCCTTGACATTAGAGTCTCTTTCCCAAGTAGCTAACTTGTCCAAGTTATTTCGCAGAGTTCCATTGGACCATGTAAGATCTAGGAAAGGTAGTGCATTTCTGTATTCTGGTAAAAGGCCATCAAACCATGTGCGAACTAGTGGTCCGTTATCATCTAGCACCTTCTCTGGAGTCTCAGATATTCCACTGTATGCTGCAGCTGACTGACAAAATCTTTTAGTGTACTCACTCACAGTTTCATCCTTCTTCTGTACACAACTAGTGATCTTTGACCAGTCCACTTTTGGTCCAACAATGTTTTTTAACACTCTCAGAACTCCCTCTTTTATTTCCACTTTACTAGCATGTTGAAACTCAGAATTATTTACAGCACTTTCAAAATCATTGAATTCTGACTCAGTCAAGATCTGTGATATTAGCTGGGTGACATCAGCTAATGACATATCATAGAGCCGCATCTTTCTGGACAACTCTCTCCTAAACTCAGAAAAATGTCCATACACTGATGGCAAATTCTCAGCAAGTCTTTCTATGGCTTCAGGTCCTAGAGTGTTACTGACTGCACTATCGGGGTTAGAGATGGATCAGCGTCAACCCCTTTTACCCTACTTTGAGCCTTTTGTCTTGCTCCACACACTTCAACTGAATTTACATCTTTATTCATCAATCCAACATTGCTATTGTCTTCTGTTCTACATAAAGACTGTAAGTCAGGATAGCTTTCATCTGACTGTTGGTCACATTTGGTTGAGGCTTTGTTATGGCCCAACTTTTTCGTGAGACAGGACACTCGACTGTGCAATTGTTTGTTCTGTTCTTTTAACTTAGCAATACACTGAACTTGTTCTTGTGCTAATGATAAGGTAAACTGTCTGTGGCAGCAGATAATGCCCTTTGTTTTTCTTTCTGATACATGCACCCAACACCTTCTTGCATTCTTCAGTAGACCATACTTTTTCTGGATCTATACCAAATTTCTTTGTCAAATCCAATCTGACTGACTCAGTCACTATTGAGTCCATGTGCTCTCGTAACAATGATTTGAATTCACCGTCTGTCCATGAAGGGGTAGCTAGTCTACCTTTCTCCGTTGTTGGAATCAGTCTATCATTCCTTCTCAACATTTTGTAATGTATTTCTGTCACAACAGGACACTTCCAACACCTCCCTTACAAAGCAGAGGATAAACTTGTAAATTTGTTAACACAGAGTAACTGTTAACCTTCTCTGACAGAGTAGAGAATAACCTAGTTAATATACATCATAATGTATTCAACCTTTTCTGGCGAGCAGATGAGAACCAACTTGCTAACACACTGTAACAGTTGTAACCTTTTCTGACTACACAGAGGATAACCACTTCTCTGGCAAAGCAGAGGATACACCAAAAACTTTTCTGGCAAGCAGAGGATGAACATTCTCTGACTACACAGAGGATACATCACCTTCTCTGGTAAAGCAGAGGATAAATCTTCTCTAACTTTACAGAGGATAAACCTTCTCTAGCAACATAGAGGATAACTATCATAAAAAAAAAAAACTGCAGCTGTTTAACACTTCTCTGGCGGCGCAGAGGATAACTACATGTACTGGTCTGTAGCGGTTCTTTGGATAGAGTGAAACTCACCAAATCGTGGTTGACGGTTGAGATGGAAAAAATCTGTCTTGAGCGATGTCAGGTGAGAAGCTCTATCCGGGTCACGGCACCAAAACTGTTGGAAACTCAGAAGTAAAGACTAGGAGACTTGGATGTATCTTCAGCAGGATTCTTTATTGAGAGCACGTGCTGTCGGTAGCTGCAGTCCATCAAGTCTACTAAGGCAGTATACACTGTAGTTTATATAGATTTTAGGTGGCAGGGGAGACAAAGCAAATGGGTGACGACCTTAAACAAAGCATGCAAATGAAGTATCCAGGAAAAGTGCTAAGCTAGGCTAGCGGTGGGTGCGTCAGACAACACGTGTTATGGCACGCACAGAGAAAAAAATGGTATGTATGGACTTATCTAACTTTGGGGCATACAGTGAATAAGCTAAAGTCCCAAAAAGTTGGCATGTTTCCTTTAATAGAATAATTCATCTGATGTCACCATCTTTACCTTAAATGCTAAATACAATGTACTTCCCTTAGTTTTAAACAGATTCTTAAATTTGTAATCCCACACAACAATACAACTGCTGAAAAAAAAGAGGAAAGGGAGAAAAAACAAAGGCAGAAAGTAATGTAGAGGACTTATGGTGGAGGACTTACTGTCCCATTTTTTTGGCAAACACAAATGGGGCACTTCCTACAAAGCGTCAGTATCAACATTACGCATTTCACCCCACTGCTGTCTCACAGGAAATGTGTCCAACTTCACCTACATTTTAACTTTTCTATGTGGAAACTATTCATGGCAAGTGGCATGCCTGGGATATTTCAAATCACTTGCCATGAATATGTCACAAAATAGGTCCTCTATCCAATAAATGTTATAAATATGAACTCTATTCAATAAATGTATTTCAGCAAATAAGCAGTGGAAGGAGATTAACCTTATTTATTTGTATTTATTTATTTTACATTTATTAAATAATTAACATTGTTAATTGAGAATGTTTAAATTGCTGGATACACTGGAACAAGACCTTTGATGTAGGACAGGCCAAATTTCACCATTTTAAGGGCACAATATGCAATTTTTCACCGCTAGAGGTTGCTTATTTAAAACAAAGGCATAACTTGATGACGCCTTGGTTTCGATGAGCTTTTTTTATACGATCACTTCCGCTTCTTCTGCTCATGCGTATATGTGGGGTAATGCAGCGTTTTATGTTTTATCATATTAGATACATTTGAGTGTGTTGAAAGTTATGTTATAATTCTACTCTCAAAAAGACCTCTCCGCTGACCCAGTTGAAGACTACCATTTTTATTCATTTCATGCCTATATAAACGAGCAAAAACGATGTCAGAACATCACCAAAATTATTTCAGAGGAGAGGCCATAATTTTACTCAACTGATTACCCCAGTGCTCAACATCTCTATTAGACTCTCCAGAGGACATGAGACACATTTGTTACCTGTGGAAGTTCAGCGTTCAGCACCGGTTATCATTTAATCAAAAGGAATGTCCTGAAAACGTACAGGCTGGTACAGAGAAATCGATTTGCACCAAAGAAGGTTGAGATGAATGATGGATTGAGAGAAGGTCACTTCTTCCTGTAAGACCTTTTCAGCTGCACCTTAACAGGAACAGAAGGTCACAACAATGACCTTTACCTCAACTTTCCCTTCCAGTTTAGAAACAGAACATCATGGGAAGGGAAAGTAAGACAAGCAAAAGTTCTGTACAGTACTTCTGTAACACTAGTTACTCTGGAATACTCAATTTGGCATCCAGCAATCAGATTTCGGCTGTTTATCATTCCGCTCATCTGAGAAAGAACCAAGAACGCTAACTATAACTACATTAGTGTCCACACCAGCAGGAAATATCATTCTGATTATCCCAAGCACGCACAGCAGGTTTGTCGTCAGCCGCTTTAAACGCTTGAGTTCTTAAAGCAGGATGGATTCTGATTGGCTGTCAATGTTTTTATCGTTCATCATCTGGAAAAAGTCATTCTGAAAGTGATTCCAATGATATTGTTTCTCTGTGCCTTTATTGTTATAGTTGTGTTGTGGAGTCTTTTTTATTACTGATTTTTAGAACTATCTTTATTGTTATAGTTCGTTATCATCCTTGGTGTGAACGGTTTTTAATGTGCAGTCACATTTTATAAAAATCAATGTTTTTTTAATTTATTTTAAAGCCCAGTGAAGCCATGATTTACAATGTCTGACAACGCCCCTTAGCTGTTCTAAATTCACTGTATACCACAACAAATATATGTAACATCATAAGACTTCATATATCATTTAAGAAACAAGCCATGTGGTGAGCCAGGTTTTGCACTTAACCGATCTGTTAAGGAGAATGAAAGGTCAAGTTTTCCCACAAGAATAACCCTTCAGTTTAATTTAATAGTCTCTTTGCTGTTGAAGAAAATCTGACAAGGAGCACAACTGCCATTCAACTAAATAAAAATTCATATTATACAGCACAGAGCAAGATTATATATTGAGGCATACTCTATTCGAACACTGCATTAGATCACTGATACTTGAAAACCAAGTAGACGCACAGTGAAATTCAAACACGATGAGACTCGACTGGAAAGAAGCTCTAATACTCTCACAACCTCTTCATTTATACATTGTACATACTTGAGTGACCCTTAAAAGGGCACAATTTTTCAGGAAATATCACCTTGGGTCTCAACAAAGCCATAGAGAATCCATTGCAATCAAGCAGTAAATCTAAAAAGAAATTGTGTAGGGATTCTCAAGTAAGGTTTCCCAAAGTCATTTCAAACATTCCTGCTATAATAGTTCCAATGGTCAAAAAAGAGCTAATTACGCAAAGCTTAAAAGCTGGCTGTCAAGTTTATGATTAAGGGGAGACTGGGGCTAGTTGTCACACTTTTTCCTCCAGTGAATACTTCCCTATTATTGAAAGTCAATTTCAATATCTTGGCTACATTTTCTTGAACTTTTCCAATTTTTGCTTATAAAAACACATTTGTGTAATTGACTTTTGTCTCAAAACCTGAGTTACTGAGATAAAGCCCTTGTGATGAGTGGAAGCTGGGTTGCTGGAATAAAAGTCTAAATCAAGCAGGGACTAGCAGTGGAAAGTAGTCCAGCAGCTCAAACTTTTTTTTAATGATCTCTTCTGGTTCTTCGGAAAAGGTAATTGGTTGAAACGTGGGGAGGAACTACCTGCTGGGAAAATGTCGCTCTGCTTTTAAATGGAAATGCAACTTGTTGTCACTCATACAAGCACACACATACACTGGGTTGCCAAACATATACAGAGGGTTTTAAAAATATGGGATCATACTGAAAATGTAAATCTGGAAAAAAAACATTACAAAGTTACATAAGACATTTTGAAATTCATTTTAAAGAGAACATATTATGCCATTTTACTAAGTCTACTAGAATAGGTTTTCATGCTTGAATGTTCAAAAAAGATTTTTTGCAAGATTGCAGCACCTCTCTTCCAAGTCTGTCAGTAACGTTCTGGGGCACCGTACAACGACATAACTCGCTGGTTAACTACCATAGAATGATGCATCATTGAAGAAATCAGCAAGCTCGCAAACCGGTTTCCCGTAACGATATTGTCACAAATTTGTCGTTCTACCATGTTGGTTAACGATGTCACGCAGGTGGTGGAGTAATAACTTCTTTTATTTAATCAGTTTAAAGGATTAGCTCACTTTAAAATTAAAATTACCCTATGATTTACTCACCCTCTAGACATCATAGGTGTATACGACTATCTTCTTTCTGATGAACACAATCAGAGTTACATTAATAAATATTCTGATGTTTCTAAGCTTTAGAATGGCAGTGATGGGATCCATTAAGTTTGAAGCTCAAAAAAGTGCATCCATTTATCATAAACATACTCCACATGGCTCTGGGTGGTTAATAAAGGCCTTCTGAAGTAAATCGATGGGTTTTTTTTAAGAAAAATAAGCTATCCATATTTAAAACTTTATAAAGTAAAATATTTAGCTTCTGCCAGACCGCCTTCCATATTCAACGTACGAAGAAAGTGTAACGCCTCTCGCAGTTAAATCATTTTTGATCTTGCAGTTTTTCATTTTAAAGTGAACTAATCCTTTAAGACTGAATAAATGCCAGAATAAGGCAATAATACAAATTTTTCTGTTATTTAGCTTTTTTCCCCCATATTCAATCACAGACTCCTCCTTACGCACTAGAACACATATGAACGTGTGCACTCTACGGCACTTTAAATCTCTTGACAAACTAAAAGTAGTAAATGAAATCTGTCTCTATGAAGACTCTCCTTCCAAAAAGCGCAATGAGCTCTGATTGGTTGGCTGGAACAGTGCGTTGTGATAGGTTGGCTGGACCAGTGTGTTGTGATTGGTCAACCGATTTAAGTATGTTTGGGAAATGTCACGCCCTTTACCATAATCATGAGTTTCAACACACTACTAACACATCTCATATAGGCCCCCTTTTTTTATATTTTGCCTTGGGTCGGCAATTATTTAAATGGCAAAAATGGGGAATATTGTGACGTGTTCGTTCCCGGAAGAAAACTCAAGACAACAATCGAGGCGTTTCAGGGAGTTCAGAAACAGTTTGCAGACCTTTTTCATTCTCAAATAACAACATTACACACTACAGAAAGTAAAAAAAACGTTAAAAACAAAACAAAACAAACAAACAAAAAAACTGCATAATAGGACCAATTTAATGCTGATAATATAATTTGCATTGAGAATTTGCATTTCAACCCCACTGTTTCTGTATTTGGAGAAAATAGCTTTAGCTAAATAACATTGCAAACCATTGATTCCCTCTTTGATTTCCAATTTCTGCAGCTTGTACCTAACCAAGGATTTCTCACTTTCACACACTCACTCCAACACCTTCTCCCTTAAGTATTTCAAGGAATATCCTACATCTCAGTACATGACCAACTTCAAAACTTTGTATTGCTCCACTTATGTTATTGTCTCCTTAAGAATTGCTTGTTGCAGAATTCCTTATTAAAAAGGTCTACCAAATGAATAAATGTTACAGTACTCACTCTCAAAATGCACTCACACATCCTTAATTAGGTCATAAAACAACTATTAAAATGGATAGTTATGACCCTGGAACCATTTTAGCTGTGCTAAAATATACACAGACATAACATTCAACTTTTATAAAAGCAATAAGGCACTTTAGGCTGTGCTCTGTTGTGAATATAGTCACAACTAAAAGGTTTACAGGCACTCTGCAGTGAATTTATTGCAAAGTTAAAAATACTTTATAAATAGGAATGTAAAGACTGGAAAAACAAATACAAAAAAGTCAGTAAGCTAGATTTGCATTGTGGTTTAAAAAAAAAGTTTATAACTTAACAAAAGGGCAAAATGTTAATATAATCTAATGCATTATAATTATATACAATAATAAAAATGCATAACAAATATTATTATACAATATCATTATTGTAAGAAAAAAACAAATGCAGCATTTTCCAATATTAAATGTGTAACTCGTGAGAAAAATATGTGCCGAGTAAACCAGCAGGTGGTCATTTTTCAGGGCTTGTAAAAGTGTGAAACTGAGCAAGTGCTGCTCTTTTAAAAGAATACATTTTGCCATTATTAATGCTCATTCTGAGTGAGATTGTTCATTTGATGCAGCAGACAGCAAATTTAAAATCCATAAGTGAACTCTGAGATGAGCCATGTGAATTATAAAAGGTTTGCCGTGTCACTCACAGTAGCACTTTTTGTCTGATATTTTGTATGGCAAGAAGCATGTGCATCAGAATCCAGCTTTATATTCATGAAACAACATCAATGCCCTAAGTATGCTCTGATGTAGGTGTTCTTTTGTTTAATCTTTTTTCTTTTTTTGCCTGAAGTCCTTCAATCAATTAAATTACCTTCTCTGCAATGGAGCACACTATTTTTAAAGTCCTGCAGACGGTCGCTGGCTATTGCCTCCCGCAGCGCTTTGAAAAAGCCTAGGTAATGTGCCATGTTGTGCAGCATGAGTAAAACACCGGCAAGCAGCTCGTTGGTCACCAGTAAATGATGAACATATGCTCTCATGTGTTTTTTACAGCAGTAGCAGCCACAGCCCTCCACAAGTGGGCGGAAATCATCGTGATACCTGAAAGACAAACACAGTGTTATGGAGCTAATTTTCACACCAGGGTATCCATGTTTAGGGATTTTAAATGATAAAAATAAATTTAAGGACAAACCTACAATGCAAAAAAGCAAAACAAAAAAAAAAAAGTACTGAAATGTACGATTGGTGAATATGGCTGGACGATAAAATAAAAGGTCATAATATTTGTGTCTATTGATAACATTAGATGTTCTTATCACAGATGTTCTGTCGCTTAAGTGTATTTTTTATAGTAACTGTTGCAGAGTAGGTTTAAAAATATTTAATGCAAAAACTAAAATGCACAGAAAATCTTATTTAATAATCAAGGCATGTTTTCCACAAAATGAAAGGAAGTGTAAATGTATCAATATATCAATACTTGTTAAAAAAAGTAATATTTATACTTAAAAGGAACCCCGGGTATTAAGACTTCTATGGCTTAATAAAACGTAAATGATCTTACTGAAATATGTAGTAGAAAATCCAAATCGTTTTATACATACACTATATTGCCAAAAGTATTGGGAAACCCCTCCAAATCATTGAATTCAGGTGTTCCAAACACTTCCATGGCCACAGGTGTATAAAATCAAGCACCTAGGCATACAGACTGGCCTTCAGATGAGCTCAAGAACAGTGCGTAGAGAGCTTCATGGAATGGGTTTCCATGACCGAGCAGCTGCATCCAAGCCTTATATCACCAAGTACATTGCAAAGCGTCGAATTCAGTGGTGTAAAGCACGCCGCTACTGGACTCTAGAGCAGTGGAGATGTGTTCTCTGGAGTGACAAATCACCCTTCTCTGGTTTGGCGGTTGCCAGGAGAACGGTACTTGCCTGAGTGCATTGTATCAAGTGTAAAGTTTGGTGGAGGGGGGATTATGGTGTGGGGTTGTTTTTCAGGGGTTGGGCTTGGCCCCTTAGTTCCAGTGAAAGGAACTCTTAATGCTTCAGCATACCAAGACATTTTGGACAATTTCAACTTGGTGGGAAGAGTTTGGGGAAACTCCTTCCTGCGCACCAGTGCACAAAGCAAGGTCCATAAAGACATGGATGAGCGAGTTTGGTGTGGAGGAACTTGACTGGCCTGCACAGAGTCCGGACCTCAACCCGATAGAACACCTTTGGGATGAATTAGAGCGGAGACTGCGAGCCAGGCCTTCTCGTCCAACATCAGTGCCTGACCTCACAAATGCGCTTTAGAAGAATGGTCAAAAATTCCCATAAACACACTCCTAAACATTGTGGAAAGCCTTCCCAGAAGATTTGAAGCTGTTATAGCTGCAAAGGGTGGACCAACTCCATAATAAACCCTATGGATTAAGAATGGGATGTCATTAAAGTTCATGTGCATGTAAAGGCAGACGTCTCCAAACTTTTGGCAATATAGTGTATTTTGCTGAAATGAACGAAATGACTTAAAAAAAGATTTGTTCATTTTGATTCAAAGATCTAAGTCAGTAAAATGATCCGAACTTCCCACTACTACCCTGGATATAGAGTGAAATCCGCGCTGAGAAATGGCAGAGACAAGAAACGCTAGATGCCATCCTGGCATGATGTAAACATGGCGATGTTTGTAATGACGCCGCAGCCATTGAAGGAGAAAGTTCAAGCTTATTCACGGAGGAACCTAACAATTCATCAGTTTCACTGCAGCCAGTAAAAGTGTACGGTGGGATCAAGATAACGGAGCCGAGATCGGTGCAACCATTTGACGTCACTAACCAGAATGCATTGCGATAACAACTAAGACAACAACTTTTGTGAATTGTATGATATCTGTATACTTTGCAGCAATGATAATCTAGAAAGGCATACAAGTCTTAATGCCCAGGGTAGGGTTCCTTTTAAGACCTGTATGCATCATGCACACTCGCTGATGTATACAGAAGGTTTTATAAAGGCAGTGTTTTGAGACATGAGTGTGGGGGTTGGAAAATCCTTTTGTTTAATATCCTTCATCGTTCCTTTGACCACTAATCTGATCTGACTCTAGTGATAGGAGCAATATTATGGAAAAGCGAGAATAAATTACTGACATATAAAATTTATTTATCCTCATATACAAGCTGAGGAGATTGACATCATGAAAGATGTGAAAGAAAGCATTAGTAGCCTCATCTGATATGAGCAATGAAAACATGCACAGCTGTATGAGGGGTGAAAGGGTATGTCCTTGTCTCCCTACACACACACACACACACACACACGCACCTTTTATCTTTGAGGTTCATTTCGAAAGGCGTCATATTTTCATCTCCATTTCCATTCAGCTTCTTGACAGCAGGCATCTCTCCATTGACTTCCAGCACTGTGTCAAACATGTACACATGATTAAACATTCATCACAAGACAAAACTCATTACATATACATTTCAGATAATGAAAGTAGTGCATTTTTTATGTCTGGTGTGCACATGACAAGGAAACATAATTTTCAAAATGAATGAAATTCTTGTAGTATAATGGTTTTATTAAGTCTTGTAGTTTTTATTAAAAAAAACACCAGATCTCATTCACAAATAATTGCATGGATTATATGCATTTGAATGCACAAGAGCACTTCCCACAAAAAGTTTGGCTAAATTCACAAGTACGTATATGAATTTTGTTCTTAATCTCATTCTGTTAATGAATTTGGTGTATTCTAATTGAGCTATGTTTGTAATTTACATAAAACACACCCAAACGTATTCATATAAGGGCTTTCTGCACAACCATTCATCACTCTCTAAAAACAAGCTCTTGCCTAAGCAATGCCAAGTGTGCCATCCTCAAAACGTTTTTTAAACAGACAGATAACAGACCGTTCTGCTCCAGTAAGCACATTTTAGTGTTCTTTTACTGTACATATGCATGTATGTATAATGATATATTTATTATGAAAATCTTATATAAAATTTAATTTTAACATGTTTATAAGGCTACTCCGAGTAGTTTCAGATGTTCCTATATTCTTTTTTTGTAAATTTAGAATTAATTTTAGTATGAAAGATTAATCATGATTTCTTTTTGAAAGCATTTATATGCAGATTTCACAAATTTGTGCATATGCATGGTTAGTGAATGAAACATTGAAGGCCTTTCTCTCTTAAATTCTAGTGAAATTATTATTTTTTTTTTTAAATATATCTATAGATATAGATATATATACATACATACACTCACCTAAAGGATTATTAGGAACACCATACTAATACTGTGTTTGACCCCCTTTCGCCTTCAGAACTGCCTTAATTCTACGTGGCATTGATTCAACAAGGTGCTGAAAGCATTTTTTAGAAATGTTGGCCCATATTGATAGGATAGCATCTTGCAGTTGATGGAGATTTGTGGGATGCACATCCAGGGCACGAAGCTCCCGTTCCACCACATCCCAAAGATGCTCTATTGGGTTGAGATCTGGTGACTGTGGGGGCCATTTTAGTACAGTGAACTCATTGTCATGTTCAAGAAACCAATTTGAAATGATTCGAGCTTTGTGACATGGTGCATTATCCTGCTGGAAGTAGCCATCAGAGGATGGGTACATGGTGGTCATAAAGGGATGGACATGGTCAGAAACAATGCTCAGGTAGGCCGTGGCATTTAAACGATGCCCAATTGGCACTAAGGGGCCTAAAGTGTGCCAAGAAAACATCCCCCACACCATTACACCACCACCACCAGCCTGCACAGTGGTAACAAGGCATGATGGATCCATGTTCTCATTCTGTTTACGCCAAATTCTGACTCTACCATCTGAATGTCTCAACAGAAATCGAGACTCATCAGACCAGGCAACATTTTTCCAGTCTTCAACTGTCCAATTTTGGTGAGCTCGTGCAAATTGTAGCCTCTTTTTCCTATTTGTAGTGGAGATGAGTGGTACCCGGTGGGGTCTTCTGCTGTTGTAGCCCATCCGCCTCAAGGTTGTGCGTGTTGTGGCTTCACAAATGCTTTGCTGCATACCTCGGTTGTAACGAGTGGTTATTTCAGTCAAAGTTGCTCTTCTATCAGCTTGAATCAGTCGGCCCATTCTCCTCTGACCTCTAGCATCAACAAGGCATTTTCGCCCACAGGACTGCCGCATACTGGATGTTTTTCCCTTTTCACACCATTCTTTGTAAACTCTAGAAATGGTTGTGCGTGAAAATCCCAGTAACTGAGCAGATTGTGAAATACTCAGATCAGACCGTCTGGCGACAACAACCATGCCACGCTCAAAATTGCTTAAATCACCTTTCTTTCCCATTCTGACATTCAGTTTGGAGTTCAGGAGATTGTCTTGACCAGGACCACACCCCTAAATGCATTGAAGCAACTGCCATGTGATTGGTTGATTAGATAATTGCATTAATGAGAAATTGAACAGGTGTTCCTAATAATCCTTATATATATATATATATTTTTTTTTTTTTTTTTTTTTTACAATATAATAAAATATGAAATTAAAATAGTCAAAAAAAAAATTATGGAATATTGCAGTATTTTTTAAAAGTCAAGTCAAAATCAAGTCCCGCACTACATTTTTTCTGGTTCGAGAAGCTTCACATATACGTCACAATAGGGAAGAAAAAAACGAATCGCAACTTCCATTTCAAAATTTTAAAAAAATCTTAAAAAGCATATCTAAAGCCATACGGCTATACTCATGTGATCTCAACATGACAGCCCCCATGAGGCTACCCGCTTCATGTTTTTAACAGGCTATTAATATGACCAGAATGTGAGTTATTTTAACCAGAAGATTTTAACCATTATTCAGAAGTACTATAGTGCACCTTAAGTTACTGAGTGCATGTTTAATTGTATATAAAGTACAGATGTCTTTAATATTCTGTAAACAAATAAAATAATTAAAAATATCCATAAAATATGTACAGTGACATATGCAAAAACATTTACTTGGAGCATGACGAAGAGAAACCAGTAAAAACTGAAGAAAATAAGTGAGTAAAAACACATGAGAGAGAAAGCAGGAAAATGAGGAAAAAGAGACCACAAAGTGGAGGTTTAGAGAACTGTAGAGAGGGTGAGAAAGACAACAAGAGTGGTGTAGATTAAAACTTGTGACCTGCAGTGACAGAAGGTGGCAGTTCATGGTGAGGTTATGGACAGTCCCCCTGCAGAGCTCTCTAATTGGCTGAGAGGATATCTCTTTCTTTTCTTCCCTCTGCAAGTGCCTGTCCTGAACTCTATTACCATCCTAACACATCGATTAGGTTCTTCTTAGAACTGACTGCTGCACACCTAACAGCCAAAATCAATTATTTATGCCCTATAGTGAATTTTTTATGTCTCTTTATGTGATCCAGATACTTTTTAGACATACACTTGGGTAGATATTCTCACAGAATATGCTTTTAACTGTAAAAAGTAACACCAAATTGTGAGAAACCATAATACGGTTTGACTTCATACAGTGAAGGTTTGACACCTGCTGACAGTGAATATGGCAAGACGAATCCACAGGGCTCCAGTTCTGTTCAAAACGAGCCAATTATTTAATTTGACTGGAGCCTGAACAAACACACAATCTCTCTAAAACTTTATTCTCTCAAATCAAACTTAATTATCTGAAACAACTAGCAGAAGCACAGCTCCACTTCCAACAAGCCATACTGTGAAAAACAGTTTCTGTTCCTGCTGACACTGATCTGGCGGGAAAACACTTGAAATATGACTATTCATTTATATTATTTTGCTAAAAAGCTCCTATATACATCACAAGATGAATCTGAAACAGTAGTCTCTTAAAATTTAAGTTTCAGTGTTATAATACTTTCTATTCTAGCAGTTTAATAAGACATACAAAGGGAAAATGCAATAACTATGACAATGTTGAAACTGGAAAATGCTGTCAAATTTTGATTGATTTATTGTCAATTCTCAAACTCAATGTTCTCTTAACCAGAAGCTCTGTAAAGCCTGACATTTAAATATTCAGAAAAATATTTTTTTAAATGGAAGTTTATTGAACCTTTCATTGAAATTAATTAATAAAAATGTTTGCAAGTATTTTTGAGAAGTATAATTTCTGATAGATCAGGCTTCTATGCCTCATATAGTATGATATAGTGATAATATGGATCTCATATGAAAAAAACACCTAAATTTTATTCAGTAGCCCAAACTGGGCCAAAATATGCAATTTGGTGCAGTTGTTGGCATTTACACTCACCTAAAGGATTATTAGGAACACCTGTTCAATTTCTCATTAATGCAATTATCTAATCAACCAATCACATGGCAGTTGCTTCAATGCATTTAGGGGTGTGGTCCTGGTCAAGACAATCTCCTGAACTCCAAACTGAATGTCAGAATGGGAAAGAAAGGTGATTTAAGCAATTTTGAGCGTGGCATGGTTGTTGGTGCCAGACGGGCCGGTCTGAGTATTTCACAATCTGCTCAGTTACTGGGATTTTCACGCACAACCATTTCTAGAGTTTACAAAGAATGGTGTGAAAAGGGAAAAACATCCAGTATGCGGCAGTCCTGTGGGCGAAAATGCCTTGTTGATGCTAGAGGTCCGAGGAGAATGGGCCGACTGATTCAAGCTGATAGAAGAGCAACTTTGACTGAAATAACCACTCGTTACAACCGAGGTATGCAGCAAAGCATTTGTGAAGCCACAACACGCACAACCTTGAGGCGGATGGGCTACAACAGCAGAAGACCCCACCGGGTACCACTCATCTCCACTACAAATAGGAAAAAGAGGCTACAATTTGCACGAGCTCACCAAAATTGGACAGTTGAAGACTGGAAAAATGTTGCCTGGTCTGATGAGTCTCGATTTCTGTTGAGACATTCAGATGGTAGAGTCAGAATTTGGCGTAAACAGAATGAGAACATGGATCCATCATGCCTTGTTACCACTGTGCAGGCTGGTGGTGGTGGTGTAATGGTGTGGGGGATGTTTTCTTGGCACACTTTAGGCCCCTTAGTGCCAATTGGGCATCGTTTAAATGCCACGGCCTACCTGAGCATTGTTTCTGACCATGTCCATCCCTTTATGACCACCATGTACCCATCCTCTGATGGCTACTTCCAGCAGGATAATGCACCATGTCACAAAGCTCGAATCATTTCAAATTGGTTTCTTGAACATGACAATGAGTTCACTGTACTAAAATGGCCCCCACAGTCACCAGATCTCAACCCAATAGAGCATCTTTGGGATGTGGTGGAACGGGAGCTGTTACAGTCAGCTTTACAAGGTTAAGAAAGTGTAGGAAATCTGTAATATCTTTTGAACAGTATAACTATGGGCTTCTGCACACCTGTAGGAGCTGATGTACCTGCCGTCTCAGGGTCGGGATCAATGGTGTAGTTGAAGGAGAGCGCGCAGCCCCGCTCCGTCACCTGGAAAGGGAAGAAGCTCTCAAACAGGTCGACTCCTGCTTCAGCACAGCTGATGACCTCATCAGGACGGCCAATTCCCAACACAAACCTGAAATAGATGGCAAAAGCTTAGATGGAAAACCTTTTTTTCCAGACTTAAAGTACAATTTATCAGTCAAATAAAGTGTTTTTTTCCCTTAATGGGAGTTGTTATTAATTAAAGGTTATATAAAGGTTATTTAAAGGTCATAGATGTCTCTGCATGTTAAGCTGAGATAGGAAAAGATATTTAAGCATTGAATGAATTACACACTTCAGCTGTAACAGGTAATTCTAAAGATTTGGATCTCACAATGCATTGTTTATATTGGTTTGGGAATACTTTTCTCAGTGTTCGTCAGAAAGACAGATTATAGTTAACCCCAGTGATAAATTAAAGCCAAGTTCAGCACAGGGTAAATCATTAAGTATTAATACAAAACATAAAGGTTCAACGGAGATCCAAAAGCTCTCTCATAAATACATAGATGGACAAACTCATGCAGTGAAATTATTTGTAGTTTAGTTAGTTTGGGACTTTGGATAGTTGAACAAACAAATGAGGACCACAAGCGCATCTACAAATAAACAAAAAGACTATTACACACAGGCTACGGTTCGAAAGTTTGGGGTCAGTAAGTATTTTTGGGGGGGTTTTTTTGCTTTTGAGTCTCTTAACTCACCAAGGCTGTATTTATTTGATCAAAAATATAGTAATATTGTGAAATATTTTAACAACTTTAATAACTTTTACTTTAAAATATTAAAAATGCAATTTATTGTGATGACAAAGCTGAATTTTTGTCAGCCATTACTCCAGTCTTCGTAAATCATTATAATATGCTTATTAGGAGCCGAGCACCGATGGTGTGAGGACCCTATTGGAACTCTATCATTCTTCTCCAAAATTAATCACATTTTTGAGGGCCTAAACATGCTCGAAAACACGAAAATGTACGTCTGATATGGGTTTCAGACATGGCTCGATAGTACCACCTACAAAATTTCTATTAAGCGCCATTCGCACTACGTTTCACATACAAGTATGAAATTCAGTAGACACATGTAACAGCCCAATACCTACAAAAAAGACCCTGGGAGCAAAATCTGAAAACCCAACAGGAAGTGAGGTATTTTGAATTTTCTCTGCAAAATTGTTGCCGTTTTTGCCATTTCCAGACGTTGTACTTTAACGAACTCCTCCTAGAGATTTAATCAGATCAACATTATATTTGCACAGTCTAATGTAAAGGCCTTTGCAATGTTAAATTGCGAAGATCTTGAGTTTTCCCTGAAGGGCATGTCCGTGGTGGCCTCACAAAGTTCGACGTTTCGCCATGAAACAGGAAGTTGTTGTAACTCGGGCATACAATGTCCGATCTGCCCCAAACTTCACGTTTTAATAGAGTCCTGGCCTGAAGACATCTACATTCAGTTACAGTCATAGTGCCACCTACTGGCAACAGGAAATTACATGTTTTACACTGTGATTAACTCCTCATAGAGATTTAACCAGAACAACATCATATTTTTTGTCAGTCTAATCTCAAGGCCTTGGTGATGTTAAATTGTGAAGATCTTGAGTTGAGTTTTCGCTGAAGGGTGTGTCCATGCCGGCCTGACAAAATCTAATGTTTCGCCTCCAAAATGAATTGCATTTTTGAGGGCCTAAACATGCTCAAAAACTCATGAAACTTTGCACACGCGTCAGAAGTGGCGAAAATTATGTTTGATATGGGTTTCAGAATCAACCTACAAATTTGCCCCTAGCACTACATTTCACGTACAGGTATGAAATTCGGTAGACATGTAACAGCCCAATACCTACAAAAAAAGTCTCCTGGAGATATTTTAAAATTTTCTTTGCAAAAACTTCTTTTGTACTTTAACAAACTCCTAGAGATTTTATCAGATAAACATCATATTTGCACAGTCTAATCTAAAGGCCTTGGCGAAGTTAAATTGCGAAGATCTTGAGTTTTCCCTGAAGGGCGTGTCCGTGGCGGGAAAGAGGAAGTTGTTGTAACTCAGGCATACAATGTCCGATCTGCTCCAAACTTCACATGTTTTATTAGAGTCCTGGCCTGAAGACATCTACATGTCAATATTCAGGTACAGGCATAGCGCCACCTGCAGGCAACAGGAAATGGCATGCTTTACACTGTAATTCACTCCCAGAAACACATTTAAATATGCCATGAAGTACCAAACATGCTAGAACATTAGTGCTAATGTATGCGATTTATGCCACAAAACAGGAAGTTGTTGTAACTCAGGCATTCAATGTCCCATCTGCCCCAAACTTCAAGTTTGATAATAGTCCTGACCTGAAGACATCTACACAGCAATATTCGGTTATAGTCAATGTGGCACCTGCTGGCAGTAGGAAGTGTGGCACATCGAAGCGACTTTGCCATATTTCTCCTATATTTACCCGCTTAAATGCATGTCGCCCACCATTCACTGTTTTCCTGAGGCCACCAGGTGGCAGTGGCCCTGGGTGCGATTGCCCTTTTATCACTGCTTGCAGCTTTAATTATTGTTGTGTGTTATATATAAAAACATCATTGTCCACAAACAGCATAAATACTGCAGCACAGAAACATCTCGTCTTGCTCTAAATCTAAATTATGTATCCTGTCTGCCTCACAACCTTCTCCAGCTCTAGTTATTTGTGACCCAAGATACACCCAAGGGAAATGTCAGTTTCTAACAAGACTGTAAAGCCCAGTGGGAAGCGGCCCTCTTAAGACCCTGCTGAGTTCAAGGATGCTTCCAGATCCACACTGCTTTACTTCCTGCCATTGTCTTGCTGTTTCTGTGTGATTCTGTAACCTCCCAGTTAATCTCCAAGAGAGGGAGATTAGAGAAATCAATCATTACAACACTGGGAATTTGAGATGAAGTTTCTTCCTGAAACCTTTCTAAGCCCAGCACTTCCAGCTCCCCAAAAGGGATGAGGTGGTTGCTATGGGTTCCTGGTGGGATGGAGTGTTGCTATGGCTGCTGAAAAATCGAGGTGCATAATCAGAGAATGATAAAATGAGAAGATTTATCCACTCAATCTCCAACTGAAGAAATGTCTGAGCCTAAGAGGCATAAATTTAAATAGACTCCTTTTTTACCTGGGTTTTTCTTGAGGAAGTTCTGCAGATGTCATTCTAATCAGCTGAGCCCTCACATCCTGGTCCATGGCAGCAGAATGAAATCCATCCAGGACAAATCCGCCCACAGGACGCTTGGCAGTCTCTCGTGCCGACCGGAGCCTCTCCTCCATTATGTCTCCTCCCTCCACAACCCCGAATATCTCTGCCTGTTTTAATTCCTGTGGACAAAGAGAGCCAGTTTGCAAATAGTTTATATTTTAGTAATTAGCTTTTATTTTTATATTTTTTATTTTTTAGTTATGTTAATTTTAGTTTACTTTTTAGCAATTTCATTACATGCTTTTGTCATTGTATTATTTTTTTAATGCTGCTATTTAGGTTTAATTTATTTTTTATTTTATTTCACTTAAGTCTTTACATTTACAGTTAATAATTCTAGTGCTTCAACTTATTTCAGTTTATTTCCAAGGCAAAATTTGGTTTATTTGTTTATTTTTTCAACAAATATTACAATTTTATTTCAGCTTTATTTCAATTAACAGAAATGCTTTAAAAAGTTTTAGCTAATAATAATAATAAGATATCTATCTATCTATCTATCTATCTAATATATATATATATATATATATATATATATATATATATATATATATATATATATACACACACACACACACACACACACACACAGTCAAACCAAAATTTATTCAGACACCTTCAACATTTTCTCACATTATCACAGTTTATTCGCTATAGTTTGGAAAATCTTAATAAAATATGACAAGATCTCAGAGTTAAACTGTGTCAGAACAAATTGATCTTGATAATGTCAGATAACTTTGATAGAAAGGAATGTAATGGATTACAATCAACATGGATTACAATTGTTCACAGACTGAACAATTAATTTTGTTCAGTCTGTGGTGTGAAGTGTCGCATTAGCAATTAAAGAAAAAACACTTAAGCAAAACATGCAGGTCAAAGTGTCCCAAACTTTTATCAATTTTACTGGTAGTCCATTGTATGAAGAATTTTTGGGTATAATATGTCACAGTTTACTTTATTTTGCCATCCTCACTTACATAAATTAACTATCGTATCCTGCACCCACTAGTAAAAAAATGGTGTCTGAATAATTTTTGGTTTGACTATATAAATGCATACATATACATCCTCACTTTTTACTTTCTCATTGCATTGCAAGGCCATTGAGACGAACCTTGAACCCCAAAATGAGGTTTCCCACGATTGTGTGCTACATTTGCAATGTAAAGTCAGATTTAAAATGATTTTCTTGTCTGACTTTATTCTGTGGTTCTCTCTGAAACACTCAAATTGAGCCCTGAATATTATTGAATATGACTAGTGTGGCATTTGCCAATTTTATTGGAAATGTATCCTGCAGGCACTGACACTGACAGAGTGTGTTTTTGTGTACAGACCTGAGTTTTCTGGTGCAACACCAGACATTCATCCAGATGGGCCAGAGTCCTGTCCACTGCTTTACGGACTCTCTTGCGAGAAGTATTGGCCTGCCAGGTCTCTCCGTCCGCCATGCTCTGATAGCAGTCTGGCTGGACAGCTGCCTGAATCGCCATGAACCGAGCCGCCGTCAGCTCTATTCTTCCACCGCTGCCCCACACAGACACTGTCTGTTAAATAACACACAAACCATTAAATCCCTGACAATTAACAATAAACTGGTGGCATAGCTTTAGAGAACACAAAAGCTCTCTCTTTAAGCCAAAATGGAGCAGTTTGTAATGATTTAATGGAATTTCAGTCCATCTCAGTGACAAAAGAGGTTGAAAACAATCATTAGACATAGTTCTCTAACCTTGTTGGTGACGTGGCCGGTAGGGCTGGTGTTAGCAGAATCATGCAAAGAGCAGAAAAGCACAGTATCATGAAGACCTGTGTAGGAAAACCACATCAGAGTAATAGCAGATCAGATGTCTATTGTAACCAGCACAACTCGAGAAACTACTTCTAATCAAAACAGATGACATGTAACTAAAATTTATCTAAAATGTTTTAACAGAAGACTGCAATCTCAAAGATATAATCAATGCCAACACATAAAATATGACGAAATGCAAACTTTTGTTGATGTTATTCATCCAATCCTCAGCAGTGATGAAATGCATGAGAACAGTCCAATGTAATCATGCAGAACACTTGTTCATTATGGCAACACTGTTTACTGGCGAAATAAACAACCAGGAGCTCAACTCATTATTCAGAGGAAATAAAAATGCATTTTTCATGGAGATTAGGACAAATTGTGGCACTTATGAGTGTCATTGATGGCAAAAGTGTACATTTTGCATAGCTTGTACAAACTAATTGCTAACTGTAGATTAGGTGAACGTGCACATGTACGAAAGGAACACGAGGAGGAATCTAAATTCGGTGGTACTATGTGGAAATGATGGAGGTGAACTTTGGTGACCAATATTGTCGTGTACAACAATTTTCTTTTTGTAATTATCCAAACGGAGCACTTGCAGCCGCCTCAAGTCACCCTTTGAAATGTCTTCACGGTCACACATCTTAATTTTGTGAATGCAATTACCTTTCTCATTTCTGGTTGGATTGCTGAAGGCAGCGACTGAAACAGTGCCCTTCTTTTCGTTACGGTTGCAAAATGAAAACTCATTTTTCAAAAATGCATCTGTTATATGCAACCAATGATGAATACATAATTATTTCTAAACAGTCACTTAGTAGTCAGTGAGAGGAAAAGAATCTGAAAACATGCCTTCAGCATTAAAAATTAAGACAACACCCACTGGGAAATTTTGTTTGGTAAGTCTTTGCTAAAAGAATTTTAAACAGAATCAATTTTATATAATATTATTATAATATAATAATTTCATTTTATTATACAATTACTTAGAGTGGCTATTGAAGGTAAAGAGAGTAATTGCTGGACCACTAGTGGCACCAAATGGAATTGCAATCTGTTTGAGCAATAGAAGTATGCTTGAAACCTGTTTGAAGCTTATTTTTTTACAATTTTGCTGTATGCTATTTGTGCAGAAATTACACATTTCACCTTCAAGAATAGTTCAACCATATCTCAAAACTTCTAGTACTGTGAGTAACAAAGATGTAATTGAATAGTCTTTTTGTATAGTCACCATTAAACAAAGTTGCCATAATTGTTCTTCCCTATTTTGAGGTATATATATGGGTGAAACGGCTTCTCAAACAAGCAAAAAAAATGTAGGGCAGAGTTTTGTCCATGGGGAATTGATTGGATGGTTGTGGTATTCTATTGCTGTGATCTCATATGAGTGACAGGTTGTCCCGCCCTCTTTGACTTTTCAATGATCTTAAACTACAAAAGTGACAGTATGGGTGCTTCTCAATCAGAAAGCTGCCTAGTAAGGCTGCATAACTCGGCTACCACATCATTAAGCTCCGTCAAAGAACATCTCAATTTAAAGGATCCTTTGAAGGCAGTCTACATTTCGGCCTGTTTTAAAGGATGTATCAAGCGTATCCTTTGTACACATTCCAATGCACAAAAAAAAGAACTAGGACAAAAAATGAATCAGCAATGAGCTAGTCCAATTTCACTACAATTTCAAGACAAAATTTTGGAGATAAAAGGCATTATGTTTTCTTTCGTTTGTTGTAAATTAATCACATAATGCTAAACTGTTTGTAATGTAAACCACTGGGAGACCACAGATGGTTGTCATTACCTGTACATTAATAGAAAGGCAGTTAATGTAAAGGTTTTTAATATATTTTGTTCAAGTTATATTTTCATAGTATTTTTGCGTCATGACCGTGGGGAAGGGAACATGCGTGACACAGCCACGCGAACACTTAATAGACCGTCTCATTCTAGCATTTAATGCTGAGTAGGACTGTAGCCTACAAGGAAGGACAGGGCCTTACTAGGATGCAGCCTTCCATTTGAGAAACACCCAATTGTTCCTGAGTAGAATCTGCATTCCTATTCTTCTCAATTGCAGTTGCTGAACCCACTTGAATTATGTGATTTGAAATAGGCCATCTTTGGCATGGGACCACAAAAGTTTCAGTCAATCGCCTGAGCTGTAAATGCCATGTGACTGTTCTCTTTAGAACCACAGAAAAAATAATATTGACAACAGTGGAATTGGCTGATGACACCACAAGAGCCACAAACTATTCATCAACAACTATAAAAATAGCTGATAGGAAAAATAAGTCAATTTCACGCAAGAGCCATTCAGAAGAAAAAAAATTCAGCCATCTGTACTGAAATATTAGTGAGATATATACAGTACTGTGCAAACATCTTAGGCATGCTAGTATTTTCACCTCCAAAAAATGGTTTTAAGCCAGTTATTTAATTATTTTGCTATAGCATGTCAGTAGGAAATAACAGTTTACATTTCAAAACATTTCTTTCGCCATTAATTGTAATAATCCAATGAGATTTTTTGTATGCACAAGGAGCCTGACAACAGCCGGTATGCTCCACAGGGATCTCACCATCATCAAGTCCATCTGGAACAGTCGTAATTGCAAGATATAAATTTGCAATTGTGAGTTATAAAGTTCGAATTGCGACACATAAACTTGCAATTGCGAGAATAAGATCAAAATTACCTTTTTTTATCATGTGGCGGAAATAAGCTTCCATACAACCCTCCATCTTTCAAACCAAGAGAAAGCTAATAACAAAAAGTTAGTAAAAAAGAGAACTGCTAACCTGCAAACTTTCTGACACCCTCTTTGAATTCCTCCAGAACCTCTTGATGCTCTGCACTGAAAAAGAGAAAGTGCTGAAGAACTGAAACTGCAGAAAAATGTCAGAGAACAAATCACACCGCTTCAATATGTGTAACATATTTGCAGAACTTAAGCGATATTCATCCATATAATAATTTAACAATATTTATTTTTTTAATTATATATTTAAAATTATATATTATATTATAAATTATATTTTAATTTTAAATTATATAGCACCTTTTAGAAAGTTTTAGAAAGTCAATGTCTCTTTACAAAAAAATCATTCATCTCATCTTCCATCCACTGTTTAGATTCAAGTTGTCACAACATCAAATGTTGTGAACCGAAACCCAAATCCATGCCATTTTACAAATCAACATGTTTAGCTAAAAAGTACAAACTAATGACCAAATATTCAGTGAATCCCTGACCCTGAATGTATAACTACAATCTTACAGGCTATCCACAGACACTTGTGTGACTGATGGCAGGTCGCTTAAAGTGTGTAATGTGTCCTGAGTCAGATGGGGAACAGTTGCACAGCGAGTGTACAGGAGACAGCCGGGCAACTCTATTGAGTGCTGCCCTGATTTTCCCAATCCAGTCAAAACCCCCAGGCGACATCCCTGTACCACTCGTGACAGTTCCAGTTTCATCCCACTTGCGGAGCTGTAGCTTCCTAATGTGAAGGTTTCTCAGATCTAGAGAGAGAGGAAATGACAGCTCGTCAACTACAGAAACAATACGTTCAACCTCCTTATACTATCCCTTTCCAGAGGGATACAGTGCTTGATGTGCATATATGAATATATGAATGAAATAACTGGACACTAATGTCTAATGTTTCATGCTTGAAAATAATTTCCGATATAAAAGTAAGGAAGTTCACTACACAGCGAGCACAGTACGCCGCGAAAACTTGTTAGCATTGAATAAAAAAAATATGTCCTATAAAAAAATGAATAAAACGTTGTAACAGCCTCATACGCTTACCAATTTGCTGTTAGCTGCTTCAGAAAGCAGGACATGTGAGAACTTCGGGTCGCAGAAATATTTCGTGGCACTTTGACTTGCGTCTCACATTTACTACGTCATAACATTTCTACAGCACATAGATGTGCATTTGACAGCGGATAAGGTTTTCTGTTGCATATTGTTTATTGTAGTATACTGTGCAAGTATCGTAGTATACTCTGAAAGTCCTGCAAGAGAACTTGTAAAACAGAACGCAAAAAATTAAAACTGTGTTACTTGAAATAAACGTTAACTGAAATAAAATAAAATAATAAAAATAAAATTGAAAAAAAATATGAAAAAGTTAAACTTCCGCTACAGTGGCCAAGGCAATGTTTTCATTCAACTTGATGTACTAAAATAACTAAACTAACTAAAACTAAAATAAAATTAATAAAAACACATATTTAAAATATTAAAAAAATGAAAAAAAAAAAAAAAAAAACATACAACACATTTGCTAAAACTTTGAAAATGAACATATTATGTTTAAACCATAGACTGTATAAACCTTACCTTTACAGTCTGTGGTATAAACACGTTACTTTTGCTTCATTCATGGGTATGATAACAGACGTAACAACTGTCTCCATGGTTTCAAAGTAGACGCTTCAGTCCATATCAGTTCTTGTTGGGATAAGTAGTTCTTTTCAGGCACCGACTCATGCTACGTCACTTTGCACAAACTACAAATCCCACAAGTCCATTGCTGCGTGAAAAGTTTCTCCCTGAAGTACGTAAATGTGTTGATGAAGCTAAATTGCTGCTATATATACTTTGCAAACATGTGAAAATATATTATATTATCTGACAATCCAAACGCATGCCCATATACAAGCGACCATGGCATCTCCTATAGACAGAACGGATATTTTTCGTTGGAAAACAACAAAGACTAAAACACCAGGCAGTAATAAGGCGAGTAAAACCTGCTTCCTCTTAACTTAGCTCACTCAGTTCTTCACAGGTTTAGCTTCTTAGTGATGTTTCCCTTTTTACAATATTCAGCCAGAGGTATTAATCTAAATAAATGTCACACTCGGGTTATCTTTAGTCATGCACATTGGTTATTAGTAAGAATTGAATGGTTCTGTGGCTTAGCAGAAGGATTTAGCTCAAATGTGCAATGCAAAGCCATTTAGTTCTATCTGCAATAGAGCCATTTTAAGGTGAGACTGCATATTTAGTCAGTGATTAGATGTGTGAGGCCAGTGTGACAAAATATTCAATTTATGTCTACTTCAGGCATCAACACGGCTGGAAGCCTCTTGGTTTAAATTTAATGATCAGCTTACATTTTGATGACTCAGTCTATTTTGAATTGGGAGGAGCTGAATTCATATCTCATATTGCAGGTGCAGCTGAATGAGAATGACATAAAACAGTGGGTGAAGGTAAGTACATTTCAATAATTTGAATACATGTCATGCGGAAGATTTATGTGTATGCATGTCATCCCTTGTGAAAAACAACTGTGCTTAATTATATTGAATGTGAAAATAAAAAAATAACAATTCTGTGATCATTTATTCACCCTCAAGTTGTTCCAAACCTGTATGAATTTCCTTCTTCTGCTGCACATGAAAGATATTTTGAAGAATATGGGTAAACCCAAAAAGTTGATGGTCCCCATTGACTTCCATAGTATTTTTTTCCCCATACTATGATGTGTTCACACCGTGTCGTAATTTCCACAATTACGTGATTTCAACTTGTAAAAAGAGTCCTCGTAGTGCTCGTAATTACAGCTTGTAAGATGGAAATTGTCTGAGAGTCCCTAATTGTACCACATGACTGCTGCTGTACCACCTGAGATTCATTTAGACGTTGATAGTAGTGCCATGAAATGCATAATTCCCGAAAATATAACATCACGTGTTGTCATCTTGAGACTACAATAATTACGACATTGCGTGAATGCAGCATTAAAAACATTACAATTTATAATAACTACTGCAATATTATTCCATAAAAAAGGAAAAAAGAGTTGTCAATTTTAATTTCATGGTGACTTATAGTATATTATTTCTGTAATAAGTACTTTTTTTTTTTTTGTAATTATGCTAAAGTCACTTTTTCACAAGAGATGCAGTGTCTGCATTTATGTATATAATTTTTAAATTAAATTAATAAACATAATTAAAACTCCTGTTCTATTCTCATTTTCTCAGAGGGTGGAGATGGCTTCAGAGTTCGCTGTAGCTGAGGTGTTTTCCATGAAGAAACCACATGGTGGTAAAAACAGTATGGCGCTGCAGAGCGTAGAACAGCTGCAGGATCATGATGATGCATACAGTGAAGGTAGTCTTTAACTAATTCATAATATTCAGCACTCATTCATAATATGCAGATTTTTCAAATCAGAACCATTCTGACGTGTCCTTATTCTTGTATTCCACAGCTCAGTCTATTCTAAGTGAATGGATGAACCAGAAGTTACGTCTGGAGCTTGAGATGGATGATGATGAGGAGGAAGAGGAGTTGAGTTCCAGTAAAAAGGATGATTCAAAATCCAAACAACTTGTTAAGACCACACAACCTAGTTATAATAACTTTGATGGTACAAATGCCTGCCTTGTTTTCCTTAAATTTACCTTAAAGATCCCATGAAATCTAAACCAGTTTTATTTTAGTATTATGTATATGAGTGTTTTTTTTGTTTGTTTTTTGAGAATATTTTTATATTTTCATAAATATTTATATATAGCTGTAATTTATTTGTATTTAATCTTTAGTATTTTTAATAGGGCTGTCAAATGATTAATCATGATTAATCGCATCCAAAATAAAAGTTTGTGTTTACATAATATATGTGTGTGTACTGTGTATAATTATTATGTATATATAAATACACACACATACATGTATATATTTAAGAAATATTTGCATGGATATACTTCATACTTCATAAGTATATACATACATGTGTGTGTATTTATATATACATAATTATACACAGTACACACACATATATTATGTAAACACAAACTTCATTTGTTTTTCGAGTTTTAAGTTTTTCATCTAATATTTGTATTTTATTTCAGCTTTATTGTTTTTTTCATAGTTAATAATAATTTAATACTAAACTTTAATACTAATACTAAAAATTTTTTTTTTAGACATGTACTTTCACCTTGCGCAGGAAGAGGACAACTCTGTAGTGCATCACTTCCTCCAGGACCTGATGGAAACAGAGGTGTTGGACTTTGGAATAATGGAGAACCTAAAAGTAGACTCAGACATGTGTAAGAAGAACTGGAGGGACCCTAGCATCACTATGGATGTGCGTCACAAGCAGGTAAAAGAGAACCGCATGCGCAAAGATGCAGAGCGCGACAAAATGTGTAAAGAGAAGAAAGCGCTAAGGGAGGCGCGAGAGGAAGCGTGGCAGCTGGAACAGGAGAAGCAGAGAAAGAAGAGACAGCAGGCACGCAGACAGGAAGAACTGATACAGCAGGAGATGATTCGCTTGCGCAGAGAGATGGAGGAGAAGAGGAGTGTGGAGCAGCTTTCACGAAACATGTACAACAATCAAAAATGTATTTGGACACTCTAGCCACCGTTAACAACGTATGAATGTCAAAATATCAAACAAAGTGGCATCTGTAAACAAATGGTACTAAACCTTTTCTCACAACTAACTTCAATTCTCATCTTTACTGCTCACAAGTTGATTTTTTGTGGTTGTATGATCAAAGCCATGGGGCTTTGGGGCACAAATGTCCCACTATATCCACTGCAGTTGTTTTATAATATATGCATGATTATTTAATGATTATTTTCCTCAATTGTGGTTTTAAGACAAGAACGTTGGTGATCTGGAAGGATCTGTTTGTACATTTAATGATAATACATTTCTATATTTCTCACTGCTTGGAGCTGAAGCTAACCAGAAAGAGTCTAAATACATTTGTCTTCATTTTAAATGCAGTATTATAGTTTGAAATCTAACAAACAGTTTTTCTATGAAGATTGTGTCCTTTTATTTTAAATTTTTTTAGATAAATGTCACTTGGTTTGATATTTTCTTGTTTAATGAAATGACATGAATACATTTTTAAGTGCATTTTAAGTGTCCAAATACTTTTTGGGGCCATTGTATATTATTTTCCGATTTAAAGGCCAAATCTTTGAAGAGATGATTGCATGACATTTTAATTTCCATCTTATACAGGGAGAGGGAGAAGCTTCAGAAACAAAGGGCCACTAAGAGCTCTGTCATTTCAAAATGCCATAATTCCACACAGAAGAAACAGAACAAAGACCTTCAACTTAAGCTGAAAAACCTGGAGGCCAAAGTTCACCTTCTCAATTTGCAGGTTAGAAGATATTACGATTTACAATTATATTGTATACAGTGAACACTTATGTTTTTTGGGTAGCACTTTATTTTACAGTCCTATTCTGCATGGATATATTAATTATTATAGTAATTATAATAACTAGGTAATAACCCTGAACCTACCCTTAACCCATGTAGTTACCTTGTATTGGCCACTACTTTCTAAGTACACTGTAAGAGCACATACTGTAAAATAAAGTGCAACCGTTTTTTTTACTGGATGCATATATGTTTTAGTGCATGCACAGGCATTTTACGGCATGGTACTCTGTGATAATGGAGAGGAGGGTGCGCATGGGAAAGGCAGCGGCGCTGTGTGATTGGAGGCGGCAGCTGAGGGCGTGGCGGGCATGGCGGGCTCTTGTTTGGGCCAGAAGAAAGGAAAAAGAGGCTGAAAGGACTGAAGAAGAACTGAGAGAGGAGCACAGGCAGGAGAACTCAATTTATTAAAGCCTGTCACTGTGAACGCAGGGCTTGATAAACATTTGAAAGAAAAGCGAAGGCACTTTAACTAAACGATTAGACTAAAAGAGCATGTTAATTGTTTAATTAAAGGTTAATTAAAAGCTTTCATTCATCTTGGCAACACTGGCAGTCAGACTGGTTTTAAGTCCTATCTGTCATTCCCACAGGCGCTGTCAGCAGGCGGTGGAGAGTGACCGCAGGAGGCTTTTGAGGCGCTGCCTCAGTGATTGGCTTGTGTGGTGTCAGGTAGAACGTCATCGCAAGGAGCTTCTCCAACAACAAGAAGAAACCCGATGTAAAATGGCTGCCTTGATAAGTGCAGCTGCTTCTGGGAAACTAGGGGCAGAAAAATCTCCACCAATTAACAACCCACCTGAAAAACTCACTCGTCTTACAGAACACATTAGCCATCAGGTAAGGACATACAGTGTAATATTTTTTTATTCTGATGAAGCTTTTCCACAAATTCTCCTCATTCCACCACAGGAAGTGCCAGCAGCTCCAGAAAGCAGTTTGCCCACTGCACAAGCCACTAAAAGCACTGGCCGTTCAGAGGCCCTGCCCACCCAAGCCTGGCAGGTAACTCGTCGCCATGCCGCTCTCTCATCGGCTGAGCTACGACGGGCCCGTCAGGGGCAACAGCAGCAGATCACCCGAAAGGGAAGTGCAGAGCTTAGCGGTGGACAGTTCAAACAAGGCCATGTGGCCCTGCAGCAAACCGTAGCAGAGCAGAGGCGCCTTCTGAAAGAGCAACAGGACCAGATTCTGCAGCTGCAAGAGAGACAGAACGTTCTGGAACTGAGACACGAGACAGAGAAATCAGCACTGTTAGCAACAGGTCCTCCTGGAGCTATAAGCACATGCTGTCCACCTAAACCCAACACAAAGACTGCAAGAGGAAGTACAGAAAAACCAAGGTACCCTCATATGTGTGTTGCATATTCCCAAAATCAAGAGATTTTTTTTTTTTTTTTTCATAAAGGCAATCAGCCAAACAATCCCCAACCCCCCATTTTTATTAATAATAATTTATAATTTATTAAATTAAATAAATTTGAATGCAATAAATGATACTATTTTTACACTTACAGATATAATTTACAAATGTATATTACAATTTAAATATATTTTTTTGTATATTTATGTAAACATAATATATTATTACATATAATACACTACCATTCAATAGATTTGGGTCAGTACGTTTTTTTTTATTTTTTAAATAAATTAATACTTTTCTTCAGCAAGGACACATTAAATTGATCAAAAGTAACAGTAAATACTTTTATAATGTTACAATAAAATATTTTTTAAAATGCTGTTCTTTTGAACTTTCTATTTATCAAAGAATCCTGAAAAAATATGTATCGGTTTCCACGAAAATATTAAGCAGAACAACTGTTTTCAACATTGATAATAATAAGAAATATTTCTTGAGCAGCAAATCAGCATATTACAATGATTTCTGAAGGATCATGTCATGTGACACTGAAGACTGCAGTAATGATGCTGAAAATTCAGCTTTGAATCACAGGAATAAATTGCATTTTAAAATATATGTTATTTTCAATTATAATGATAATTCACAATATTAGTGTTTTCACTGTACACTGTACAAATTTTAAGCCATCTCTCTCTTTCTATAGTCGTTCTGCTAATCTTGCGCACTGAGCTCTCTCTCCTCCCCCATCATCATGAATGTATGCACCCCCTACTGCTGATTGGCTACAAGTGTGTTTTGGTGCTCGGTCTAATCCACTTTTCAACAGCGTTTTTCAAAAATCACTTACTGTACCTTTAAAGGTACACACAAAACCTTTACTTGTATTTTTTAAAAATATGTTAGATCTATATGTGTTCTGTTGTGAATGTGAAAATGAACTGCTACCTCCTCTGTCAGCTCTAGCCACTGAAAAGAAATAAGCAGAGAAATCAGGCCGATTACAAAAGCTAGTCAGTCTGACGTGGAGTTGCCTGAGCTCATTACTATTCATGAGCTCACCCTGTTGAGACCGCGCACACAGAATTCGTCTAGCTCAGTGACAGTTTTCGTATACAGCAAGGATGCTGATAGCCAGGCTCTCATTGGCTAGCTGTTAGCCAGTCAAAGTCAATCAGCTTAGCTTGTTGAATCGAGTCTTCCTGCAGGATTTCTATACAATGCTAGAATGGCTTGCCAGTCCATGGTAGAACTTCAGACATTACCACAAAAGTAATGAAATACGTGTGGCAGGGCACCTTTAAAATAGGCTGGATTTTATTTATGTGAATTATAGTATCTTATTATCTTTTTTTAAATTTTGGGATGAAATATGATTCTGACTTTTCTTGACATTTTTGTGAGATTACATGGAGAGGACGGAATAAATATACTGTAAGAAATCTCTCACCTTAGGAGTGGATCAGAATGTAATATTTGCTTATTTTAAGTGCTCAATGTAATCCCTCTAGATTTTGCCAATGGGTCACTTCCCACTTCTGTTCTATCCATGTGTGTGTGTGGGAGATGTTTGTTAATCACAATTTCTCAAAGAGATTCATGCCCCTTACAATCCCAGAACAAAGAGTGCCTCAGGGGAAAACACCAGCAGCCACACCGACCAAAAATCATCTCTGCATCGTTCAGCACTTCCCCATCCTACAGTACAAGGTCAGTCGTACACATACACAATCAAGCACTTAGGAAAAACTGTCACTATGGTGGTTCCAAGCATGGAAAATTAATTTCATGGCCATGCCCTAGATCTAAACCCTCTCTGATGCTGAATGCATTGAATAAAGATTCACATAATCGCTGTACACTCATAATCCACTATGCAAGCCCAGAACAATGCCAAAACCGCAAAATAGCTCTTCCATGTGTTAAACCTCAAGTTTCATTGTTTTTAAATGCAAAGTCATATTTGTTTTATAATCAGGGTTGTTCGAGATTCTGAGGGAGTTGGTGCACATGTCTGCGTGTCTCAGCAGGAAAATAATTTTTTTACATTAATATATATATATATATATATATATATATATATATATATATATATATATATATTAGGGGTGTAACGGTTCAGATTGCTCACAGTTCGGTTTGTATCACGGTTTTAGGTTCACGGGTTCGGTACGGTTCGGTATTTGCCATGTTCAGGGAAAAAAGGACTACTGTCAAATAAAAATAAAGAAAATAAGAACAAATAATTTAAATACAAGCAGCAGCACAAATAAATACAATAGAGCAAAGATACTAATAAAATAAACAGTGCTTTTTTAGGTTTTTCAGGTAGGTCTAACATTAGTTTTCAGGTACAGAAATTTAATAAAGTAATCAAATGTAAAATAACATTGCATATTTGACTGTATAAATGAAAGATTAATCCTTATTAAACTTACAAAAGCTATCCAATCAAGAGCAGTGAGTGATGTCCTTGTCTTTTGTTGTTTGACATTAAACAGACAGCAGTAAAGGCTACTGCCTCTTTAAGACCTAATGCACGGATATGCGTTGTCTTTCTATGTCAGACTATGTCTGCTAGGATACTCATCAAGATGGACATGTTGACACTTTTTGTGTGAGTTTGTCCATTCAAGCTCGAGAAATAATTTTAAATGATTAAAAGTGAATAAGAAAAGTCTATTTAATTCAATTAATTTTGTGATTTTCTCATTCAGATGAGCTTCACACTGGTGAGCTTGTATCTTCATAACTTGTGTACGTTTTCCCCATAAAACACTGCATATGTGCTATTTTTAAGTTAATAATAAAATAATTAATTTCATTATAAATTACAGTAACTTACAGTAAATTACAATAACAGTAGTCTGTTTTTATTTAATTTTTTTTTTTTTTACATTTAGTTTTTAGTTTTATCATTTTGTTGAGCTTGTATTTTTAGAACTTATTTATTATTTAAAACTATATTAGCTACACAGTGTCTACAGTGGGAAAAAAAAGATTACTAGTTAACTCTTCATGACAGCATAGACTATTATGTATTTAACAAACAGGAGAGAAAAGGCGGGATATGTTACAGGGGTAATTTTTCCCCCATATTTTAAATATCTAGAGCATTTTTGTCAGTTTTGTTGGCATTTTTGCTTCAAGCCCTGGTTAATTTCTGATCCTGGTTGCAATATATGACTTAATCGGTGAGACACTAGAAATGACAGGAAGATTTTGAGCAAAGTTGGTTGGTGTCACGGAATGCCGCCTTGAAAACAAATGCAAGCAATACAAACAAACAAACTTGTCCTAAAGAACCATGAGATCAGAAGAAGATACTGCAGAACTTCAGAGTGACCCTTTAATCTCGCCCTTAACTGATGTCTCTGTCACCCCACAACTCTCCTTTTTTATGTTTCTTTCAGCCATGGAGGAACGAGCACGCCAGCGTGCCGAGCGCAGGAGAGAGATTGAGGAGCAGAGGAGACAGAAGCAGGACGAGAAACTGGTAAGACTTGCTTCTCTTGAAGGATGGAAATAAGTCAATGTGATGACACAAACTTTTTTGTTCTTTAGGCTCAAATGAAGGCAGCTGAGGAGGAAAGGCTCAGAGCTGAGGAAGAAGAGAAACAAAAGGAGGTAGAGAGGAAGAAGGAAGAGAAAAGGCAGCAGAGGAAGGTCTGTGGTGAAACCCATTATCATGGATTTGTAGGCTATACATAATTAGATAATGTTATTATTAGTGGCTATTTTAACTGGTAGCCGTGTTACATGAGTGATACCTCATATCATGCGGCTTGTTAAGGAGAGGTGTGTTTGCATTTTTCTAAGTAAATGTAATTCAGCTCGTTTGGATGATTTTCAGCTTTTTCGTATAATGAAATGGGTGAAAAATATCCCACCCCTTATTTAGGGACCAGAATGCCAGTGTGTAACCACCTGGAACGCCCTAGCAGCTGATTAGCAGTATGCTAAAAACCATTCAGAATAACTTGGCAACAACGTAGCCAACGAGTTTTGCATAAGCAAACGCATCTATTTATTCATCATGTTTATGCACACAGCTTTCAGTTTATACATTTTAAGGAACTGTGTGTGTTTATGCGAACTTAGAGGGAGCTTGAGAAGCAGAAGAGAGCAGAATGGGAACAGGAACTGTCAAAGCGGGCGGCCCAGCACTACCTCAGAACTCTGTTACTGCACCGAGGCCTGGCACCATGGAAACTCCTGCTGGAGCAAAGCCATGCCAACACACAGGTCAGCGGTGCTGCAAACAAACACACACATTCATGCCCTACAGTAACAATGCCGGCCATGCGCCTGCTTTCCAGACAAACCCTCACACACTTAATTATTCATCCAAAGAGTTATGGGCCGCTCACACACAGACAGGAAGACCAGCTGTTGCCTTGCATTAACTCTTGGTCCATTCCCCAAATTTTAATGATGTTTACAGTATACTGTTGCATTTCCACCTGGCTAACCACCTGTTTTCGAAATAAATGAACAGAGAGTGGATATCTGAGATGCAGGATGGAGCGACTGAGAGGGAGACATTGACAAGAGAGAGAAACAGATGACGGAATGGCTTTGAATTTAGAATTTGCATTGTTGTTTAGATATTGATCCACATCCATGAGAGTAGAAACCTCAAGGTCCAATTAGTTGCATGTGCCTCTTTATCTTTACAGTACCCACAGGAAGTCAGCAGGGAAAGTTTGCGATCCATAGAAACCATTGGAGTGCATTAGATAATGACACTGTTAATTAAAGCTGACGGTTATTTATGTTCGGGTGCTTTTGCCTTTTCGGTCTCCTCCAGAGAGCGGTGGATCATTACACACTGGCTCTGCAGAGAAGCTGCTTCTGCTCTTGGCGGCAGTCTGTGGACGAGGCCCACGCAGAGAGAGAGGCCAGTGCCAGCCAGCTGTATCACCAGATCTTGCTTCAGAGGGCTGTGTGTAGCTGGAAAAGGGTAAAACGCCACACATGCATTACTTGTGAATGATTAGAAAAGCTTCAGATTTTGAGAGAACCTAATTTGGTATAACCACAAGGTGTCTTATAAATAAATTATGTAATTAAATTATGATAAATAATACATACATATGTATTATTTATTCATTATTTTGATATTAATATCTTGTTTATTTAAAATGTATAATAAATAATTAATAAATGTATTTATTCATTATTTTAATATTTATTTGTTTGTTTAAAAATAGTCTTAGTACACATTTTTTTATAGACATATATATATATATATATATATATATATATATATATATATATATATATATATATATATATATATATATATATATATATATATATATATATAAATACATTTTGACATATTATAATGAAATTTGGTATAGCCACAAAGTGTCTTATCAACTTATTAAAAAAATAATTAAACAAATGCATATTTGTTTATTCATTCTTTAATTATTTTGATATTTATATTTATTTGTTTGTTTAAAAAGTCTTATCAATTTAATATATGTAAATATACAGACATATTTATTTATATGCATATCATTTTATTGTTTATAATAAATTCAATTAAAATGTTTTGACATTTTAATTTCTATAATAAAATATGGTTTAGCCAAAAAGTGTATTATCAACTTGTTATAAATAAATGTATAATACATTAAATAAATATTTATTATTTATTCATTATTTTAATATTAATATTTGTTTGTTGTAAATATATATTTCTTTATAGATTATTTATATTGTATTATTTGTAATTAGGGAAATTAAATAAATGTTATTTATTTATATATATATATATATATATATATATATATATATATATATATATATATATATATATATATATATATATATATATATATATATATATATATATATATATATATTCATTAATAATAAATAAATTAATATTATTGAAATACATATAAAATAAAATGTACTATATTTTGAATCAAGTTATAATACATTTTATTATAATATTCATTGTTTATTTACTTTTATATTATTTTAATATTTATATTTGTTTGTTTAAAAAGTACTTAATATATTTAAGTAAATATACAGACATATATTTATTTATATGCATATAAATAATTTTATTGTTTATAATAAAATCAGTTAAAACATTGAGACATTTTAATGTCTATAATAAAATATTGTTTAGCCAAAAAGTGTATTATCAACTCGATATAAATTTATAATACATTAAATTAATATTTATTATTCATTATTTTAATATTAATGTTTGTTTGTTGTAAATACATATTTATTTAAATATATTTCTTTATAAATTCTTTATATTGTATTATTTGTAATAAAGCGAATTAAAATTTAATAAATAAAAAAATGTACTATGTTTATTATATTTCCATTTTCTGAAGAAATTATTCCCAGAACTCGCCAACAGGGACTTGCTGTGTGGTTTCTTACTGGCCCAAGCCAAAAGAGCTCACTGCCAATTTATGTGTCTAAGTTTAATATTTAGAGTTAGTGATATTAATAAACCATATCCTTAAGTATGAGCAATTTTCTACCTTTGATTTCAATACTTATCAGTTAAAAGATCTGCGCTGTATACTGGAAGCACGAGCCGAGCGGTTCCACAGGATATACACCCAGAGGAAGGTGTTCACGGCACTGCTAGATCACACTACAGAGGAGCGAATAACAGCCTGGGACAGTGAGCAGCGGGCAGAGGAGCACAACAGCAGGTCAACATATGTCCCCTTCTCTCCTTACCTCATCTTTAATGTCGTATTAGTGAGAATGTTCAGTTTTACTGCACCGTAAGGCCAAATCTAAAGATGAACTTGTGTAGTAGAAAAAGAATTTGAAGTTTGCTCTGACTTTGTAGGAGAGCTGTCAAGAAGTGTTTTGCTGGCTGGAGGCGTCTTCCCACTGTCTTGCGAGAAGAGAAAGAAAGAGAGGCACGCAGAGATCAACTCAGACGTAAAGTGGCAGAGATTTTGCCTGACTTCCGCGCCTCCCCTTTCGACTCCCTGCGGCGTTCCGTAAATCCTCTTTAAGCAGCACACACAGGCTGCAACTACCAAGCTTTACATGACATCATTAAATGACATTGAAAACATCTGCAGCTTGATGAGCCACTGTGTTTAATCTTTTTACGCTTGTTTATTTTTCCATGGTACAGTGTAATTGAACAACTTGTAGAATGAAATGCATTACATTATAAAACCGTCTCACATGAGACAAATAAACATCCGGATTTTGAAGTGCTTCCTTATCTGCTTCTGTGCTTAGAAGCCATTTAATGGAATGAAACCAACTTTGATTCAAAAACACTGAAATGTATCTGGATGGTAAGGTGCATAGATTTATCCTCAATTGAAGCACATGAAAAGAAGACACACACATACACACAGACCCCTAACAAAAAACATGAAGCTCAACATAAAACATTCATACTGAGATGACAGCTTTAAAGCTGTGTGCCGTCTGGATATAGATGCATTGTTGCATCACTTCTTTTAGTCCCAAAAAGGCACTAAATAAGGTTTGACATTGAATGTGCATTCACATACAAGACACACTTTGGAGTTGAAAGATCGAATATTAGACACTACAATCCATAACTGATCCAACTAGACGTGGATGTACACCAGAAATGCATATTTGTGGTAACACTTTACAATAAGGTCTCATTTGTTAACATTAGTTAATGCATTAACTAACAATTAGCAATATGTTTTTACAGCATTTATTAATCTCTGTTAATGTTCGTTAATAAAAATAAATTTGCTTGTTTGTTCATTAACCGATAAAGAGAACTTTTGATTTTAAAATTGTTTTAGTAAATGTTGAAATTAACATTAACTAATGAAACCAAAATTGTAAAAACTAAATACAACTGCAAGTTTTAAATGGTTCCTCCTGAGTGAAATGACTCAAGAGTTAAAAAAAAAAAAAAAAAAAAACGAATTAAAAGAACAAAATGATTGTATTAATTCTTATTATTTCTAATGAATGTTTATTATTAATCATAAAAACTAAGTATTTAGGGAGAACTTAACATAATATCTGTAATGTCAAGTCATGTGTAAACACTATCCACTGCAAATTGGTTAAACCACACAGTAATGATGCACTCTATGTTGAATTACACTGGTAGAGATGTAACACTACAACACTGCCATCTACTGATCCACAACATTCAACTGACTCTTGATGAGACCTTGACCACAACATTTAGAGCCATAAAACTGACTCCGGAATGGATGTTGAAGGCATTAAGTAGCACAACATTATACTTCACTGTAGTATATGAGTGATAATTCACTTTAAAGACAGACTTTTCCATCAGCAGACACTGCCAGTTTAGTGTCTACACCAGATCTGATGGTTTATGGTTTGACGGCTCTGAAGCCTTGCTCATGGTCAAGAATTCAGTCCAGTTTCTACAGAAACCTTGGGAGTAAATGCCGGTGTCGACGATCAGACCCCAGAGACGGCTGCGCGCGGTTTTCTCTCTCAGAGCCAGGCGTGCTTCGCGTTCGGTCACGTTGGAGCTGACGTTGATAAGCTGTAAGATCAGCAGGTGCAGCAAACCTCCAGTCACGATACTGCTGTACCAGGCACAGGTGAAACACAGAGCAGAACTGACCAACAGAAAGACCAAGACAAACAGGTTGATTATTAACGTGTTATATTATTAATATCCTAAATACTGAAAATGCTGCTATGAACAGTCACCATGTAATCAAAATAGACAAATCTTGTTTTTTATGGAATATTGCAGCATGTATTATAAATGATTTATCCATGCACACCTTTTTTTATTCATGTGCCCTCATAATTTTTAATCAAAATAAGTTCCCCACCCTCCTGCAGCGACATCTCTTCTCTGATGATGTGTTTACTGGCGTGAGGATGGGACAACCTGTCACTCACATGACATCACATTATATAGAGTGCAACAGTCAGGTTCCAGAAATAAAAACTCCATTCATTTTCTCCATAGGGAAATTGATTTTTAATGCTAACTTATAAACATTTAAAGACAGACTGTTGTGAGCTATGAGGTTGTTAATCAATGGTATTTGCTTCTGTTGAAGCCATCAGCCTGCATTATTTCAAATTATTTTAAAATTGTATTTTTATATATATATAGATTTTCATTTCTTAAACAACCACATCAAGACACATCATGGCCATATTCCAGGATGACAATGTCAAGATTAATCAGGCTCAAATTGTGAAAGAACGGTTGGGAGGGAGCATGAAGAATCATTTTCACACATGAATTGGCCAAAAATGTATGGACCTCTTGATGGATATTATAAATGTTGTGATGTTATTTCCATCAAGAGGTGCGTACATTTTTGGTCAAGATCTTGTATTGAAAATGCATGAGTCGAGCACTCTATTCCAGCACATCAACTTTTTTTGGGATGGACATTAAATGGAAATTAAATTAAAACTGAAAATATAAAATAAAAGCTAATTCAAAATAGTAATAAATACTATAATAGTATATCGAAAAATACTGAAATAACACTGCAGCCGAGAACTTTTGTCTTACGAATAGCAGACTGTGTGTTTGTGTGAAGAATGGCAGATGATGTTTGGGAAAGCCAGATTTTTGTTCTCTTAACCCTCAATGATTCTGATAAATACTGATATGGTGCATTTGGAGCAGTTTATTCAAACAGAACAGCAACAAAACTCCATTAAATTTACTATTTAAAGTGACTTTTCTCATGAAGAACTAATGAACTGGAAGAAATATAGGTGGTGAATAGAAAGGTTTAAATATAGGGTAAAACAGCAGAAGCATTTGTGTGTGTTTTGCTGTTGAATACACACCTGTACTGCCTGTAGACATCAGGACAGTAGAGCAGTGCAGTCATCACACTCTGGTGGGGACACACGCTTCGAAGAACCAAACTGATCCCGTACAGCGACGTCAGCAGAAAGAAAACAAGCATCAGGAGGAAACTGAGGTGATTGGCCTGTCCCACGCAGCTGTTGATCCTATACACAAACCAAAATGACCAACAAGACACCGAACTTAGACCTGGAGATTCATTTACACATATCAGTTACACTGAGTAAGAAGAATGCAGAGGGTGAGATCAACTCACTGTCTCCATTACACATATGTTTACATGAAGAACAAGATATTTCACAGCTGTGCTGGACACAAAAAGCCTGACGGATGCATATTAATCTATTATATATAATAAATGGACAGCTGGAATGTTCTGAGATTGCCTGTATACTTGACATTATTTCCAACACATCTTTGTGCACTTTAATTCCACTGAGGATTTTGTTTCTGGGAATATAAAATTATAAGAGTATACAGATAAGACTTCACTATGCAGTATATCAAAGGATTCAATTAAATTATGATGGCAAATTAAAGATTGGTCAGTAACCAAAGCATTTCTTAAAATGCTGGTAATGCTAATGTGTACATTTACATTACAAAAAATTATATTGCATGAAAATTTACCATATTTAGCACCATTAACTTGTTGCATTGTGACATTATATTCATGTCAAATTAAAGTAAAATATTGTATACAAAAATTCTTATTACATTTATATTCTAATTATAAAATGAATTTGATTATAAAATTTAATTATTGTATTTGATGATTTGCAAAAATGTATTTCTAAAATTACATTTTTTAAATAATATATCTTATTTTTATAAAAAAAAAATTATATATAAGATAAATTATATATACTGTATATACATGCAAACATTTCTTTAATATATACATGCATGTGTGTGTATTTATATATACATAATTAATCACGATTAATTTTTCCCCAGCACTAATATATAAATATATAAATATATATATTATTATTATTATTATTACTACAAAAGGAAAAAAGAAAGGAAAAATAAGGAATAATTTAAAAGAAATTTCCATTTGTGTAATTGTGTTAAATGTTTTTGAATTGAAAGACAAAGTATAAAAAAAATTTTTTGCAGTAAATTTAGATCTTTTTCACGCTGAAATAATGAGAACTTGGTGAGAAAATGTGTTTCATTTTATGTTTGTGTTTAAAATAATTTCACAATGCAAAAAATACTAATGGTGCTTTATTTTATTTATGCAGTTTTTTTTTTACATGATATGGCCCAACATGTTTTTTGCAGATTAAATTTACCCAGATAATAATGACTGAGACCCTCATGAATAAGGAACCCACCAGACACAGTGGTGGTCCAGACGCAGAATGCAGACTCCACAGATCCTGCAGTGTCCAGCTCTTGGGGGACGCACCACTTTGCATACTGTACATAAGTTCCTCCTCTGAACACTCTCCTGTGCTGTCCCAGATTCATCAGTTTGTTCAGGAGGACCGGCATGATTAGCTATCACCACCTGGTGCCATTCTCCATTTAGATAATCAGCATCTACATCAGGTGGTGGTTTGTGATAGGTCACTGTACTATGAGTGTCAGATGGACGAGGCCTGACGTAGCCCGGCCCCCTCTTGGTGATTATGAGAGAAATGACGGTGAGAGCAACACCCGCCGTCACAGCGCCCGACTGAAGATGATTCACATCACCGCGAGGGACGATTTCAGTGATGAAGAGGTAGAACATGTAGAAGAGCGAGAAGAGAGCGAGGCTGAGGAAGAATAAAGTGCGTCCTTTCTTTCTGTGAGTAAAGTAGTAGTACCAAAGGACCATGATGGGCACTGCTGTTAGCACTACAATACCCAGAAGGTAGTGTAAAGCTGCAATGTGTAAAAACACAGGAAGCAGAATAAGAGGAGGGATCAACGATAGATCAACTTGTTGGGCACCAGATATCCAGGGCACTCGCAGACGATCACTGATCGTGGCAACTACACGAGACAGAGAGCCTGTGTTTTGAGGCTCCTTCTTCATCCATCTGTAAAATAAAATATTCCATTTTATTCTTCATTTAAAACATTTTACTATATTTTAAATGATAGTTCACCCTCCCCTTCATGTCATTCCAAACCCGTAAGTCTTTCGTTCATCTTCAATCACAAATGAAGATCTACGCTACTACCACATTGACGCTCTAAAAAGTTCATAAAGAGATCGTAAAACTAATCCATATGAACTGAGTGGTTTAGTCTACATTTTCTGAAGAGACACGATCACTTTATATGATGAACAGATTGAATTTAGATTGATTGAACTTTTATTCACATATAAACATTCATCAACATGCATGTTCGCTTGATGTGCCAGAACCAATGAGGTTCATTCTCGTGTTATGCAGCACGTTTGAGCTTCCACAAGAGCCAATGAGGTTCATTCTCAGGTTACGCAGCACGTTTGAGCTTCCACAAGAGCCAATGAGGTTCATTCTTGTGTTACGCAGCACGTTTGAGCTTCCACAAGAACTAATGAGGTTCATTCTCATGTTACACAGCACGTTTGAGCTTCTGCAAGAACCAATGAGGTTCATTCTTATGTTACGCAATATGTTTGAGCTTCCTCAAGAACCGATGAGGTTCATTCTCATGTTGCGCAGCACGTTTGAGCTTCCGCAAGAACCCATGAGGTTCATTCTCAGGTTACGCAGCACGTTTGAGCTTCCACAAGAACCAATGAGGTTAATTCTCATGTTACGCAGCACGTTTGAGCTTCCACAAGAGCCAATGAGGTTCATTCTCGTGTTACGCAATACGTTTGAGCTTCCGCTAGAACCAATGAGGTTCATTCTCGTGTTACGCAATACGTTTGAGCTTCCGCTAGAACCAATGAGGTTCATTCTCATGTTACGCAGCACGTTTGAGCTTCCACAAGAACCAATGAGGTTCATTCTCATGTTACGCAGCACGTTTGAGCTTCCGCAAGAACCAATGAGTTTCATTCTCATGTTACGCAATACGTTTGAGCTTCCACAAGAACCAATGAGGTTCCTTCTCATGTTACGCAGCACGTTTGAGCTTCCACAAGAACCAATGAGGTTCATTCTCATGTTACGCAGCACGTTTGAGCTTCCGCAAGAACCAATGAGTTTCATTCTCATGTTATGCAGTACGTTTGAGCTTCCACAAGAACCAATGAGGTTCCTTCTCATGTTACGCAATACGTTTGAGCTTCCGCTAGAACCAATGAGGTCCATTCTTATGTTACGCAATACAATTGAGCTTCCGCTAGAACCAATGAGGTTCATTCTCGTGTTACGCAGCACGTTTGAGCTTCCACAAGAACCAATGAGGTTCATTCTCGTGTTACGCAGCACGTTTTGAGCTTCCACAAGAACCAATGAGGTTCATTCTCGTGTTACGTAGCACGTTTGAGCTTCTGCAAGAACCAATGAGGTTCATTCTCGTTTTACGTAGCACGTTTGAGCTTCCACAAGAACCAATGAGGTTCATTCTCATGTTACGCAGTACGTTTGAACTTCCGCAAGAACCAATGAGGTTCATTCTTATGTTACGCAATACATTTGAGCTTCCGCTAGAACCAATGAGGTTCATTCTCATGTTACGCAGTACGTTTGAACTTCCGCAAGAACCAATGAGGTTCATTCTTATGTTACGCAATACGTTTGAGCTTCCGCTAGAACCAATGAGGTTCATTCTCGTGTGTTACGCAGCACGTTTGAGCTTCCTCAAGAACCAATGAGGTTTGTTCTTGAGCGTCAAGCTGGTTCGGTTGAGCTTCTGTTTATGTTCGTTGATCAATGTTGATCGAGCCTCTTCAGAAAATTTGGACTAAACCGCTCAATTCATATGGATTAGCTCAAACGTGCTGCTTAACACGAGAATGAACCTTATTGGTTCTTGCACATCAAGCGAACATGCATGTTGATGAATGTTTATATGTGAATAAAAGCCTAAATTCAATCTGTTCATCATATAAAGTGATCGTGTCTCTTCAGAAAATGTAGACTAAACCACTCAATTCCTATGGATTAGTTTTACGATCTCTTTGTGAACTTTTTGAGGCGTCAAAGTGGTAGTTGCGTAGCTATCTATAGATAGACAGAAATCTCTCAGATTTCATCAAAAAGATCTTAATTTGTGTTCTGAAGAGGAACGACATAAGAGTAATTAATGACCAAATTTTTTGGATGAACTAACCCTTTAAGGGTGTGTTCACATTTGGCAGGTTTGGTTAAATAACAAAAAACTAAATTCAAAGCAACTGCACGGATAGTGCGGTTCATAGCTGATGTCACAAGATGCGAAAGAACAGAATGATCAAGAATACCTGTTTTTTCTTGTGGTAGAAGCTACATGTTTGCCAGTTCTCAGCTAGTTTAAAATACCATCATATGTATGCACATGAGCGCATTTATCCCAGCACACAGCATTGTTTGGTTGTTCGGAAAGTTCTGTCTCAAATATACGTCATAAATTAGTTTGTGTCCGTATCTTTATTCCTTCTATTTAGATCTGATGTTAAAAATTAGTGTGAATGATAAGCAAACCAGGTACATTTTCTTTTTTAGTACGAAACAAGAGAACCGAACTAAAAGTGTGAACACACCCTAAGTAGAAATGTATGAATTCAAAGTGCTATTTTAGTGGCCCTTCGCTCACCTGTCACAAGCGTCATCCAAATCCTCACAGTCACAGCAACATGCTGCCATGTGACTGCGCCCGCCATGACGATCAATGTACTCACAACAGCACAGAGGGTCATCCTGATCTAGTGTTCGACGGGATCTCTTCGTCATGATCTCAATTTAGAAAACATAGGTGAGGGCAGATATCGTTCCTGTGTGGGAACCAAATTTAAATTTTAGATTGCATGTCTCAATTTATTAGACTTGTATGGCAGACTAATAGGCAGACAAAAATATGAACTATATTGGTCATTCATCTGGTATATCCTAGAATATCCTCTATGTAAAGGGACAAAGTCCCTGAGGATCCAATATCTGGGACAATGTCTTCTATATGAGGCATCTATAGATTATAGTTTGCCCATGCTCGAGTCACATTATGTTTAATGGTGTGGGAGAACACTCTCGTTTTGAAGGTGAATCATTAATGGTGCAGGCCATTTGAGACAGGGTTATTCTCATTAACTAAAACAAAAATTAAAACCATAAAAAAACATTTAATGGATTTGAAATAAACATTAACTGAACTAAAATCTAAAACTTAATAAAAACTATTTTTAAAGGGGTCCAATCAAGATGTAAAATAAGTCTCTGATGTCCCCAGAGTGTGTATGTGAAGTTTTAGCTCAAAGTACCTCACATATCTTTTTTTCTTTATAGCATGTTAAAATTGTCACTTTTTGAGGGTGAGCAAAAACGTGCAGTTTTTGTGTCCCTTTAAATGCAAAGCATGAGCTGCTGCTCCCTGCCCCCTATCAAGAAGATAGGCGGAGCTTCAAGAGTTCATGTTAGCAGTTTCGATTACCTCACGCAGACATGCACTCAAATGGTCTGAAACTGTACAGCCTTTTATGTTCGAACATAAGTCAGACAATGATGGAGAGACTCAAGAAGAAGTGACAATATGTAGAATGTAACAGGTTGTTTCTGAATGGTTAGTTGATGAATTTATGTAGCTGATGTGGAGTTAACTATCTTCAAGTCATTGATTAGCATATTCTGTCATGATAATCTATAAATTGCTTGTGTTGGAATTGTTCTAAAATGCCTTCAGAGCCAGAGAATATATGCTGCATGAAGATAGAACAGTATAGTATAGTATAGTTGTCATCTTTCTTTTATGACTTGATATTGCATTTGTGTTACATGTATTGCAATAAAGGTGAAAAGACAGATGCGACAGCTTGAGCAGACTCCCAAATGTGCTCTACTAGAACACTTCCTCTTATTTAAAGCAGCCTAACATGGCCTCACCCCCTTTGTTGTGTGTTCCCGGGGGCAGGGTTTATGTCAATTTTAAGGTTTGTGATGTCACAAACCCGGGAAGAAGCTTGTTGTAGTCCCTACCAGCTGTTTGTTGTAGTCCTTCTTCTCGATTTCTGTACAAGAAAATATCTCCCTTTGCATTGAACTTTGAGAGTCGTAACTTTGCAGATGTTGTTTATGTTTAAACAGCAACATTACACACTAACTAAAGTTTAAAAAGTGAAATCATAATCAAGGACCCCTTTATAAAAGTAGCTTATAAAAATGACAAACCACACAACAAAATTACTTAAACTTTAAATAAAATTAAAAAGAAAACAAAATATAAAAATAAATTCAAATTCAAATATTAAATTCAAAATATTAAAAACTACAAAACTAATAAAATAACACTGATCTGAGAACATTCAAACCAGTATTTGCATAATATAATATGATCCTTCATCATTAATAAATAAATAAAAATTAGGCTACACTTATGCATTTGGCAGACGCTTTTATCCAAAGTTATATACAATGCATACAAGATTGTATATCTATACAATTTATCTCTACATGCATTCAGTGGGAATCGAACCCATGGCCTTGCCGTTGCTAGCGCTGTGTTATATACATACTGTACATTCTGTACGTACGTACGTACATACATACATACATACTGTACGTACATACATACATACATACATACATACAGAAAGATTTTGGCAGCACATTTTTAATATATTTTAAATATACATTTAATTAACACATTTTAACGCACAGGTAACGAGACTGGAAAGTTCGTCGGAGGTAAAGCGTGGAGGTTCTGATAAACGACATACTGGCCGTCTAGAACACGTCCAACAACAAAAGTACTCACTACAATACGTAAATAAACTAATAGGGACATACCCAACTTAACAAGTAGCATGCGATGTTTCGTACTTACAGCACAAAACATTCATATTGTTGCAGTAGCTCCTTTCAGAAGTGCTGTCAGGTCTCACGTTCTAGTCTTTTGACCACTCTGCCTCATCAAAGGTTACTATAACAGAGTCTACGAGGAGCTGCACAAGAAAAACTAAAGCGGTCAAAATCTAACCAGGAAGTCGCGCAACATAAACAGCAGCCGCGCACAGCACGCGCGCTAGACCGCCCTGTGTAAGTGAGTGTCGAATAGACTGCATTTATCCCTGCCTTTATTTTCCTGACGTCAATGAAAACTAACCCTTTCATTTCCTGTCTGATTATAAACTTTACCTAATAAACTGTATGTTTACTAAATGGCCATGGTTTTTTAGAGAAACCCGTTTCCAGATGCTTTGTTTCAAAAAACAAAGTCTGGCTTTTTTCCCTTCTTTTTTCATTTTCAGTGGACACTGAATTGAAAATACAAAGGGTGAAATAGAGAATCTTTTGTTAAATGATTTTCAAATTCTTTAAGGACTACTGAGGAAAAGGGGCTTTTTGTTAGAAAACTTACACTTATGAATGTGAAATAAAATTATTCATAGACTATGTTATTCATACTGTTATCGTGCTTTAAATATCTAAAAATTACATTTTCAAAATGCAAATTAAAATGAAAGAGTACCTTTTCATTAATAGACATAGACACATCATACCATGACTTTTTCATGTGACTGAATGCCAGAAAATGTGGGGTACTAGTTGCAAGTGCGAAGAGCAAAAAGAGCAGCCAACATAAATGTCTTTCTTTAACTTACTAAGGAAATGTTTGACAGGGTAGAATTTGTTGAAAGAAATTTATTTTACCTTGTTTGTAATAAAAAACATATGAGATAATAACAAACACTTTCCCAATCAAGGTCATTAACAAATTTAGTCCAATAAGCAGAGCAAGACTTGGTGACAACCTCCTTTGGAAAAAGAGAACAAATAGATTTGTTTTTACCACATACTGTATCAGTTGGGTTAATTATGGGCATATCAAGCCTTCTCGACAAACACAGTGCAACATATTTCAAATTCCTTGACAGAATCTTTACATCACGTGACGAGGACTGAACATGCACATCTGCCTTTTAAAACAACAAAAAAGTTATGTCATTTAATTCAGCACACATTAAATAAAACAATATAAAGTAAATCTAAATGTAAATGTGTACTTCTAGGGGCATGTTGTCACAGCCTATGGAGTAAGAGAGCATCTGTTTAATGGCACTGTTAGGAGATGGTCATAATGTAATAATGTTGTGATATTTGATGTCTAGGTAACCAACAAGATCATAAAAAAATATCTCAATAAAAAATAAATCAATAAAACAGTAAACTTCATTAAACATTTGAATTTTATTTATAAATAGTTTCAGGAGAAACTTTATTTAAGAAAAAAAACATTCAGAAGAAGTATTTCAATATATTATGCAGAAAAAAAGACATCTGTACACCTAATATTTTTTTGTAAAAGTTTGGAATGCTTGATTACAAATTCTCTTTTGAGATATTACCACACAATTTTTTATTTTCCCACATAAAGCATTTACATGAATGTGTCACAAATTTATTTCAGTGACAATACAGTACCTAAAAGCGGTTGAACAACCAAAAGTGTTTTTTAAAGGCAAGTGTAAACAAGTAAAACATCACTCATCATTTACAGTAAATGTCAGAGATTTTATCTTCTCCATATGAACCTGTACCGTTAGACATTATTAACATCCTGTTGAGCATTAAGAACTTCAAACATTCTACAATTATAATATGCACAATCATTTGTCAGTGGTGATCCCTGCATTAATAATGGTTTAAGGTGCAATCATTTACAAATTCTTAGAGGTATCTAAAGACAAGAACATTGTCTAAATCAAGACAAAAAAAGCCACGAGTACATTTTAGGCAGATCTTTAACATGTGAGCTGGAGGCAATGGGCCTGCATTGCCCCCTCCATAATCAAAGTGAAGAACCTGAGCAACTGCTCTGAATCCATTACATTTCTTAAAATGTTTAGTCTCACAAGGCTTTTGTGGTAGTCCAGAAAAACTGGACATTAAATTAGCATCCGACAGTTCAGAATATGATCGTAAGAACCCTTTGTGTTTCAACTTGCTACATTGCTGTTACTTTGACTTCAGCAATATCAACTCTGAAGAATGAGCAAAAGTCACAGTCGCTGTTCTTCTTCAGCTTCAATGTCAAGTTAGCAAATATCCAAGAGGAAACTTTAGTGTACCAGTGCGAAGATCCCTTCCAAGACTTTGACAACAAAAAAAACCATCACACCACAACTAAAAAAAAAAGCCCAGAGAGATGATGAACATGGCTACGAGTCTGCCCTGGGGTGACTGTCCCTATAGCAACACTCCTCAGCGAGGGCAGGTCTTATGGGAAGAATACCCCTGTGTTGTCAGGTCGCCAAACCCAATGCCATTTAAAGCTGAGAGGAGGATCTGTTGTAGGCCTGAAAGTTCTGCTGAAGCACCATAAGAGAACTGCGTAGCTGTGGAAGGAAGAAGAAAAAAATTAAATAAATGACACAATAGACCTCTTAGCCAAAGAGATTACATATGTAATGCAAGTTTAACTCCTCTTCATAGCAATAGTTTTGAATAACAACATAAGATCGCCATTTCTGGTCAAGAACTGCCAAATTAGATATGAAAGAGGTCTGATTGATGGGTAATGGCGAACAACCACAGTTTGTTTTGCATTTACATGTCATTGAAAGATGGGAAGAGACAGTATGGCACCCAAACATACTTGTTCAAGAAGGTTAATGGAGTCCTGTAGTACTGCCCTCAGTAAATGTGCTTCCTCCCGACTGCTGTGTGGCATACCCTGTCTGGGCCCTAGGTCAGGTGCCAAACTACATAAAAACAGTTAGTAAATCAGTTGTTCATAGAAATGTACCAAAAACAAAACACAACATCTTTTGAAAGAGTCTTTACCTGGAATCTACTCTCTCCTTCATTCTGTGCTTGGTGTTAAGATACATTCGATGAGCAACATCTTCCATGGCCCAAAGTTTAAAGAACAGCCCCAAGTTTAGAACCACCAGAACGAAAAGTCTGAAAGGAATGTCACATTCATAAGCACATTAAGTATTTGTCATACATAATTCTAAATGGCCATGGTTAAAACTGATAGTCTTTCTTCCATGTTTCACACCGCAGATGTAAGAGGTGCTTATTTATTTTGTCAACCATGTTAACAGGTTACAGAATTCACACCACAGATTTTCTATTTCTATCTCTGAACTAAGCAGAAAATGTGGACAGCATGCTCTGTGAACCTGTTTATCTACAGTATATAATCTTTTGCAATATAGCAATGCAGTGATTAATTTTTTTAAGCAATATGTCTGAGATACACCGTGAAAGTTTCTGGAATTCTGGGTATCAATCAAACACTGACTGAATCTAAATCGTTTATGCTGTTTATTACTACAGCCTGCAATAAAGTTCTGTTCCATGTAGATTATTTACCATTTAGGTGTAAATGTGGTTTGTAATAACTCTCAATAGGCAAATTCTAATAACCATTTTATGACTGATATTAAACTTAATGGGTCTCAATCACTAATAATTGCGTGCATTATTTCGTATTTACAGTACGCACAGGAGAACTTCTCATGAAAAATCTCCACCTGATTCACAAAACGTTCGTACACACATGAATTTGTTCTTAACCTCATTCTGATGTTAGTGAATTTGGAGTATTCTAAATGAGTGGCCGTGTGCACAAGGATAGTCATTTGCATAAAACACACCCAAACCATCTCCATATAAGGGCTTTCCGCACACGCTTTCCTTACAGCCTTTCGTCACTCTCGTCAAACTTGCTGCTGTTTGCAGACGCGCTCTCGCCCAATCCTCGAGCAATGCCAAGTGTGTGATTCTCACCAGTTCTCACAAACACCTTTTATAAAGACCCAGATTACAGAGCTCTCATTAGCCAACTGTACAGCTGTACTCAGAGAAACCTCACAGCTGACGCTATAACGCAGCTTTTCTTACTCTTTAACTGAATATGATCGAATGTATTTAAGATGAAATTAAATTGTATTTAACAATTTCATTATATAATTTTATATATGGATTGTATAATACAATTAATGCAATATACTTCAATGTAATTATAGTCATGTTGGGATGAAAAATAACATTTTAACATGATTATAAAGCCATACAGGGTAAGTTCTTTTTGCATACGTGTGGTTTCAGTTGTTTCAATATTTTTTTTGTAAATTTAGTTCGTACGCATGCTTAGTGAATGAGACCCAATGTACTGTTAGTATCAGAGCTCTAAATCCCAAAGTATACCTAACTTTACGCATATGCAAGTTGTACACATAGCCTTTCAAAGTATACTCCAATTGACCTTTAGGCGTACACAGGCGGTCAACAAAAAAGGTTGGGTTTTTTTCCAACTACCTTGTGAAACAACAGCCCTGCCTATGGGGCACTGTTACCACCATGTGGACTATGGAATTCCAAAGCTGACTAAATTATAAATAATAAAAAATAAATGAGTATTTATACTTCTATTTCCTTATTTATGTATAATTGTATTTTATCCACATTTATTTATTTTTTCCACAGTAATTTAATATCACCTTAACTGCAGGCTATGTATGTAGGGTTACCACACATACTCTTTATTCCGAACATGGCCGTAAAACAACGTCTGGTCGGGTTTTCTAAAATGTCTTAGCACACATGAATTATTATTATTATTATTATTATTATTATTATTATTATATCTGAATTTATCAATTAAAATTACAAACATGACATATGATCATAAGTATAAATAAATAATTTTCACATTAAATGTGATTAATAGTGGTTCATTTCACATGCTTCCATGTCATAGTATCTGTTATCAGATCTGTTGAAGATGCGGTTTCTGTTCATGTGTGCCAAGACATTTTAGAAATCCCGACCAGACGTTGTTTTAAAGCCATGTTCGGAATAAAGAGTATGTGTGGTAACCCTACATACATACAGTTAAGGTGATATTAAATTACTTAAACTGTAATATAAGATTTTGGATATATTGCCCATCTCTAAGTCATTCATTCCCTGTGCAACTTTTGCAAAGGCTTGCGTTTGGTTTGGTCACACCACAAGGTGTCACTGTGACCTCAAAGCTTCAGCACTGCCACTCTGAGCTCGATTGCTATGTCTGAGGTAAAACATCCCCCCCCTCATTAGCATACAGACAAGGAAATGTAGAAATAAATAAATGTGAAAATAAATAAATTAGACAAATACATATATACATAAATAAATGTGGAAATAAATAAATGAAAAAATAAAATACAATTATACATAAGGAAATAAAAGTATAAATACTCATTTATTTTTGTATTTTTACTTTTCTTTGTATATTTATGTATGTATGTATTTATTTATTTATAATTTAGTCAGCTTTGGAATTCCATAGTGGACAAACAAACCAAAAATCTATGCGCCTGTGTGTGCGTTAGAAAAATCAGGCTGCGGGTGTACAGTGTTTGCATACTGTAATGATATACGAAATTTGCATCATGAACACTGTACACGGACCCTAGCATACACGCAAAAAGAGCTTAAGCTTACACACTGCTTATGTATGAGGTGCGAAACAGGCCTCAGAGTAAATTAAGCCTTACATTAAGCTCATCCCAAATACAATTGAAGTGACGTTCCCTCTGTGTGGTGTGGTCTTTATATCCATGGCACCTGTAATGAAAAATGCAAAGTCTAAAATGCATTATCTTCATGAATAAGCACATCTGATTATCAGTATTTTATGGCCAGTAGCAGAGATTTTGAATTCAGATATAATTTTTTTTTTAAAAGATATTTATACCCATGGTGCCACCTCTCTGCTGATCCAAGTCTGCGCTGTACTGCTTCCCCGGCTTCATGTGTTCCTGTAGGGTGCGACTGTAGGTTCTTCGCCTCCTGCGCAAACCACCCGTCTTCCCAGCATCTCCGCTTCCTTGAGTCAACTCTGCCTCCTCTTCAAGCAGTTCTGCCTCTAGGATGTGCATTGTGAGGTAAAGATCATTGTAATTGCATTAATATGAGAGCCCAAAAGGTAATTAGGGATCTGGCTTTTGGACTCCCTGTAGTTTTGTAATTAAATGGAGAAAATGGCCTTGCAATAGATCCAACTGATGCATTTCACCAATAGGAAAACGGACACATCCATCCTGCTAATAGCCCTCCCAAGACACCAAGATCAGGTCACTAATTTTCATTACTCTTATGATTCCCTTATCCAACATCCCATGGCAGAGAAGCTATTAGCCAGCTTTCTTTTCCCAGTCGATAAGAAAAAAATTGTGCAGTCTGCGGTTCTGCTTACTTTAATCTACAGTAGTTTGGGCTGCAGCTTTATGTCATTATTTTATATTAAGTGTTTTATATGCCCTTCTGTTTCGATTTGTTCAGTAGTGGAAAACATATATAAAGCACTGGCTTTAGAGACTGGACCACTATGAAGAAGTCTTATTTTAGTATCATTGAGATACTATTATTGTTTTACTAATATTCTGAATTTGGTTTTATTTGTAGATTTTCTGTTTTTATTTTAGTTAAAGTTCTAGTAATTTAGTTGTATGTTTTTGTCATTATTATTTTAAAAATATGTCTATATATAGTTTTTATAATTTTTTATTTCAGTGTTAGTTACTTTAGTACATCAAGAATATTTTTATTTTACTGCTTCATAAAAGAATTTCAGTTAACATCTATTTCAAGTAACAAAAGTTTTTTTTATGTTTTTAGTTTTAAAGTGCCCCTATTATGCTATTTTGAAGTTTCCTCATTTTGTTTTGGAGGTCTCCAAAAAGGTTTACATGCATCAAAGGTCAAAAAACATTTTCTCATAATATACATTGCACATCACCATAATGTTCAATGATTCTCAGACTCCATGGATGAATCAGTCTCTCTAAATCACTCCTTTCCACGAGCCTACTCTGCTCTGATTGGTCAGATGGCCCAGCCTGTTGTGATTGGTCTACCGCGTACAGCGCGTATTTCGGAAGCCAAAAGCCCATTACCATAACTAAACTCCAGCTCCGTCCGGAGGCTTCCTAAAGCTCAGCGATAGTAGACACTGTAAAGACAGTAACGATGACAACGATTTTACATCAATCCCAGCGCGAGTCCGAATCGATGATAAAACAATGGAATAACTAGTTATTCAACCCGAACCGTGAGTAGAACGTTTCTCAGTGATGCTAATCAGTTTGAGGTACATTATGAGATGTTTCAAATGTAATTCCTCACCATCAGCATTAACAAGAGTGCATCCATCAACAAACCCGTGTGTGTGTTTGTGTGTGTGTGTGTGTGTGTGTGTGTGTGTTTCTAATTTATTGAGGTGCACATGTGGGAACTGTATCGATAACAGTGCATACGTTGGCCCAGCACTAATGTGAATGACTGATGTAACAAAGTTTGCAAAACAAATCTTGCTCCATCCATATCTTTACTCAAAGTAGTAAGAATGACAGACAATCTGCATTAATAAACAGTTTTAGGTAATAGCGCAGCCCACAACTGATTTACAGCAGTATTTCAGTAAGACAGTAATAACATGAGTTAGCCAGTTAGCCAGGAACCTACACAATATGAAACACAATAAACACATTGTAGAGCACAGAGTGTTCTCGACATGATGCTATCCAGTATCAGCTGCAGTGTTTGAGGGGGTTCAAGTTCTCCCTGGTGTCTGCGCGCACAATAAGTGGACGGGCAATATGCTAATGTTTGTCTTGACGTCACAACGAAACAGCTTGCGATTCGTTTAATTGACTCAGAGTCTACTCTTACTTTTGAGAGACAATAACTTTATATACGGTGCATTTTCAGATTTAAAACTTTGCAGGATGTTTTCATTTACTTAGAACTATGTTACACACTACATTAAAAGGTAATTTTCAAAAATCCATAATAGGGGCTCTTTAATCTATATATTACTATAATAACCCTGGTTGACTGATGAATTTGTGCATGGTTTTTCTTAAAGCATATTAAAAACACCACATAGACATATAAAGAACAATAAAAACGTATTGTTCTTTCGATAGATTTTTTGAAAGAGGGAAAATAGAGGGTTAGGGAGAGTTAAAAAAAAATAATTATACCAACCAAGATGTCTAAAGTAGTCTTCAAGGCCACTCCAGGAGTTTTTGGTGATGAAAGATTTAACAAGACCCCAGGGCTGCTTTTTGTATTTGACATCAGTGTAAATCCTGCACAGAGATATCAAGAGTTCAATTATTTACTAAATGGCTCTTACATCATATATATTTAGACTTTAGTAATACAGATATTAAGACCAGCTCACCTGAGTCTGCACTTGTGCTTGGAGTTACGGATGATACAGTAGCGATTCTGAGTGTAGAAGTAGTCATGGTAAGGAACATCATGTGTGTAGACCTCCGCATCTATCATGTAGTACTGACCCTCCCGTGACTCTTTATATAGCGTCTAGAATACACAGAGAACAGAAATCAGAAAATATTCCACATACACACAGCAGCACAATACAGCTGTCAGTCCTGTTTGTATTGCTGAATATGGTGGTGTTCATACACACTTTAGTAAGGCCTGTAATACAATGTCTCTTTTAAATTTTGGATAAAGTGATCCTTAGATATTTATGACTTGCAAATAAATATTTTTCCAAATATAAAAATTAAATATTTAAAATCACCAAACAAAGTCTATACACTAGCACTATTTGTTATGTAGTAGTCATTAGGCCACTCACCATTATTGCATTAAAACCTGATTGTGAGTATTCAATCTAATTGACTACATCAACTTGACTGCAATCAACTAGATCAAATAATTGGAAGGTGTTTTTTTAAATTGCAGCACGCCTAGTCATTTTCTTATACAGTAAAGGTTAATTGTTGCATAATACAATGGGACCAAAAGCTGTCTATTGCCTAATTAACAGTTAAAACACTTTCATGTCATTATTATGCCATTATTCTATGCGTCACAGAGCAAGAGCTGAAAACTCTTTGCAGTTAAAATGGCTCTGGCAAACTACTCTATAGTTTTAAGTGGAAAACTGACAAAGCACTACAACTAATTTGGATGTGGCGATTTGTCAGATTTGCAATATAAAAGTACAAGTGACAGGTGCTAATATCACAAAAATAATTATAGGACCCATCTGAACTTAACAACCACAGCTGCAGCTCCTTCCTGCCATCTGTCTAAATATAAATGTGGCATAACCATGTTAACTGGCAGTGCAACCAAAGAAACTCCCTACACAGGAGCCTCAAAAGGAGCCTCAAAAGTGACTGATTTGTGTGTTTTGTAACAGAGCCATACGGTGGCGAATCTAACCTGGTTCTCTGTGGCAGTGGAGAACTTGCCGACAAGGGGGTTAGAAATGGTGATGGTGTAGTTCAAAGTCCTTTTCATGCCGCCAGAGGCTTCCCTTTGCCAAGAGGTAGAGCTTGAACCTGTCAGGTGATATGCTTTCGTTAATATAAACAGTATGCCAAAGCAATATGTGCAAAATCCAGTATTAAAGGTGCACTATGCAGGATTTATAGACTCATACAAAAATAATGCCTCTCAATCATTACTATTGGCACCCTAGAAGTGTGTGGTGGTGTTTGTATTGATAGACTCATTGCCCTGTGCCTGTATTTTCATATTTTCTTCTTGAATCTAGGCTGCAACCTTTGGCCAGTGGGTGTGAAGCCCCAACTAATAACGATGCACAGAGCAGGTGAGGGCGAGACCATCTGTATCTGAAACTCGGAAAGATCTGTTAAAGGATTAGTTAACTTGAAAATGTCCTGATATTTTACTCACCCTCATCTCATTCAAGATGCTCATGTCTTTCTTTCTTCAGTTGAAAAGAAATTAGGTTTTTTGAGGAAAACATTCCAGGATTTTTCTCCCCATCATAGCCTTCCAAGGCAACCAAAATGTTGAAGATCCAAATCAATGCAGTTTCAAAGCGCTTTGAAGGGGTGCGCGAGGAATAGGGTCTTATCTAGCGAAAAAATTAATAAATAAATATACTTTTTTTAACCTAAATTGCTCATCTTGCGCTGCTCTGCTACGTGCCAATGATTGCGCAATCACGTTGTAAAGGTCGCGCTATACGTAGGCAGAAGTACCGCCTCCGTGTTTACAAAGCGCACATGCGAAGACTAAACGCCCTTTAGTAAAAAAAAGGTAAAGCAACGACGTCGGGCGATTTTGAAGTTGAAGATGGAGTGTTTCTGGTAAAGGGCGTTTGTGTTAGTCCTCGCGCGTTCACTTGGGGCGGTACTTCTGCCTACGTCTGGTGTGACCTTTCCAACGTGATTGTGCAATCCTTGGCACGTAGCAGAGCAGCGCAAGATGAGCAAGTTAGGTTAAAAAGTATATTCATTTTTATTTGTTTTCTTAAAACGGCCGATCATTTTGCTAAATAAGACCCTATTCCTCGTCTGGCATCACGCAGAGCCTCTGAAGCCTTTTAAAGCGCTTTGAAACTGCATTGATTTGGACCTTCAACATTTTGGTTGCCATGGAAGTCTGTGATGGGGAGAAAAATCCTTGAATGTTTTCCTCAAAAAAAGTAAATTCTTTTCGACTGAAGAAAGAAAGACATGAACATCTTGGATGAGATGGAGGTGAGTAAAATATCAGGAAATATTCATTTTGAAGTGAACTAATCCTTTAAGTTGTTGTGTCTCAACACAAAAACAGTTTGCTAATGTTGCTACTGACTACTGTCTGTAACTAGGCATTGAAATTACGTTTTATGATGACATGCAATTAATGTTTATTAGCGAGCTAGACTGAAGATGGCTAAATTTTCTTTGCAAATTACAACCAGTCATCTAACTATTAGCATAACTGTTCTTTCATATATACACAAAAAGATTTATGCATAAGCATTTGAAAAATATTTGCAAAAAAGTTTCTTGAGTCGGTTGGGCTACGTGTGCAACTGATAAAAGGGGACAGGGCTTGCACTTTTGGTGGATTTGAGCCCAACCGCAAGGAGGGGCCAAGTGTGAATATTGTGTTTACAAACAGTAAGTGAAAATCCTGCATAGTGCACCTTTACCTAAAACTAAAACCATTAAACATTTTCGGTAACTGAAATAACACTGAAATAAAAAAAAACTTGAAAAACTTGTGATAAAAGCACATAACAAAATTACTCAAATGTAAACAAAATTTAAAATGAAGTACCTGTGATCTTCCTGACTTCCATAAACCTCCGCATGAAATTAGAATCAGTGAAAAGCAGGTCAAACATCTTCTCAGCACTGATGTGAAAGACCCGGTTCACATACAGCCTTCCCTGAGGCACCGTCTCACATTCTTCCACTATAAGAAATTAATACTGATGTAAACAAAATGCATCAATATAGCCATGGAATAAAACAGTCAACACACAACACACACACACACACACACACACACATCTCACCCTCCTCCAGGCTGTCAGATCTGCTGTTATCAGAGAGCTGGTCTTCATTGGCATTTAGATCCAGAGAGAGAGAGGAGCGTTTAGACACTCGTTCAGACCCTGAGCGGTTTAATGACAGATTTGGACTGCGCTGATGGGACGAGGTACTGAGAGTGTCATCCTATTGAGGGTTTAACACAAATATCAACAACCATACATGAGCTCTACTTTAAAGACTTTAGTATAAAATTTACTTTTCTTTCTTGCAAATCAAATACATACTACACAGATTTATATTCAACAATTAACAGGTTGACCATTTGGTAGGGTCTATTTATTCAACATATTGAATATTGACAATTAGCTGTGTAACGATACCCTCATGTCACAATTCGATACAAATCACGATACTGAACTCACGATACAATATTATTGCTATACTCCAAGACATATGGTAAAAGGTTAACAAAATAAATCTACTGTTGATTAAAATGCTAGATTTGGTATTACATTGGGGGTGGAAATAAATAGGCTTGGACACTAAAACTCTGTAAACTTGAATTACTCCTGCCACAGTCATTTTCATTTTGGGTGAACTATACACAATACATATTGTTGCATTTTTCTATTGTGATATATTGTGACACCCCTATTGACGATATATTCACAATGACTTTGCTGGCAATATAATATTAAACAACATTAAGAATATCAATTATTTTAATGTGTCTTTTATTGGGATATTGGGATATTATGTTTCCTGAAGTATGTTTCATTAGACAATTTACACTTAAAAGCATGAGCAAGTTATGAGTTCAAGTTTCCGTGAATCAGTGCACGAAACAGCCTTCAGTGCATAAAACAGCCCTCAGTGCAAAATAGCTCAATACTTCAAAACTCTGATTCATTTATTCATTTTTGCTCACATATAAAAAGTAAAATATCTAATTTTACTAAAGTAAAACAGTTAAATATATGTAGGTATGGTAGTTAGGTAATTAAGCAGCAAAGGCTATTCTCATGGCAAGAGCTATAATAATTAATTTTTAAAAAAATGACAAAAGTAGTTTAATTCAATAGGCCTATTAGATTAAAATTACACAATGCTTAAAAATTCTAAAACTTTTGCTGGTAAAAGTCCCTTAGAGAGCTAGTGAAATCATCATCTACTTTTTTACTATATATTGTTAATAGAAAATATTCAGTATTCTTACTTGTGCTTATGCTTCATTGTGGAGACATGCTTTTATTATTTTAAACCAAATTTCTGTATTTTACCACATTTTGAATCAGTTAAAATGTTTGGTTGAAAAACAAAACACTATTAAGCCATTCCAGAGCAAATCAAAGTATATGTATATCACCCCAGCCATACGGGTCATTAGACAAAGAATTTTAGGAAAAATTAATCTGCCAAGGAAACTATATTTATCGACGTACCCCTCCATTTGCTGAGAGCATGCTTTGCAGTCCAACTGAAGACTGTGTGTCGTCTCCCTGTGGTGTGGTGGCCTCATAGGAATTCATCTCCCCTTGGGGAAGACGAAGTGATGTGGGCCTTTCTGGCCTCCCGGTGTGATCTTCTCCACGCATATTCAAACTGCAACAGAGAGATGGGACCTGAAAACCAAGTAACTGATCTCTCAGTTGTCCAAACAGCTGTTGACATGTGAAGATGTGAATGGGTGTGTGTGCATGCATGCATGTAGTTAACCTGGGCAGGGTAGGTGTGACAGTATCTACTGATGTTTGAAAGCTTTCCATTTCATCATGACTCAATCCTAAATCATTGCCATAATGCAGCTTAACCATCTGCAACAGCTCCAACTTAGTCAGTTTCTGCAAGAGAGTAAAGTTACATTGAGCAACATACACTTACATGTTTCCGGCACTTTTGTTTCTGTTGTATAACTGAAACAATTCATTTAAGCCTTTTCACTTCAAGTTCCTGTGCTGATATTTATCTAAACCAGCAGACAAAACAGCCCTAACCTGCTCAACACCTCACTGACCAAGGATCAAATCTGTCGGGAGGGCAAATGATAAGCCACAGTGACGTGAAAGATAAAGATTTATGAAGAATATTTCATGATAATTTATGGTTTCGAAGTAGCAACGATAACTGTAGCAACATAAGTTTACCAAAAACTATGGTTACCGTGGACATAAGGCGTAGAGACGTTTCAGCGACACATGTAAATAGACTGTATCAGCAGACATAAGCAAGAGTTTGTTCGACAAAAAGCGACAGAAAAACTTTAACAAAAGCCACATGAAAAAGATTTTCATATAAAAATCCTTAAATTCTCTGCCGCGTCGTGTGAAAAAAAAGTTTCAACGAAATTCAAAACACTGTTTAAAGGCCGTATGGCACGGACACATTTACACAACAAACCGAAGAGAAAACATTATATGGATTTATAAACCTTCAAAGCGTCCCCACCTATTTAGAATTACATCACGTGTTAAAAGAAACGGCTAACAAATATAATATTTTCTTAATTATACTCTAAATTATACGGTCAGTAAAGGATATCCGTAGGGTCACCTACCTGCTGAACGCCAGTAACCTGTGCGCTTCCAGCGAACGACTCATGCTGAAATCAGGAAGCCACGAAAGGCCACAACTGCGCCGCCTAGTGGTGTGCTTATTCATTGACTTCAGTGTTTAACAGTAGGCTTATTTCTGCTTTTGGTCGTTTATCATATCTCCATACTCATTTTCCTGTCATTTCAGCACTGCACTTCGGCGTGTATGAAAGGAACGAGGCAATGTTTTCAGATGAAGAAAGCCACGCCTCAATGGGGGTCAATGAACTATATGTTCATACACTGCCTTGTTAAGTGTACCCTACTGGTTTAGGTTGTTTACACTGGAGCACATCCCTGTAGGTCCATAGGGTATTATTCTGTCTGTTTTCCTCACATGGTATTAAAATGCCACATTATTAATCACCCTAGGCTACTAAACACAAATAAATAGTTTTTGTTGGCTATGAAGACTCACTGAACACTAAAATTCAGGGGTTTTCAGAATGTGTTCTTCATTTTTTTGAAACCCCAGTCCTATTTTATATGTTTCAGATCATATTTGATAATAGGGAAAAATGGTTTTGTAGAGTAAAAACCTACAGCAATTTACAACCAAAATTAAAGGAATTGTTAGATAAATAATCTGTCACAGCAAACAATTTTTGAACAATGATATTGAGGTTAAAAAGTTTTGAAAAGAAAGAAATTACCTTCTCCATTAGAATATTCTGCCAAAGCCGAAATACGCTCTGGTAACTTTTCTCCCTTCCTGAGAATGAGCTGAAGAACAGCTGTGGAAAATTCCAAAATATTTTTTTTCATCAAAAAAAAGAAGAAGAAAAAAGAAATAACAACCTATACATGCATCTTCATAAACAAGAAAAAAATCAAGAATTAAAAACTTTGATCGTTGATCTTCACCTTCTCTGAAATAGTACTGATCTGGATAGCATTTGGTATCCATTTCGCTGTCTTTTCTCTTGACATTGAGGTGATATCCTTCATATTTACCATGATCTAAGTCAAAATTAGTTTATTGTCATTTTTCACAGAGCAACGGAATCTATAAAATAAATTCCTAAAGCGTCTCAGATATGCTCACTATATGTATAGGTAATGGCATGAAAACAATAAATCTTTCTGCATAACTCACTTTTGTGCCACGAAAAACATGACTGTAGAAACAAAAACAATTCTCTGTAAGGTAGATGCGGCCTTGTAACAAGATATCCTTCTGGAGAGCACAGGTGTAGTCTAGGGGAGAGATGAAGTATTCAAACAACATCTAATATGCTTATACAAATATTGTGGCTCTTCCAACAAACATTTTGAGTTGATTATATTTTTACATTTTTTGTTCGTTTGTTGTCTCTCTGTCTCCCTCTATCTGTCTTACCTGCAATTAGTTTCTCAGACTCAGGCACCTCTCTGAATAATTTCCGAAATTCGTCATTCCTCTGTTTATAACTAGTGTAAAGCAAAGCTTCAGGTGACTGAGGTGCTGCTATGCACTGACCACTGACCTCTGGACCCTGTGAAGTAAAATCATAGCAATTAAGTAAATAAAAAATAAAAAATAAATAATACTTTAATATTATAATAATAATATTTGTGAATCTGTGTAATACATACTGTAAAAGCAGCAGGCCCCCAATATAGCTTACTAATATCTCACAACATTTAGCAATCAATGCCATTTGCGTAATATCATTGTGATACAATGTCTGTAATCTTTTGCAGGACAAAGTACAGCAAACTGCACAGTATACTTCTGCTAAAGATCATATCTATAAATTGAAGTTAATACAGTGCTGCCATGGGACTTTTACCAATGTAACCTGTATAAGTAAAAGCAGCATGTTCAATCTCACCTCTTTCTCTTCTAAGGTCCATCTGACTTCCCCAGATTGATTGCTGTCCTGTGGGACCTCATTGCCCGTCACTTGTTTTGGTATTTCGGTCATGCCTTTCGCCTGGTGTACAGTAAATCCTGAAGGTAATGATGTTTTACCAAACCACTTTTTGAATAATATTGGTCTAATAAATACCAATAAGCTCACTATAATATTTTATTTGACTGTATTACAAATGATTTAATACTTTAAAACTTATTTCTGAAATTGAAAAAACAAAAGACTAGGAGAAAAGGGTTTATTTTGTAGACATTCTTTAGTCTTAAAAATAAAAGTTCCAAAAGAAGCTGGAGATCCATTTTAGGTTCCCCTAAGTGAACACTTCTTAAAAGAACCATTTTAATAATCTGACTCTTTTTTCTACTATAAAGAACCTTTTGTGCAGTGGAAAGTAAATGTTCTTGGAACCTTTGAAGTCAATAAAGAACCTTTATTTTTAAAAGTGTTGACAGAAACATTGCAGAACATTGATGTATAAATAAAAGACTTCACTTCAAATATCAAAGGCTTGTTCTCATACATAAAATACATACCTGAGAAGGTCGTGTTCAGTGTAAGTCCAGGTTACATCCAGGTGTTTATAATAGGGTTGTAAGAGCGTTACCATAAGCTTCAATCGTCGCCGAGATTCCAAATTCATAAACTCCCCTCAGCAATGATTAGTGTCGTTGGCGTGCTGCGGTGTTGTCTGTCTCGTTATTGCGACCGTCCTACTCACACCTGGCAACAGGTGTACAGTCAGATTCTACCCGCGCATGAAGCAACGTGCAAGCACAAGCACACTTTTGTATTTGCATATTTTACGTATGACACCAAGCCGGAGACTCCTTTTTTTGTGAAGTGAATTTTTAAAAAAAAGTTTAAATCAAGCATAACGCTTAAACTGGGACTCTATAAAATTTAATTGACAAAATATTTAATTTAGTGTTGATATTTTATTTCTTTACAGATTAATACAAATTCAATACAAATATTAATACAAAATACACATGTAGCCTATCATTTTTTATAGTGTCAGTTCAGTTTAAAATGCATATTTTTCCCGATAAAAGTATGTTTCAGTTTGAATTATTTTTCTAAAATTCTTTTAAAATGGAATTTTAACAAAAGCTTACGTTCTAAATCAATCGCGCAATTTTGACCGCACTTTTTGTTAGCATAGTATCGTGCGGAAAATCAAGCTGAAATGACAGAAATTGGCGTGACATATTCACATGGGTTATGAATGTAAACTAACATAGTCTGTTGTAACATTTTATAGCACTTTTGCAGGCAACATTTTTATTCATTAAAAGACCTAATAATACAGAAAGAAATTAAATTTGGTTTGAGGTTCAGGCACTTCGGACTTCTAAGGTCATAGTGGGTGTATAAGTTTAATAAGATTAGATTTACCTATGGCATTTGATATGACCTCTAACAAGATAGTAAAGTCAAGCAAACCTAATCATAGACACAAGTTAGTTGTGGCTGTTTATGTAACACGTGGAGATAAGACTAGAAAGTGTTATAAGTATATTTAGGCAAGAACTCAGGGCAGGGAACTTGAGTAGCCACATTTCATTTTCAAGATGAGAAAATGCAGTAAGACCAGATATACAAACTGACATCATTCAAGCATATACTAAAGTAAATATGGCATACAAGCAGACACCTCTGCTTAAACACAATATGTTCAACCTGTGAGAACAAACCAAACTTGAAGGGTAAGAAATTGCAGGTGTAACATTTCCATGAAAACTGACCCATCCTGTATTTGGATATATTGTACATTTCTTATCTTAGGTAATGCCCACATTTGTAATCTAGACGTTAAAATGGAGTTTATAGGAGAAAACGGTTTATTTTACCCTAAAATGGAGAATATGGCATTTCATACCACACCATATGAAAATGGTAAGAAGCATAGTTCTTGGCTGCACAGTGACTTGCACAAAACTAGAAATTCTTGAGGAACTACTCCCTACAGAGTGATGCAAACACCACCCAATTTATTTTTAAAGTACTATTTACATGGTACATACCTCAAAACAGGCGTAAAATGATGACTGTCTAAAAAACTTCCACGAGTAAGACAAGGGTGGCAGTGGCAAAAATAGGGCAACCTGTTTTACATTTCCACCCCATAATTTCCACATATTTAATTTTCAAATATTATGTCTTCTAGTATGATTATCTGAAAGTTTTGCTAAAAGGCTTAATTTTAATTAAAGGAAACTACTAAAAGCATTCTATTTGAACATGCAGGACCTTAAAAGGCATCCAGAAATCCTGTAATTCACAACACTTGTAATTTGTAAATTCATTAATATTTATTTATATTTTTCCAGGACTCAAACACATTTTCATGTGAGCAATGAAGAGGAAGTGTACTGCATCCTCAAAGAAATATACAGGACAATACTGAAATAAACAGCCATACCAAATTTTGTAAACCATTAAAACTGTAAATATACCAGCTTTAAATATAGTGAACCTCTGAAGTAATGTCTTTCAATCTTCTGTACAGATAAAAATAGAACAATAATTACATCAAATTATTTAATAACATCTATATCTATGGAGAGGGTGTTCAAATATAAAGAAGAACTTGGGCAGAGCAGAGGATTTAAAGAGGAAAATACAGATGCACATATACACAAATGCACACACACACACACACACACACACACACAAATAAAGGTATTTGTCGACACTTCAAGAACAATAGAGCATCTATAACACCACAAGATGAACAAAGCAGTGGAATGTATTACACAGAGAAAAGGGGCACTGACTGTGGGTGTGTTGTGCGTATGGGGTGGGGGGATAGGTGGTTTCTGCCGCCCTGCCCTAAGAATGATGGCTAAGATAAGACTCTTTTTTTATTCTTCCAGTGTACGGAAGGAGTTCTGCATGTCTTCATGGAGCTGGGCGTAATCAGCTTTGATCTTCTCTTCACCCTCTTTCACAGGGTCCTGAAATGCAGTTACAGACAAAAATAAAATGTTTTCAATTTTCAATGTTACTAAATGGAACTGCAAAAATTCTCTTTCCAAAGTGGTTTCAACAGTCCAAACCAATAAATGGTTTACTTATAGTTGAAATGTCAACATGTTAAGCTGGGATACCAGATACTATTTTCAAATAATTGTAATATTTAAAAAAAAATAATAATAATTATTATTATTATTATTATTATTATTATATTATTATTTTTATTTTTTATTTTTTTTTAAATCACACACTTCAGCTTAAAAAAAAAATACTAACAGATAATATTCAACCTCTGGCAATGTAATATGATCAAATTGCACTGGCTTGTTCCTGATACTTGTGAATAATCAGCATAAAAGAGGAACCAAACTATTGACAAACCAAGATAATGGAAGTTCTAATAAATCAAGTGGTACAGCCTATTTGGATACAATTATGGCATGGTTCATTTAATCTAGAATGACTCAAACACAATCAGTGTTAACATCATGTACCTTAAATTTCATGGCACTGATCCTGTAGAGAATTTCTCCCATGTGCTCCCGGATCATGGACCAGGTGATCTTATTGTCGCTCTGTGCAGTGGTCTCTACAGCATGACGTGCCATATCATAGAATGCAATCATGTTGGACAAGATACCTACTGTCTTATAGAATGGACAGAACCTGAAAATGAAAAAGAATGTTTTAGTTCCACTTCCACTCTATCCCATTCACCTGACTGGGACAAAGCTGAATAATCATTAGCTTATACACATTACAACCATGTGTTCACTACCTGTCATAAGGTGTGTATCCATTTTGCTGCAAGAAATCATCCTTGATCAATTTGGCAACTTCCAGTGTTATTTTATCTGTTTCAGCCAATGATGCCTAAAATGTAAATAACATGTGTTGCACCACTGAGTAAAGAATACCCATAATAATGCTACAAAATCAATTAAGTATAAGCGATGTGTACAGGCAGTAAATACACATGAACCCACAAACTCACCTTCCCCACAAGCTGCACAATCTCAGCCAAGTCCTCCTCTTCCTGCAGGATCTCTTTGGCTTTGGTACGCAGTGGCACAAATTCAGGGAAGTGCTTATCGTAGTACTCATCCAGAGCTCTTGTGTACTTACTGTAACTAATGAGCCAGTTCACTGAGGGGAAATGCTTTCTCTGAGCCAGTTTTTTATCCAGACCCCAAAACACCTGAAAGACAGAAAAAGAGATAATATGAACTTTAAGACCTCTAAAAGACAGAAAAAATGTTTTTTTTCTCCACGCCATAAGCAAGTGTGTTAAGACAGTAATGAGAAGAAAATCTAGAATCTTCACTTACTTGTACAATACCAAGTGTAGCAGAAGTCACAGGATCTGAGAAATCTCCACCAGGGGGAGACACACTGCAATTAAAACAAAAGCTTCACTGAGCCAGCAGATGACGAACATTAGCAGTAACAACTGTCATAAGTCATATGTTGTAAGATTTATTAAAAATACACAGATCAGGCATAACATTATGACCTAATCTTAATATCCTAATATTGTGTTGGTCCTCCTTTTGCTGCCAAAAGGTCCTTGGTGTGGTCCCGGTCAAGGCACAGACTCCACTAGACCCCTGAAGGTGTCCTGTGGTATCTGGCACCAAGATGTTAGCAGCAGATCCTTTAAGTCCTGTAAGTTGCGAGGTGGGGCCTCCATGGATCAGACTTGTTTGTTCAGCACATCCCACCAGGGAATACCGTTTCCATGAAAGGGTGTACATGGTCTGCAACAATGCTTAGGTAGGTGGTACGTTTCAAAGTAACATCCACATGGATGGCAGGACCCAAGGTTTCCCAGCAGAACTTTGCCCAAACATCACACTGCCCCTGCCGGCTTGCCTTCTTCCCATAGTGCATCCTGGTGCCATGTGTTCCCCAGGTAAGTGATGCACACGCACCCGGCCATCCACGTGATGTAATAAAAAAAACTGTTGTCGCTTTCGGCAGTGGACAAGGGTCAGCATGGGCACCCTGACTGGTCTGCGGCTATGCAGCTCCATACGCAACAAACTATGATGCACTGTGTATTCTGACACCTTTCTATCAGAACCAGCATTAACTTCTTAAGCAATTTGAGCTACAGTAGCTCATCTGTTTGATTGGACCACACGGCCTTTGCTCCACACGTGCATCAATGAGCCTTGGCCGGTTCACCACTGTTCCTTCCTTGGACCAATTTTAGATACTGACCACTGCAGACCGGGAACACCCCACAAGAGCTGCAGTTTTGGAGATGCTCTGACCCAGTCGTCAAGCCATCACAATTTGGCCCTTGTCAAACTCGCTCAAATCCTTACGCTTGCCCATTTTTCCTGCTTCTAACAAATCAACTTTGAGGACAAAATGTTCACTTGCTGCCTAATATATCCCACCCACTAACAGGTGCCGTGATGAAGAGATAATCAGTGTTATTCAATTCACCTGTCATAATGTTATGCCTGATCGGTTTATATCAGATATAAGCGAAAAATAAAAACTTTTCTAATGCAAAAAACCAAATGGCACATGAAGAAGAAAAAGCATGGAATCAAGTCTGTCAGATCTACTTACGCCCCCACAATGCTCACACTGCCCTCTCTCTCTGGGTTACCAAGACATTTAACTCGGCCGGCACGCTCATAAAACGAGGCCAGACGTGCTCCAAGATAGGCAGGATAGCCGCTATCTGTGAATGCGAGCACACACAAAAACACAATTTAGTTTAGAATTTATAGTTTATTATATTTCCTGTGGTGGCTAAGATGGTCATAGCACACGTACCAGCAGGCATCTCAGCCAGACGACCAGAGATCTCCCTCAGAGCCTCTGCCCATCGAGACGTGGAGTCCGCCATCATGCTCACATTGTAGCCCATGTCTCTGAAATACTCAGACAGCGTGATTCCTAGATGGAATAAACACCCATAAATGATGATAACACAGCCGCTAGATTTGAAGTGCACACATTATTTCTATATTAAATGATCTACAAACCTGTGTAAATAGAAGCTTCTCTGGCAGCAACGGGCATGTTGGATGTGTTGGCAACCAAGCCAGTTCTCTTCATGATGCTCTCCACCTTACCGTCCACCTCCATGGTCAGCTACAGGACAAGAGAACTGTCAATCACCCTACTGAACCTTCTATTACAGTTTATGTGGCATTGGTTCCATGATAACTGATGCTACTCACTTCAGGGAAATCTCGGAGTACTTCAGACATTTCATTACCACGCTCCCCACAGCCTACGTAGATGATGACATCACTGTTGGAGTACTTAGACAGGGACTGAGAGATTACAGTTTTACCACAACCGAAAGCACCAGGGATGGCTGTGGTTCCTCCCTGCACACATCTGTCGAATCAAACAGTGAAAACTAAAAGATCTGTTGAACTACCAGACATTTTTCAGAATTATATAAAACAATTATTTAACCACTCCCATTTCTGTTGATTGACATTTATGAAAAGCATTTTATTATTATGAAAAAATAATTTGGGGAAAATTGGGCTTTAGAAATCCATGATTTGTCCTTTGAAAACGGAGTCTATTATTTTGGAAAATTATGGAACCATTAACATTTATTATTGAATTATTTTATACAAAATGACTCACGGAAAAAGGGCGTCCAGTACTCGCTGACCAGTCAGCAAAGGGTGATTTGCAGGAAGCTTCTCAGTGACAGGCCTGACCTGACGCACGGGCCACACCTGCACCATGGTGAACTTCTCTTTCACCCCCTCAAACTCCAACTCCAACACGACATCCTGACAATCACACACATGCACATTGACTTCCATATCCAAATAATTCACATTTCACTTCACAAATGTAACCTGTTACTAGGCTCACCGAGACATCATAGTTTCCAGGTGGAGCCACATACGAGACAGTTCCTCTGCTTTTTGGCGGTAACATTATTTTGTGTTTAATGAGAGAGTTTTCATACACCATACCATAGATATCACCTCCTGTGATGTGACTGCCAACCTGTAATGGACACAAACATTTGAAATGATTGATCACCTGACACCATCTGTTATGTTGGAGCACTTTTAAAGTGGTCATATCATGCATTTTTGATTATTACTGCAATTATTTTCTTTGAGGTCCACTAATAATGTTAGGAAAGTATATTTGTTTTTCATATTGCACATCATAATGTTATGATACCTCCATAATTCAGTACCTTAAAGGGATAGTTCACCCAAAAAATGAAAATTACCCCATGATTTACTCACCCTCAAGCCATCCTAGGTGTATATGACATTCTTTCTTTCAGACGAATACAATCGGAGTTATATTAACACATTATTAATCTGTATGATATTAATCTGTATGACATTTAGATTAATAAATATCCTGTCTCTTCCAAGCATTATAATGGCAGCCCAAAATTTGAAACCCCAAAAAAAAAAAAAAAAAAAAACTTACGAAAAAAGCGTAACTGCCGCGACGATGATGTCAGACGTAGTGCAAGCGTTTTGAACTGCAAAAGGCATTACACTTTCTTCGTAAATTGAATACAGAAGGCGGTCTGCCAGAAGCTAGATATTTTACTTTATAACGTGTTAAATATGGATATTTTTCTTACAGAAACCCATCGATTCACTACAGAAGGCCTTTATTAACCCCCCGGAGCAATGTGGATTACTTTTATAATGGATGGATGCACTTTTTTGGGCTTCAAATTTTGGGCAGCCATTTACTGCCATTATAATGCTTGGATTAGCCAGGATATTTATTAATATAACTCCGTTTGTATTCGTCTGAAAGAAGAATGTCATATACACCTAGAATGGCTTGAGGGTGAGTAAATTATGGGATAATTTTCATTTTTGAGTGAACTATTCACTTACACGCAAGCTCTTGGATGGAGTGAACTCCCATTTCAGATCACGGTTAAGTGCACCAATGTTGACTCCTCTGGGAATGTAGATACTTTGAGTGAGGTCATTGATGTCTTTGAGGGGACGCTGAATACCATCAAAGATTGAACCCATGATTCCTGGTCCTAACTCCACAGAGAGAGGTTTCCCTGTGCGCAGGACAGGGTCACCAACGGACACACCAGCTGATGAAAGTTCAGGAAAACTACAAAACTATTTAATAGATTCTACACACTGCATAACAGCAACTGTAGAAAGTGTGGTAAGAAAAGGATACATGTCTCTTCATAGACCTGAATAGTGGCCATGTCACCCTCCAGCCTGATGATCTCTCCCACAAGCTCACAGTGACCCACTCGCACCAGCTCGTACATGGCAGCTCCTGCCATACAAGTGGCCGTCACCACTACAACACAATTAGTGAGTCAGTAACAATAAATGGAACCTACAAAATGACTTACGGACAGTTTAACAAAAGCTGGGTGACATAATAATTTAAAAAAATAAAACACATTAGAATAAACACACAAAAAGCTCTGGTAAATAGTGACATTAAAAAAAAAATCTAAATAATAATATTTAAAACTAAATAAAATTTAAGAATTTCTACTAACCAGGTCCAGATACACCATGCACATATCCAAATTGTCCCTCCTGCTCCTCATCTTGGATCTTGGGCAGCTTGGAAAAATCCATTTTGAATGTGTCTGACAAAAAAAAAACACAATAAATATTTTTAAGAAAAAAAGAGTCATAATAGAAATTAAGTCAAGTCAACCTTAATTCATATAGCGCTTTTTACAATACAGATTGTTTCAAAGCAGCTTTACAGTGATAATAGGAAATTAATGGCAGATTAATTGTCCAGCCAAAGTTCTTGATTGATTCATTTCCGTTGTAAAAAATCATTAGTTATTTACTTTGGGGCCACTTACACGACACCATTTTCAACTAAAATAGAAAACTTTTCATGCGCTCTGGCTGATCATTTGCATGGCAACAGTGTTTGGTGGCTTGAGAACGAAATAGGTTTTGAAACAATACTGTTATCATCTTCATGTAAACTTCAAAAAACGTGAAATTACATGGATTACTTATTACTTTATTTTTTTCATCTTTTTGTTCTTTTTACATATTTATATCAGAATAATTTGCAGTATTTATGTTATCCAGGACTGTGTAAAAATGTGTAAAAAGCCCATTTATATTTATACAAGCAACATTTATATAGGCATATTTGTGAGACAAAACATGGAACAGCATCACATGACCATGGGCACATGACACTGACTGTAAAAAAGAAACCATGAGAGGAAGTGGGGAAAATAGACAGTTGAGCAAATCTGGAAAAATTGTATTTAGTTGACTAGTTATCAAATTAAAAAGGATTTATTAAAAAATTGCCAGTACAAAACACCCCAAATGGTCTGTAAAAACAATGCATTACAGAGACACATTTATACACAGAAATAGCTATCTATTCTCGTTATTAAAAGGAACCAGTCGAACTTCCAGGTTTTTGTGAATTTATAATCACATGATGCTCCTATGACATCTGGGATTTTGGGGGACGAATGATCCATTTAGTATGAAGTCTGTTCTCTACATCAATCACAGCATATATGAGCCCATATATGAGCCGACTTTTAAAAGAAATTAAATAATACTGTCAGTACAGAAAATTCCTTAAGGACATGTGGTCTGCAAACCTAGCATGATGTTGTTGACTGGATAGAGAACAGCAGACAGAGGTTGTGTCTCAGTATATATGGGCATCACATTTTATAGTGTTCAAATATAAAAATCTCTGCAGAGATACAGATTAGAAGATTAAATATTAAAGGATATTAATATTCTATATTCTATAAATCTTCTAATGTTTGTAGCTGATGTATTTTGCACTGGAAATCGAGCTGCGAAGAGATGCTGCATGATCACATGATCACGATGCTGCTGATAGAATTTGACCTTTGCTGAAAATCTTACCTTTTTTTTTTTTTTCTCCCAAAGCGCTACAAAATCTTGATATTCAGAATCTCATGTGTTCGTGAACACCTAAAATCTTTACACAGATTATATTTAAAGTCTCCAGCAATTTGTTTAGCATCCAAGTGGGCTGCAGGGGAAATAAACATGTAACGAGACAGGATGAGCTGCGTGCAGATGCGCAGCGTAGCCTACAATGATTCGACGACACAGTGTACACAACAGTACAATAAGCTGTTACATGAGAATTATTAAAGAATAAATCAACTACAAAGAAAATCTAAGAAAATAATTCTTATAATCATATTCTCTGCTCGATTAACCTAATAAGTACGATAATGCGGTCTCAGCACTAAAAAAACTATATGATAATAATTTCCAAAAAATACCTCAGATAATGAGACGGTCCTATGTCCAGATCCTTTGGTGAGAGATGAGACGTGAGGAACGAGAGAAGTCAGCTGACTTCATTCAGTTGAGAGCTGACGTCACAGCCCGTTCTCCCTCTGCAGAGTGAAAGAGTGTTTGCAGCAAATGTCATGTCGCCCCCTACTGTGTGCGGCGTTCTCTGGGTCACAAAATATACATATTATTTATTTCTAAGGAATTCTTCACTTGGATCCAGCAACCATAGTAATCAAGGCGGTTTTCTCTTATTAATCGATTTCTCTGACAGACTATCAATACTTTTTATGCTAATCAGAAACTAAAACATTAGCCTAGTGTTCAAGCAAAATGTTAAATCTTTTCACAGTGATTTTTTGTTGTTGGCAAAAATCTTTACCTGAAACATGATCAGAGGTTCTCAACTCTGTCTACTTCTCAATGTCTAAGTTCAAAAAAATGTTTTCCAAAACTAATCATACACAGTGTAGATTACTTACAAACTATAATCCGTTACTGAATACAAATTAGCCTACATAATGAAATTTGTAGTTAGTAACGTATAGTAATCTATTACATGACAAATTTTTGGTAATAATATCTGAGAATAATCTTATAGCATATTGATATAAAAATGCAAAGGGAAAGAAAATGTATTCAACTCTTTGTTACCAACAACATGAAGTGCATTCAACATATCAGTATTCTCAAACAAGGGTTTGTAAACTGGTGAAAAGCTAATAATTAATTAAATCTTAAAAATGTTAAAATATTTTTTTTTTTAAATAAAAACAATCAAAATAAAACTCAGCCTACTAAAAAATATATTTTACTTGTTTATGCTGTTTATTTTTTGCTCTGGGTTTTGTCTAGAAATCAAAAAAATCTTGTAAGTCTCAAAATAACAAAAATATAAATATAAAATATAAATGTGTACTACACATTCAAAAAAATCAGTCATAATGATTGTGGTGGAGTTTTGTGCAGTATATATGTGCAGTCACATGCAGTATTATAACACAATAACTTCTACACTTCGACTGGAGTTACCCTTTGGCAATTTTAATTGAATGGACATGACACACACACAGCACACCTTTCAACAAAAGGAGCATAAACCAAGCCATGAGGTCAAAGGAACAGCCAGTAGAGCAGGGGAAGACTACGGAAAAATATTTCTGCAATAAAGGTTCACAGAAGCATGTAGTCACCACAATATTTAATGGAAGATAAATTGATTTGATGCAAAGAGTTCAATTCTTCTGTAAAGCAGCTTTAAAAAAGACAATATGTGATTGTTCAGCTGAAGTCAGTTCAGTGTAGATTCAGTTCTATTTAATAACTGTGTAAAGATCATCAATATTAAACACAGTGGCAAGGAACCCAAACTCCATCGGTGACAGAATGGAAAAACTTGGGAGAAACCAGGCTCAGTCGGAGGACCAGTTCCCAAGGCCAAATTAACCAACATGGTGTGGTTATGATTCCAGGCTGCATCAAAAGTCAGATTGTGGATTGGTATTATTCAGAATATTTCATCCAGTTCCTTCTGCTTGAAGATTGGAATACATCATGCCAGCATATGATAGAGAGGAGTCGAAGCTGGCCGTAAGGGTTTGTGCAGAGGACTTGTTTGAATCACATTGCTACATAACTAATATACTTGCAGTTTACATGCTTTAATTGTGGCTATGCTGTGGTATAGGTTGACCCTATAAATAAAGTTTGTTTCAACAATAAATTATTCATATTATGACCACTTTATTGACCATGTATTGAAAGCAATAACAGACCACACTGAAGACAATGACTGTAGGAAACTACCATAAGGTGCTATTAAAGCCAGTTGCACACTGCAACACTTTTTGCAGGTTTGTCACCTTTAAAGTTTTCAGTCTGCAACTACAAAAATACATTTGTTATGTGTAAATCTATAAGAATGCTCACAGTCCCAAGCCCTCCTGATGGCCGTCAACCGAGAAGGATATGCTCTTTCTTTGCACCCAGATAGTGTAGTTTATGGTGTAGTTATGGCATCTAACAGCAGGGCTAACAGGACCAGTCAAACCTTGACCCCTTGGATGTATACATTGGAGGTAGTTTTCACCTACACTGTGGCTACTGTGTTAAATTGTATACAATGTAAAAATTATTTTAAATGTAAAAGTCACCTTGACTAGAGCTCTAAAATATCAACAATAAAATGTTTCCTTCAATACAATTTTTGTTAACTTATAATCGTATTAATTCGTGTATTTTATTAGACCGTGTAGCCTACAGTGTTTTTTCTTCAATCATGACATCAAAGTCTTTTTTTTCTTGTTAAGATACATTTTATTTCGTCGATACATTATTTTATTTGGATTAAAATAATAGGGCGGGACTTGTATTTTCAAAGCACAAAATTTCCTAAACGTAATTTCCCGTTTTTCTGTTTCCTGTTGCTTGTTGTCAGTGGTGAAGGTTGACAGCAGCAGCCTCCCAGAACTAGCGTTGCCAAATCCTCTGTTTTCGACGTTACTGATGTGAGATTGTTGGTGAATTTCCTAAGACTTAATGCGTGCTCATATTTATCTAAATTATATGAACTGCTATAGTAAGTTAGCAGTATTTCAAAACAACTATAAAATATTTTAATTTGTGTCTCGTCCTGACTTAAGTTATTTGCGGGGATTTAATCGAAAAGATCTGGCAACCTTCGGCCACAGCACAGAGGCAAATGCGGACTGCCTAGCTAGTGTGCTAGCAGCATACATGTGGAGGGGATCACATCCCAAACTCTGCCCAAATTCCCCTTTAGACTGCCAAATACCGCCAACTGCCCCTGTATCCCTTACAACAAACGTGTTTTCTTCAACATGAAAGGGTGAGTAAACAACCAAGAAGAGTCTATTCATTTCAAGTAAAGTTTTCCCCTCTCTATTCTCTCTTTTTTCCAGTAGGGGGGCAGTGGAGTTGGTCTAATGCTAGCTGCTAGCTCTCTGCGCGCTTAATGTGGAGGAGAAACATTTGCGCCGCATTTTCACACCCAGTCTTTAGTCATTGCCTTACCTTTTTTCACCAGTTGTCCGAAAACGCCTTAAAAATCCCTTATATAATCTAGCGTCAGATTAAACCAAATGCCAGCTCAAATGGTACGAGTTAAATCCGTGCCAAACTGGATCGTGTGTCGAATCTAAATTCGAAAATGTTGAGTCAGTCTTCAAGTTGCTATCTTGGTTAGCCAGCCACGCTTATATTCCTCTGAAATGACCTCTCATGGATCCCGAGGCCGTTATTTTGACATTAAAGCTAGTTGCTGTCAGGTTAATTTTTTCATACATGTGAATATTTTGATGTAAAATTTGAGATGACACACGTGATGGAGTGAGCTTAGCCGCATAGCATATCCTCTTTGAAAATGACAGACCAAGTTTAAGACACCTAATGAAAGGTTGTTATTTGAAGTTTAGTGGATGAAATTATTGTAATAAATATAATATATAAGTATAATATATAATCACATAAGTGATTATGCTTTGATCATGTATAAAGAAAAATTAGTGAGATTGCCTTTCTAATTCTCTCGAAATACCTTTAATTTTAAGTGTCATAATATTTAAATTTTTAAATGCACATCTTCAACAGTGGTACCCAACCCTGTTCTTGGAGGGCCTCCAACAGTACACACATATATGACACACCCATTACAGGTCTCTGCTATGGAGCTGATGAGAATCAGGTGTGTTTGATTAGAGAAACACCCAAACAATTTTATTTTTAGGGGGACAAGTTTGGGGTGGATTGATAGTAGTTGTATGAACGGTCATTCTTGCTTTACGTCAAAATTGGAGACTTTATCTTCACTCAAACTTATTTAAAACTGGTGCAATTTGATGTGATTTTTGGGAATCACAAGGTTTTATGTGATAGTAATGGTCATCCACCAGTATGAGGTGAAAGGAGAAAAACATGCACACTAAATATGGATTGCATATTTAGTGTGCATGTTTTTCTCCTGTCACTTCATACTGGTTGTTCAAGTGGCAGCGGTAAGCATGTGACCAGCAGCTGTTGTGTTGGTGCTGTGCTTCAGCATGCTGCCCTCCTATAAATACCTGCTTTACGCACTGCTGGTTTACTGTGATCATACATTGACCCAATAAATTTTTTGGTGGGTGCACTCTGTTTGGATAGCACCAATTTATAAATAAAATAAAAAATAAATAGGGACACTGATACTTGGGGTGCTTTTACACTGGCAGTTTAGTTCAAAACAGGGCACGGTCCACATAAAAAATTGGTGACAGCTGTCATGTGAACCCAGGAGCGAACCCGAGACTACCTGTAGGAGGTGATCTCAGTTCAGTTAGACTGGAACTGTGGTGCGATTTGCATTAATGTGATAGCAGTTTGGACTCTGCTGTGCACTTTTTCAGGAAGTTATTCTAAACTTTTTTTCTTTTTTTAAAATAAAACACTAAAAACAAATCCGTTGCTTTAGGCATCACATCATGATAGAGAATGAAAAGTGCATATTATTATTTTGAGATTTGCTGATTTGTTGATTACATTGGTGGTTTAAAATTTTTGGTGGCTCAGTGGGTAGCACTGTCGCCACACAGCAAGAAGGTCCCCGGTTCGAGCCCCAGCAGAGCCAGGAGTCTTTTCTGTGTGGAGTTTGCATGTTCTCCCCATGTCAGCGTGGGTTTCCTCCAGGTGCTCCGGTTTCCCCCACACAGTCCAAAGACATGCAGGTTCGGTGGATTGGATATGCCAAGTGTGCCAAATCCAATGTGTGTGTGCGGATAATTCAGATGAAGCAGACCCAGCAAAAAAGCAGGACTAACACTAGGAAAAGAAAAAAAAATGTATATTTTTATTTATATATATATATATATATATATATATATATATATATATAAAATTTGTGTTTTAAATGTAAGTGATCGTTACATGACAGAAATGAAAATCTAAATGTACTGTAATAATAGGGAAAATGATACATACATATAGCTTTTATTTGTGTGTATGTATATGTGTATATATATATATATATATATATATATATATATATATATATATATATATATATATATATATATATATATATATATATATATATATATATAAATACAAATATTTGTAGAGACTGTATGCTCCTGATATGTAGACAGATGGAGCTTCTTTTTTTTGGTGTACAGCTAGTTGACCATTCTGCTTTTGTTCTAGTAGCCGGATCGAGTTGGGGGACGTTACACCCCACAACATTAAACAGTTGAAGCGTCTGAACCAAGTGATTTTCCCTGTCAGCTACAATGACAAGTTCTACAAAGATGTTCTTGAAGTAGGAGAGCTTGCCAAGCTAGGTAAGAAACAAAGCTTCTGTGACTTCCAAGGCATGATGATGTTATATGTAAACTATCATTTTAAAGTTTTTTGTTTTTGTTTTTGGAAGAAGTTTCTGCTGCTCACCAAGGCTATAATTATTTAATTAAAAAACGTTAATATTGTGATTTTATATTATTACAATTTGAAATAACTTTAAAATGTAATTTATTCCTGAAATGCAAAACTGAATTTTCAGCATCATTACTTCAGTGTCACATGATCCTTCAGAAATCATTCTAATATGACAATTTGCTGCTCAAGAAACAGCTGTACAGCTTAATATTTTTGTGGAAACCGTGACACTTTTTCAGGATTCTATGAGGAATAGAAAGTTAAAATCAAAAGAACAGAATTGATATGAAATAGAAGATTTTTGTAACATTTATAAATGTCTTCACTGCCACATTCAGTGTATCCTTGCTAAATGAAATAATTAATTTCTAAAGTCTTATTGATTTGAACCTTTTCCAGCGTATTTCAACGACATCGCAGTTGGTGCCGTGTGCTGTAGAGTGGATCACTCTCAGAACCAGAAGCGACTCTACATCATGACACTGGGTTGTCTAGCACCTTACCGCAGACTTGGCATAGGTAAGATTAGTTTTCTGACCGTTTTTAGTTGCTTGTGTGTCCTCATTTATTTCAAAGGGCATTCAGGGGTCAGATTCCCTGGGATTGAATGCATGGTTGCATAATCAGATTATTTTCTTTGCACAATGCCTGACATGAAGACTTGTGTAAACCGCTAGAGAAGTGATGTTTAAAATTTGTTATTTGCACATTTTCCAGTTACTGATATTTATCTTGCCATGTCTGTTTGAAGGAACAAAAATGCTGAACCATGTGTTGAACATTTGTGAGAAGGATGGCACTTTTGACAACATTTACCTGTGAGTCTGAAGACAGTCTTGTGCTTTATTTGTTGTGAAACATCCATCTGTGTCTCATTCATATAATGTTTAATGTTGATACTTGAGTACTTGAAAAATGAATCACTGAATATTTAAGGAGTCTTCCATATGCTAAAGTAACATGGTTTTGGTTTCTCTTTCATCTCTTCACAGTCATGTGCAGATCAGCAATGAGTCTGCAATTGACTTCTACCAGAAATTTGGCTTTGAGATCATTGAGACAAAAAAGAACTATTACAAGAGGATAGAGCCAGCAGATGCCCACGTTCTTCAGAAAAGCCTGCGCAGCCCATGTGCGCCCCCAGCAGGAGAGCTGCAGAAAGCCGACTAGGGGTCGAAGCGCGACACCAGATTGGTTTCTTCCCCAAATGGAACTGTAACAGATGCCCCAGGGTTGACACACTCACCACTTTCTTCAGAGGACATTTTAGACAGAAAAAAATCAATGACGTATTTGCTGCATTTATTGTGCAAAAACTTTAGTCCCCCCCTCAATTGTTTTTTTTTTGTTGTTTTTTTTCCCCCTTTTTTTGCTCATCATTTAGAGAGTTGAAATTACATGGAGGTTTTCAAGCAGAATCCATAAGTGCTCCAAAAAGCTGCTGACTTCTTATTGATCTGACATGGTGAAGGTTGTTTTCAAAGCATACTGTTTGCATTTTTTTTTAGATTTGTTTAAGGTAAGGGGACATCGCTTTGCTTGGACAAAACAATAGAACAAAAGAGGTAAAGTCTTTTTAAAATATGACTCGATACACCCCAGCTGGCAACCTTGGAGGGATTGTTTGAATCGTCTTAGGGGCACTTGGAATCCACAGAACTCCATCACCCCTCCATCTGAGCCCTCGGACACGCGGCAAGGGAATCTGCTGGTAGCTGAGACCTCCTGTTTCACCATACAGGCAATATGCAATGTTGGAGGGTTGCATGCGATGCAATGTCTCCTTGTGATGTCAGCCGCATCAGTCTGTGTTGAGGCTAACCCAGTGAGGAAATGGAGCGTAGAGCCCCCTCGAACAAGAGAGTGGTACAACTGTTTTAGTATGGGGGAGGTTAAGAGGAATAAACTCCACTTGTTTGTGAATGTTTTGTTTTTCTGCCCATTATTTAATATGCCCATCTTTTTTCTTTCTTCTTTCTTTTTTTTATTTTTTATTTGTGGATTGAGTCTGGGCTTTTTCTGGGGTTTGCAGTAATGTTGCTGGTGAGATGTTAAGGCTTCAGATGGCAAGATTTGGCTTTTTATGGGCCTTTGCGGTTGCGTTGTTTATGGTGGATGTGGTTCTCTAATCATTTTTAGTCCACCAGGACTTAAGTTAGAGTTCAGTTTTTATTTTTTTTGATGTCAAAGAAGTTTTCCCCCACCCATTACCTGACTGACTGTTTCTAAATTTGAATTCTAACTTCTCACTTGTTAACACAGCAGAAATAAATCCTCCCACAATGCAACAGTTACATTTCAGTGATGTTCACTGACCACCACCTATTTCCCATATACAATGTGGGGGTGTAAATGGTTAGTTCTACAAGTTATTGTATAGGACTTGCAGAACCAGATCCCAGGAAAAGCCTTGTACTCAGTGCATGCCAAGGGAGACATGCCCTCTTCATTGTAGTAAAAGCATGTTTTTGTTCCTCCTTTCTTTGGAAAATTTTATCTTTTTCTGGAGCTCTATATTGTATGACTTTTAAACCTCTAAATAAAAAAAATACTATTTGCATTATTTTTCGTTTTTCATTATATTTGTGGACAACTGGATATAACATTAATGTTATTCGGTATGCAATATTTAATTGAAAAAACACTTTTTTTACTTTTATTTTTAGAATATTTTTTAAGCTTTACTTGTTTATTTTCTTGTCTTTTACAAGGTTATAAAGTCCACAAGACTAGGACAACAAACATTCACGTCTCCTGCGTTGTGTGCGTTTTCAGATGACCTCATCAACAACAACGCCTCTTCAGCACGGACTCGTGATCTGATTGGATGCAATCCCAGTCGTCTATATTGTGATTGGACGAGACGGAAATCCCGCCTCACTGTTTTGTGACTGCCAGCTTTATGCTAGGTCAGAGATGAAGTAAATTGTTCAGGATTAACAAAGTTTTGACGGGGATATCGTCAGCTCAAAGAATGGACAAGCAATCGGTAGGTCCTTGACAGGTGACAGAACTGCTGACATGTTGTGTTAAAGAGATTAGTGATGCAGTTAGTAATCGAAAACCATGGTAATGTGTTAGCTCTCGTGTTAGCTCACTGCCAGTTAACCACTCAAGCCATCTTTGTGCCTTAAGGGCATACAAAAGGAGACACTTAGAAGAGTTGCACCGTAATGTGTACAGCCAGCTATATTTTCATCAGTCTGTGTCTGTGTTTATTTTAGTTATTCAGGCTCAGAGCTCAATACAGATTTAGGTTTCAAAGCTAACAAGCTAAGTCTGTTAGCCAAGTGTTAAAGAGCTTCACATGCTAGTGGTGACAGGCGAGTCAAAGGGGCTTACTTGTACTGTATTTACATTGCAATTTAGATTTAATGCACAAGCTCAGTTGGCTGCAATCTGTAGTTGATGTCTGTATTGCTGACCTCTGACATGAGTCAGATTCCTCCTTACTGCTTTGATGACTTGCAAGTAAATACAATGTCAATTTAATTTTAATGCGACTAACCTTTCAGAAGAGTCAGTGAAACTCTGTACATAATATAGAGAACAAGAAGTTCAATGACAATGCCTTACAATAATGTAATAGTGTTTGATGTAAAGTAATTTCATTATTTAGTAAATATTTATTTCCCCCTCTTCTTTACTTCAGTTTTTCATGGAGTATAGAGGTGCCTGGATCTATGGTCTTCATTGTTGAGCTCACACACACATGATAGCTGTATGCTTAGTGCTGAAAGGTAATATTGCATTTGTCTCCAACCACAGCATATCCCCTTACATATCATACCATGAGTTGCATTCTTTTCAAATAAGATTTTGTTAATGTGTTTTGGTATTAACAGGCTGTACAGTGTGCCAGGATGCCGGAGATAGTACAGAATCAAACAAATAACCCAAAACCACAACGGTACTGATCAATTCCTGCTTGAAGAGTATATTGAATGGCATAGTAGTTCTGACTGAACCCAATTGTTCTTTCATTAAAATGTAGAATTTTTGGGCTGTGTTTGTTTTATAGGTGTCACTTTACAATAGGGTTCTATATTTTAAGATTAATTAATGCAATAGGTAACCATGAACAATACTTTATAACATTCCTTATTCTAGATTAATATTATTACTGTATAAATTTAATGTAGTAAATGCATTACGAATGAACAGTGAACACATGTATACATTAAAATTAACCTTGATTAATAAATACTGGAATAAAAATAGCTGTTTATTGTTAGTTCATGATACCTAGAGCATTAACAAATGTACCCTTATAGGAAAGTTTTACCATTTTATGTTTAATATACTTTGATTTAATTAGACGTATTTGCTAATTCATAAACTTTGTGTAATGCAGTCAGATTTTGTTAATTAGCTGGGTAGAAGTGTGCTAATGTGGGCTGTTATTTCTTATTCACTTTTGAGTTCAAGTTGTTTACCATTTTATTATTTTCTATGAAATGTTAGGCGGAAGAAAAACAAGGAGATTCATAATGCAGGTGAGAATGTATTATGGTAAAAACGAAGTATGTGTAACTGTTTTTAATCTTTATTTTAATATGTAATAAATATTTTATAAGTAATATTTTTGTATGCTATTCTTAATTTCCATTATACATCAGTGGAAAGACATCGTAAAGAGAAAATCAATGCTGGTATAAATCGGATTGGAGAGCTTTTGCCTTGCTCTCAGGCCTTGAAACAGGTAAACATGTAATAAAAGTACAAACTAAGCACAGTTTTAAAAGCTGTGTTTTATTGTTGTTCCTGCAGAGTTCTCAGTCTGTAATATTTTGCTTTTCCTTATAGAGTAAAAATATGATTCTGGGAGAGGCTTTTCGTTACATCACTGATCTAAAGCGACAAAATGATGAAATGCTGCTTAATGGAGGAGACAAAGTCCAAGGTGAGCCGTGATTTAATTGAATAACTTGTGTGCATTTACATATGATGCATTAATATTTTACTTGCTCCTTATGGGACATAGTTTTATTAAGATAAGTATTGAGTGAATTTTCTGCCAATGCATTCTTTGTAGGCTTATGTGCAGTCATTAATTTTGACATCTATGTTAAATATGTTTCTGCAGCAGAGGAGATAAAGCGCTTACGGCTCCAGCTGGAGGACCTACGCAAGGAAAGCGCTCATTATATTGAGCTCCTCAAAGCTAATGGCATCAATTTCCTCGACGACCCCACTATACACTGGAAAGGGAAGCAGCGCTGTGCAAAAGTAGCCAAAGTCACTCCGACACACTTAATGTCAAAGGGAATAATCGTCTACTCCAATGGCAACAACTCCTGTCCCACAAGCAAAATCTCTATTCCACAAAATCCAGTTTCTCATCTTGATAAACAACCGGCAAATGCTATAACAGTCCAACCACCATGTGATATTACATTAGGCACGGGCCAGACTGTTGGTATTATGAATGGAGCACCAGTCAACAAAGTTGTAGTCACCTCTGCATCTTCCCACATACCTGTAGCAACTCTTATTCCTGCTGTATCCAAGCCATGTCTTACAGTTGTGGAACAATATTCTCCTCTGGCACCTACTACTCCATTAAACCCTCCTATGAATTATATTACGGTTCAAGGTTTATGTCCCCAGTCTGCTGTCAGCACCCCTCTCCCTCCACAACTTCAACCAGATAACCCAACCCCCAGTCTCACTTCTGCTACCTGTCCAGCAACGCCTCTCAGACTTCAGCATATGCTTAACCTATCTTCTCTGCCTCAAGTTGTGATCAGTAACTCAGTGGTTCCTGTTGCTGCAGCCCCCACCATGCTTTCACAAAATTCTGAAATCCAATCTGTTAGCACTATATTACCAGCAAGCTCTACCCTTCTTAGAACCAGTCCAACTAGTAGCACACAGACTACATGGACAACACTACAACTTGCAGGAAATACAGTGCAACCTGTCTCCCAGGCACTCATCACAGATGGTGCCAGCATTTCACATAACCCTCAGCAACTTTCTGTATGTTCAGTGGGGACAAAACACCTTGAGGAACCCACTTCTATCCATTTGCAACCACAGGCTCCTGTTCAACTGCAAGCCCCAACATCAACATGCATTCCTGTTCAGCCATCTGGGCCAAGACCTCCTCAGATATATTCAGCAGTTGTGCCATGCCCTCAGACAGCCATAGCACAACAGTCTTCAATTTTATCGGTGCCAGCCATTGTATCCCAAGCTGTAGTGGTCCATCAGCCATCTGTTGAAACACAGACAACACAGTTGACCCATCCACAATCATCTGTTCGGGTGCAACCTGCATTATTACCAAAACCTCAACTCAGCTCCGCTCTAATGACCACCTGCAACCCCACCCTACAACCTAAAACTCCAGTTCAATCTGCTCTGCCATGCCAGCCTCATTCCCAACCAACAGTGGTGCCCCAAGCCCAGCCTGCCGTTGTGCCTCAACTGCATCTCAGTGTGGTGCCTCAAGCTCAACCAATCATAAATCCACCAACTCAGCCTGCCCTTGTGCCTCAACCACAAGCTGCCACACTGCCAGTGTTACAGACAATGCAGTTATTGCAGGTGAATTCTGATGAAACACCAGTTGCTGTGACCTCCTCTCCTCCAAGTAACTCACATGTTGTTATTCTGCAACAGGGAAGTTCATGTTCAGCACCACAGGTTCTCAGAGAAGATGTCACTAGTCAGACACCCTGCCAGCACATCGTCATAATTCAGGCACCTACTTTGACTCCTGCACCACAGAGTCATCACACTGCCATTGTGTCAGCTGCAACCCCAGCGTTATCCAGTCAAACAACCACTTCAAACCCTACCTGTACAGCTAACATGCAGGCCGCTGGGACAAAGCAGTTGGTACATATTCTTCCACGTCCCTCAACCCAATTGCAAGCACAAGCACCTCAGACTATCACTGTGAATGGACAAGTATATGTTTTGCAGCCTGCAACGTCACCAGAGAAAGGAGACTCTCAGTCTGGACAAAGTGTGACTCAGATCCTTCAGCCCACCTGTGAGGAACCCACCGCCAATGTTGCCATGAATTGTTTAGGTGCTTTAACTAGTCTTAGTCAGAGCATTTCAAAAGTCTCAAGTCAAAGCAATGTGCAGATATACACCATTACGCCACCTTCACTCGGTACTGTACAACCTCTTCCAACGTGTGGTTCAGAAGTCAGCACTCCTACAGAAAATGTTCTTTCCTCCTCTGTTCCTGTACCATCAACTGCTGCTGGCAGTGCAGTTAAAATTCTGCCAAAGAAAGGTTGTGGGACCTCTGGAAATCAAACCAGACAAAACTCAGTCAGGAGAACCAGACAGGTTAAACGAAAGGAACCTAAACCTGGGCGAGGTTTGCGTAGAATTGCTGTCAAGAGTAAGGCTCTTGTTGCAGATGATATTTGTTCTGAGTTATCAACTGCAGCAACGGGTGTAAATTCTTTAAATAAAGATACGGTTAGTCATGATGTTAATACGCAGAGTACACCTGCCTCCAATAGTGTTATTTCCACATGCAGTAGTCCTGCAATCATTAGTGTCAGTTCCTCCAGTGAAAAATCAGCAGAGAGTTCTGTCACAGCTTCAGTGAATGGATCCATTGTCAAGTCTCCATTGGCTGGTGAAGAAATTTCAAAGACTAAAGCAAAATCTATGGATGATGTCAGCATGCATAACAATGTAACCATTAGCAGTGTCAGTTCAGTAAGTTCCACTCAGGGTAACGTGGTTGTTTCTACAAATTGTGGCAGGTTGAGTAAAGAAATCTTTACTCCAGATATTGGTCCCCAGCTTAACTGTTCAGCGGTTAGTGCTGATCTCTCATCACAGTGTAGCTCTGTGGATACTGTTGTAACTTTGTCTGTTGCATCATCAGAAGTTCATGTTAACTCTTCATGCAGTGTGACATTTTGTAGTGAATCTACTGGTCAGAGCAAGTCGAGTCGCAGTAATGTTTGCACCAGTAATATAGGCAGATTAACAGAATCAAGACCCAGTTTTACAGAGAGTTCCACTCCGCTGACCACTGTAACCTCTATCCAAAATTCAAAAGTTAAATCTGTTAATTCGCCCCCAGTACCAAGTCATATATCCACACTAAGTCGACCGTTAGGCATCAATGCTAATTCAGCAGAGAGTGGGCCAATGGTTTCCATCATGCCAAGTCGGGCCATTTCGCAAACACAAGATAAGTTTGCTAGAAGAGAAGAGTTGACCAACTCTCCTCAAATTCAGGTATCATTTAGTGTGCCCTCAACATCAACTCCTAGCTCAGACACCTCTATGTCAACTCAACCAGATACTTCCAGGATTTCAGACCCTTTCAAGTCCCTAAAGCGACCATCCTCAATGAATTTATCAGTGGCAACCAATAACCAAGGGAACTGTACAGACTTCAAGCTGCCTGAATCAAATATGAACACACAACCTGGCAAGGATGGACAGTCTGCTGGTGCCACAGAAAAGAGTGTGACAGAAGTAGCTGCTTTTGCTCAGAAAGAAACAGTTCCTCCACAACAAGTATGTACATTGGAAAATGATTCTTTTGAGCCTCCACTGGGAACTAATAGACAGACTGATTCACCTATGGCAGGAGGTTCAGGCGGGAGAGGGTTTTCTGTTGCATCTTTGCTTCCAGCAGGCCACAACATCAGTGCATCTTCAAGTACATTTGGTGCATTCACCTTTACTTCCGAGCAGGCAGAAATATTAGCAATGGCTGCAAGAGCCATATTTGAACAGGACAGCCCAGGCAAGAGGGCTTCTGGATGCAGTGTTGACAACCCAACAAGTACAGCTTCCACAGGTTGGGACCTTCCAAAAATGCAGCCAACTCCTTCTAACAAGGAGAGTGTGACTGACCAGCTGGTGAAACTGACAAAGCAGGCTGATTTACCCATGTCAAAACCTTCATCTCAGGTCTCTACTCGAGTTCCTCCAGGTGAGCCTTTAGCCAGTAGCACTACTGGCATCAGACTTCCTCAGAGCATAGCTTACTCACAGTCTCAGCCTAGTTCTGTCACCAGCCTTAATGTTAATAACCTCATCAGACCAAGCTCCAACCAACCTTATCCAGGATCGCCCAATCTTGCACAGCAGGTCTCCGCTCCCTCGTCAGGAGTTGCTGCCGTTATGGTGTCTCAGTCTTCCTCACAAGTTCCCCCAACCTGTTCTGGCCCTGCTCAGCCTAATGAATATGCACCTTTAAAGAATGCCCTGATGCGAACCCAAATTGGTGTTGGAATGGTTGAGCGTCATCAGAAGGATATGCCAAAAAGGTCTGCCCAAGATGACCTTATACTTCCAAATAAGCGTTCAAAACCGTGCCCAGCAGGGAATGTTTCAAGAGTAGACATTAAGGCTACAGATCATGTGCAAATGATGGTTAATCAGATGCCCTCAAGTACTTCTGCAGTTATGCCAAGGAATCACTCTGATAGTGTTGGGGCTCTGTTTTCTGGTAATACATTCATGAGCACCGTGCTCCGCCCTACAGAAGGACACTGCTCTTCTCAGGTGCCAACACATGAACAAACTCAGCCAAGTGTGGTGCACCTGCAGCAAGGACACATACAACATAATGCTCCACAGTCTGGGCAGAATTTGGGTGGAAACCCCTACCTCAAACATCAACAACAGCAAGAACAAAGACACCTTTACCAGCTTCAGCATCACTTAACACAAACTGATTCTCAGATCCATGGCATTCATCAGAGGAACCTGCTACAAGACCAGCATGTGCAAAAAAAGAGAGGAGTAGTGCGTGGTGGGCAGACACAACCAAATGTTGGTTTGCAGAAGCAACATCATTTGGAAAAGAGTGGCGTGCAGCATCAGCAACAACAGCCTCCTCAACAACACCAACAGCAACAGCAGCATCCACAACAATCCCAGCAGCAGCATCAACAACAACAGCAGCACCATCAACAGCAGCAATCACAACAACAGCAGCAAAAAGCACAACAGATTCAACAGCAGCAACAGTCACACCAACAACAGCAGCAGATGCCACCACAGAATTCGCATTCACGTCATCAGCATCTTCAGCAGCAGATTCAGCAGCAGCACTTTGGGGCTAGACAGGACAAAAACTGTGAAGCTCAACAGGCAGGTCAGAGGGTACATCAAAACAATCATTTGGGTCAGCCGGAGCGTCCACCTGGACAGGATCATGGGGCTATGCAAAGACTAATGGGGTCTCGTTCAATGGAGCAGCAGTTGACCTCTCAGGCTAGCAATTCTGTTTCTCGTTCCTCAGATCTTGCTTGCACTTCATCACGTCAGGAGCGCCACCGTCTCTCTAGTTACTCCGCAGAGGCTCTGATAGGGAAGTCTCCTGCTACTGGTGAACAACGTATGGGTGTGCACCTGCAAGCACCTCGAAACAATGCACAGGACCAGTCGGACTTACGAGGCTATGTAGACTCATCACGTGGTAAAGGTAACATTGCTCATAATTCTCAGAGCAGGCTACAACCTGACCATTCTAATACCACGGACACCCAAAGAATGCCAGATTGTGGACCTTTCAAGGCTTTGGTTAGTGGGCATCAGCTAAGTAACTTCGAAGTGCAAGTGTCTCGAAGTGGTGACATGTCCAGTAAGTCTGTACCTCAAATCCAGAGAGGTCCTCAGCAGCAAACAGGATTCAGAATGGGTGCAGGGCCTACAGGGGATGTGCGTTCACGTGGGACATATTCAAGTCCGCATCCTGTTGCTCAAGGTGTGCACATTGGAGCAGGATTGACAAGAGAACAGGAGGGATGTCACCAGAGCTTTATGCAAAGTCTTTTGGCACCTCATATTCCTGAACAAAATGGGCACCAAAGGGCAGCCCAGGGCTGTACCCCAGTGAGTATAGAATACAACTGTGTTCCCGGGACCTCTGCTGGAGAACTTCAAGCTAAATCTTCTAGTCCTAATTTGCACCCTGCACAGAAAGCTGCACCCATACGTCTAGGGGACAGCAACAAAGGCCATATTTCTCAGGTCAGTGCAAATTTGCATGGTCCACCTGTGAGAACAGGTCCACCCCATCCCCCAACACCACACAGCAGTTCAGACACAGGACGCACTCAAGGCTCAACCAGGTCACTCTCTGTTAGTCAACGACCCCATCATATTGGACCAGATCCACATAGCACAAAGATTCGACCAGGAGATCGACCACGGTCAGGCAACTTGAGACCTGGAAATCCCTTTGAACCGGAAAGCTCTTTGCCTCTTTCATCAGGTGGAGGAGTGATACTTGGCCGTTCACAAACAGGAAGTGAAGCTAGACGAAGTAGCATTGTGCGTTTCATGGCAGATGGTGCACAGGTCAGCAGTGACAACAATTTGGTGTCTGATCGCTGTGCTGTGTCCGATCTCACCCAGAACTTTGGCTTTCCTTTCATTGCTGAAGGAGGAATGAACCCACCACCTCCCATTAATGCCAATGCATCCTTCATCCCACCGGTCTCACAGCCCAGTTCTTCTCGTACCCCAGCCCTCCTTCCTGTGGAACCTCAGAACACTCTGCCTTCCTTTTACCCCTCATATTCCCCTGCAACTCATCCTAGCCTTCCAAGTGATATTCCTTTACAGTATTTCCCTAACCAGATGTTTACAAGTCCAAGCACTGACAAGAGTGGCAGTGCACCACTGAACAATCGCTTCGGTTCTATTCTTTCTCCCCCTCGACCTGTGGGCTTTGCACAGGCCAGCTTCCCACTTCTCACAGATATGCCAATGCCAATTGCAAACTCTTCAGGCATCACACCTCATTTATCCAACTTCAACCTGACCTCTTTGTTCCCTGAAATTGCCACAGCAATGCCTCCGGATGGCTCCTCTATGCCAATGTCACCTTTATTGTCTCTTGCCAACACTACTTCCTCAGACTCAAATAAACAATCTAATCGTCCAGCTCACAACATCAGTCATATCCTGGGACATGATGGGACCTCTGCTGTTTAAGATGACAAAAATCGAACATTTTTGAGTATTTCTGAGAATTTTATTGCCCATGACATTGCCGTAGATTTTGTACGGGATGGCCATGGTGTTAAGGTTTTAAATTCAAAAGAAAAATAAAGCGTGGAATGTTCTCAGGTCCCAAGTCAGGATCACTCTGGAACTATGGGAGGAAAGTAAAATATTGCATTATGTCTGTTAGCCTTTGGTAGGTTTCCTTTGCTTGGGTTTTTTGCTGATAGTTTGGGCTGTCATGGTTCTACATGATGTATAACTTGTCTTTATTTTTCTTAAGAACAACTCCCATTGTTTAGTAGTTTTTACTCTTTAGCAACAATAATAAAATGTTACAGCAAAAAAAAGTTTATAATTTTGCATTTAATGCAACAGTAGATATATCTGAGCTGTTTTGTAAAGTATCAGTTGTTTTTCAGATGTTTATAAATATTTTTCCTCCTTTAAAATAATTATCCTGCAGAATATCATTCCAGAAGAATTTTTGCTTATTTATGAAAATGGATGTGTGGTCTGTAGATATTTGTAAAAATGAAAAGCTATTAAAGTTTCTATCTAATCTAGAATTTTGTTCTGACTTTTGTGATTGTCATTGATTTGGAGGTATTTTTTTTTATTTTGTTTTAGCATGATAAATCCACCAGATGTCAGTGCATTTCAAAGATTTTGTCATTACCTTATTTTAGGCTCAAATAAATATTCCTTTGTGTCAGTTAGATTTAAACTGCTTCTTTTAAATGCTAGCAAATGCTAAAAGTTCACAAAAACAAAATAGATAAAGAGTTTTCTGCACAGTTAACATCAAAATTACATTTTGTCAGTTTCTTCAACTATATACTGTGGCTCCAAAAAGGCACTGGACACTTAAGCTACTTTATGCATTGTGATGAAATACATTTTTCTAGTTATTCTACTTCTGTGAATTTTAAAGGCGCATGACCAGCTGATTTAAAAAAAAAAAAAAAAAAAGTGATTGAAAGTTCATCATAAACATCAATTACTTTTGTTAACATGAACTGATGAAAATACTTTTACAGTATTTATTAATCTTAATGTTAATCTCAACATTTACTAATTTATTATTAAGATGAAAAAGTTGTATTTCTTAACATTAGTTAATGCACTGTAAACTAACTTTAACAAATAAACTGTATTTTTATTAACTAACATTATCAAAGATTAATACATACAACAAATGTACTGCTCATTGTTAGTTAACACATTAAGTAATGTTAACAAATGAGACCTTATTAAAGTGTAAAGTGTTACTTATAGTTGTAATATCGAATATCTTTGGACTAGCCTTTGATAATTAGGAACAAGCTACATATGTCATGATTAATGTTCACTGCGCCTGACTAAAATATGCAATTTGGCATCACATTACATTAGAATTATCACCATAGAAAAGCAAGCACCAACATCTACACCAACCATGCTCAAACAGTATGCCTTCGAATATGCTAGTTCTTAAACGCACACACATAAAAGATGAAAATGACAAGAGGAAATATGATTTCTTTAGCTTTATTTACAGGCAATAGTGCTCAATCCATGTAACCATGCAGCTACACTTCTAGAATATGTTAGAGATTGATCATTTCCTTCATGTTTCATTTTTATAACAGTGGGAAGAAGCTAATACTGATGCAGGAGAAATGCAGGTCTCCAAAAGTAAAAGCACAACTATACAAGCTGACTACATCAAACCAGTTTAGAATATAAAAATCAGCATATTCCAGGTAGGCGTGTTCATCGTAAGAATGTCTCGCATCCAGGCTACTGAAAAAAATAAATACCTACAATATATGGTCTCTTTTCCGTAGTCAATATTACTACACACAGAAAGCATACACTTTGCATATATTTGTTAACATTTTTGTTAATGTTGAAAATAGATAAATCTTAGTAACATATGTACAAAGCTGTAACACACTGTACCGCCATTCAAAAACCCTTACTTACAACTGGGGACGCATCTGGAACAAGTTACAATCAATAAGTTCTTAAACCGTTGTGTGTCTCTGAGTGTTAAAACCTCACAGTAGCATCTATATGCCATAAAGCTATTAAATGATCATGGATACAACATACTGTGCATAAAATATGTATGCATATAAGGAGTACACATACTACAAATATTTTTGATGCAAAGTGTTTTTAAACAGTAAATTGTCCCAAAGCACTGCTCATTACATCATTCTTAATGAATGGATCATTATCATAATGCCCTAAAAGCATTACATTTCCCACCAGCTGTACTTCAAACATCAAGAGATGCTTGCCAGTGGAAAATCTGGAGCTTATTACTGATACTGTATGTATGGTGTTGAGGTGTCAGGTTGTTCCTATCTCACATGAGGATCATTTATACAGCATACTTATAAAAACGTCCTGGTGGTAACAGACAAACATACCAAAATATGTATAACATCTGATATAAACAACCTATATATACAACATTCTAAAAAAAAAAAATGTACTATGTACAAATACATAAATATATAAATATAGCATCTGTTATACAAAAATAAATATTTTCTCTTTTTTCTCCTCTTTTTTTTCTAGTTTCATCCATCTTTTGGATCATCCCTTGTCCCTTGTTCCTCAAGCTGCTTCATATTCTGTGTTGTTCCCACTTCCTGTTGCTCAGCATATTCGAGCAACCGGTTTATGCTCTCATCAACTGTTGTTAACAGGGTTAAGTCTGTGGGGGGGAAATGCTTTCAGATTACTCAACTACATATTAAAATTTTTAAAAATGTAGAAAAATTAGAACACAAAATATTAGGTGTATTTTCGAATGGTAAATTTGATCATGTTTGACCACTTTCACCCCCTGCATAATTATCAATGATATGCATTTAATTAAATAATTCTATAACAATTTAGTTTATAACAATTAAGAGTGGCAAACATGTAGCTGCAGGGTGCACCGCCCCGGGCCAGATAGTATTAGGCCACCTTAATTCATTTAGTCTCATTTTGAAATTGCAGTTACTTTTGACATAGCCTTTGTCTTAACACAAAATAACTGAACGCACCGGCAGTTATGTCCCCTTCCAAATAAACTGCTTCAGTGAGGGAATAATCGGCCTGCATGGAGTCAGGACTCTGAGATGGATGCGTAGGTCCTGATAAGCTAAGGACCTGCAAGGGGGAATCATCAGGCACACAGCATCCTTCTTCAGGACAGCCAGACCCCCTAAAAGTAAGACAAAAAAGACTAAGTTCAAATTTCATTTCTGGGTTTCCCTAACAAATGTCAAAATGTCACAGTATAACAGTCACCATGAAACAGCATTCGCAACCTATTTTAATTTCATAACGTGACAAACAATCAATATTCAACGATGTAATGTAGGACAGGACTTGATTTTATCCATCAGGAATTTGTTATATCAAAAGCACCTATTATGCTTTTTTTATTGTCCCTTTGCTTTCCTTTAGTGTAATATTGCTGTATGTGCATGTAATTGATCTGTAAAGTTACAATGCACAAAGTCCACGGCACAAAGAGTTTATCTCTCCAACAAAAAACACTTGCTGTCTCGTCTGTAGTCCTGCCGACTTCGTTATGTCACCATGTTAAGGCCCCGATATACTTCAAGCGAACTGATCTGATGTTATTTTGAACAAAATCGCTATGCTATGATCAGATGCTTTTCTTATGCTTTATTAAAAAAATGCTTGCTGATTTCTCAATTTTGTTGTGTTTATTTTGTTATTGAGAAGAAAGCGTGCAGCACATATTTACATTCATCTAAACGCACTCTCAGCAGTGTGGGCAGATTTGGATGTTCGCTAACAGTATATCGCTGCTCATGTATTTTGAACTTCGTATTACCCCTAAACTAAGAACGAAAAAGAACTTTGCTGTGAGTATATTAGGGCCTTTAAACATTTGCATACTGTCCGCCAATAATTGGCTGATTTCGCCTTGTCGAAGAGATGCTCTTGTTATCGGAATCTCATACGACAATACGGACGCCATAGACACTATAGATATAATATGGTTTACAGCTGTTCATAGAGTCTCAGGAGCTGAAACCTGATTATAGTAAGGGGCGTAATATTCCCGACAGATGCTCTAAGTGGTTGACCAATCACAACAGACTGGGCCAGATGACCAATCAGAGCAGACTGGGCTTTTCAGAAAGATGTGTTTTAAAGAGATATGATCTACCGTATTTCAGGCAGAGGGTTGAAAGAGGTTCTGCAGCAATGTACTGTATGAGACAAATAATCTTTTAAACTTTAAGGGACAAATATACTAAACTGGGCAAATTAGCGTGAGCGCAAATAATAGAACACAGATGCAGCCGGATAATTTCCATAATGACCAATGCAATCTACCAGTTAGCATCTGGTTTAAGACATGCTTTTTTGGGGCGGTAAATAATGGCGCAAATACCAGTAAATTGACTAGCGCAAACCTTTGTAAATCACCTTGCATGACTCATTTAAATACTCTCCTCCCATAAATTTTGCATCTGAAAGGGAAACTCCTAAAAATTCATATGCAATAAGGTCAGCCGCAAAAATAACTGTCCATGCCTTTTCAGCTAAATTTTTTCACTGTGTCTATAGTAAATCCTGACAGTAGTTTTTTAACGTCAAAAGATGGTTTGCTCTGGCGAAGCTGTTAGTAAATCAGGCCCTATATAATTTAAATGTATTTAAGCAGACCCCATAAAAATTTAATTATTAACTTTTTTAAAAGAGCACAATATGGGCACTTCAAAAAGGTGTTTTCTATAATAAAATGAAGCAATAGTAGAATTCTTACCCGTTACAGTAATTGTGGATATGTGGTTGTGGATTGGAAAGTTTCTGAGGTAACAATGCATCATACTCCAACTCATTCTCAGCATCCTCCTACAAGACAGACAAGAGATTGAACATCAACGCAATACAATATCTTCCTTTGCTGGAATAAGTTTATTACTGTGCTGATTATCACAAAACAATCGGAGTGCAAACTTACCCGGTGTCCAGGAAGGCGCTGTGTAGTGTGTTTCCCATTGGGAATATATTCTCCTTTAGGTGCGTAGACAGTGTGGGCAGGTGTCAGGTGGGGGTCTACAGGACAAGGCCGACCCAGAGCCAATCCTTGCAGAGGTACCATGGTGTACTGGCATGGAGAAACTGTAGCTGCCAACGCTGGAAAGCGCATGTCTAAAGTTTGTTCTGAAATAAGACAAATATAAAATTCATCCAGGGTTTATGAAAGTCCCAGTCTTAACTTATCTTTGAATCCCTAGTGGAGATCTTTGACTCTTTTAATGTTTCTAAAACTGCACTCACTTTGTTTGGCCCAAACTCTCCACAGACAGATTGGGATGAAGGCTACGATGATGAAAACGAACGCTCCGAGTACCACACCCACAATGAGGTAAGGCAGATCACCAGGCCGGGGAACAGGGTTTCCTGGATGGTCGGGTCTGGACGATGATGTCTCTGGAGGTGTGGTCCTCTGGTGAGGGCGAGCTGGAAGTACACACAGATGTTCACACTTAAGATCTGTGTTGTCAGAAGAGATCTTTGTTCTAGAAATTGGCTGAGGTGTGGTTCAGAATGTGAGTGTGAGGAAAAGGAAACAAACCTTTAGTTTCTAAAATGACGACATTTCCAAACTCGCTCTCACCCCCTTCGTTGAAACACTGCATCTTAATGTCGTAAGCCGTCTCAGGCTGTAGGTCTGTGATCGAGTGCCAATAGCGGTCACCTAAAAAGAGCGCCAGACCATTACATTTTATATTCCTTTAATATATAGTTGAGAAATTAAAAAATAAAAAGGAAGTACATGACTTACCTTCCACTATATCCTTTTTGTAGTCACTGTCATTGTCGCTATCAGTGGGTCGGTAGAAGATGTAGAAGCCATAAATGGGGGTGTTATTGACTGGTGTGTACTGCAGAGAGAACAGAAATATTTATTTCAAGGTCCGATAATCTCGTGACAACAAACAGGTCAAATTTCTTGAATTTTACAGTGTAAAAGTGTTTAATGAGTAAGTGCTTACCGTCCATTTCAGGATGACCGTGGTCTCATTGATGGCTTCATTGTAGGTGATGTAGGGTCCGTCGATGGGACGTCGGTTTGGAGGACCACTGCCCACCACAGTGTAGGCTTTAGAGGGAGCACTTGCTGGACTCTCTCCCAACACATTAACAGCCAAAACTCTGAACTTGTATGATGTTCCTGTGATGCAATGGAAAGAACAAGGAATACGTCAACTGCTAGTGAATCTCAATGGGTTTTTAAGATCATGAGAAACACAAGTTTGGACAAGTGTGTCGAACATTCATTGGTAGCTCCCATGTGTGAACTGCCCAATGGCAAACTAATTAGGGAAAAGCTATTTGTCAAAGCTTCTTTTTTTTTTTCATATGCAACTTTAAAGTTTTGTTTTTTAAAATGAGATTTTGTTACATTTAACTTACATTAAAAGTGAATCAAGTGAATTTAAAAAAGGGATTTCTTTTTTGGTGTTACAAAACAAATTAAATAAACACTTTTAAATATGCAGGTATGTCAATTTTAAAGTGATTTATTCATTATTTTAATGTAACATTTAACTACATTATTTAAAATTAAATGTGTATATTTCAAATTTGATTTATGTGCATTTTATATTTTTTAATTAATAAAAAATAAAATGAAGGATGCAACTTCGCATGCAATTATCGATTTAGTGTGACATTCCTGATTCACTATCGGCATCCGCCACTGAAAACTTTATATCAACTGATCACTAATGTAAAGATAAATCTCACCTTTCTCTAGGCCTGTTATCTCGACTGAGAGGCGAGAGGGAGGGATATTGTTTACAGCCACTTCCCACTCTCCACTGCCTTTCTTCAATTTCTTATACTCCACACGGAATGACTGGATGGGGAATCCACGGTTCCCACGAGGGATCCACGTCACATAGGCTGAGGTCTCGGTGGCCATGGACACTGTGGGTCTGTCTGGAGCTTCTGGAGCTGGAAAGACAAAAAAAGATTGTCACTAAAATAACAGTAATGTTAGCATAATTAATAATCATACTATTATTAATCAGAACAATTAGTGACTGTTAAATCTTAAATATTTTCACATTTATAGCTGTATTTAATGTTACAGTTTCTCAGTACTTTACTGCAGCCTTAAAGAAATATAGCAAACTCATTATATAGTTGTCATAGGGGCAAACGTATACTCACGTGTGAGACGAGGTGTCGCATCTGGTGGTTTTGGAGGCCCAGGGGGTCCTCCTCTTCGCCCTGCAGACCAAAAAAAAAGACACTTTAATTCACCACTTCACTCATTACTACTGCTCAGAAGTGTAATTTGTTACACAACTCTCTGAACACTTCATTCTGATTGGTCAATCATTCTAAGGCAAAATATTTTTGTATAATGACCAATAAATTGTTAATGATTATTATAATTGTCTACCTTTGTAAATTGTGTAACGGACTACCTTTTTTAACACAAATTAAATAAGCAGTTTTAAATATTTATTTGTCAATTTTAAAAGATTAATTATTTTACCATTACATTTAACATGATTTTAATCCATTTTTAATTTTTCAATCTGAATTATTTATTTGCATTTCATATATTTTTCTAAAAATTAAAAAAAAAAAAAAATTGTATACTATATCTCTGGAATAGTCAATTCTGAATGGTCAACCATGGCATTAGTTGGTCAAATATTTTAGGCATAAAAGTTTTAATTTTAAACCCATATTTCTTGTTGATTTATTTAGTTACAATTTAAGTAGACAAGAAATATGTGGGATGAAATGGGTCATTATAGAGCCCTCCTCTAAACATTGGGATCTTGATCTTGAGTTTATTTAACATTAGAAACACACATTTTCAAATGTTGATGCAGAAAGGTAATCTTGAACTAGTTGTATGGCTATACATTTGCCTGTTCTAAAAGTCATCATCGCGGGCTGCCCAAGTCCAGCGCAGTTCTTAGCGGCCATCTCCACTTCATAGAGGCTGGCAGGTAGCAGTTTAGTAAGAGTCAGCTTGTGCTGGGAGCCTGAAATGGTGTTAGTGGTCCACTCTCCGGGAGATTCTCCAGCCTGCCAGACAGAAAGTACACACAATGAATCAGAGGAGTGGAATCACATGACAAACATATTGTAGAGTGAAACGAGGTAGATCACACTGTACAAATGAACTGGGCTGTTTTGTACCTTTCTGTACTTGACGACATACTCCAGCACAGGTGCTCCTCCATCATGACGGGGTTTCCAGGTAAGTTCATAGTAATCGGCCTTTCCGGTGCGTGGCTGACTCAGGATGACTGGCGCTTCGGCGAGGGAGACTCTGATCTCAGAGCAGTCGAAAGGCAGCACTGCACTGGTGGCCACAGGCTTCAAAGGTGGCTGTTCCCGCAGCACTTTATCTGGGCTCATCGGTCGAATCATGGGCAGCTTACCTGATCGTGAGGGCACTGAAATAAATAAAAATTAATTCATTAATTCATTAATTAAAAAGTGGAAAACACACTTCTTTATCTTTATTCAGTTCTTGCTTTCCCTGGGAATAAAATATTATAAATTTCTATATTATTATATAGTTAAAATAAATAATACTAACTTTGATTAAAAGTGTTTTATACCTGTTGGGACAGTGAGAAGTCTTGTGGCTGCCTGTGAGCTGCCCACGCCATTCTCCGCCATGCACTGGTACATGCCTTCGTCCTGCGGCCCGACGTGGAGCACGCGCAGCACCTGTGAGGACATCCGATGGCGTGGTGACGGGCTCAGGGGCTGAGCGTTGTGGAGCCACACCACAGTGGGAGTGGGCTTGCCCCTCACCTGACAGCTGAAACGCACCGTGTCGCCCCATGCAACATCTTGCTGCTGCAGCTCGACACGCACCTGGGGAGGCTCTGAAAGACAAAAGAAGGAAATTTCAGAAAGATGTGTCAAAGCATTAGAAAAAATGCTGAAAAGCATAAACCAACAAGCATTTGGATGGTTTAATAGCACAAAACATGAGTGCTGTTTGTGATGGCATGCTGCTGCGGAGGATAGACTGGGTTCTCTCACCCTCTCCAAAAACTTGATGGTTGGATGCTAGTGAATCAGCTCGAGCTCATTAGAGCAACAGCAAGAGCGGCTTAATTAATCACAGCTGCCGTGAGACGAGCCCACAAAAACAACCTCATCAATGTCTCAGAAACTCAATCCTTCTCACACTCACACACACACACATTCAGACACACACTATTTCTGCTCAGTAAATGTACTGTGGGTTCTTTTAGATGCTTATTATTACATTTTTTTACTGAGCCCTCTGGTTCTAAAACACGCTTATTACCTTAAAGCAGCATTAAATGATTGGAAATTGAAATTGTGCCACCACACACATAAAATGTTCCATCACTGCCCTGGTTTCTGCTTTTCATACCGCACTACATTTGAACAAATAATCAAATAAATAACCTAAGGGCCACTAGTCAGGTGATGTTCTGCCAGTTGAATAGTTACAACAAATACAAATGTTTTTTGTACCATGAATTTTAACAATATACAGTTATTAGAGCAATTATACAATATTTTAAACGGATGGCAAAAATAGAAAGACTGGTAACAACGTTAACATTAGTTAATGCACTAGGTATCACAATGAATTTTTTCAGAATGTATTCATCTAGTTTAATGCATAAATATGAAGTACAGATATAAGCTACATTCAGAAGTCTGGGGTCTGTAGGATTTTCTTTATTAAAAGAAATGAATACTTTTATTAAAATCAAATGTGACTGTAAAGACATTCATAATGTTAAAAAAGATTTCCATTTCAGATAAATACTATTCTTTTGAACTGTCTATTCATCGAATAATCCTGAAGAAAAAAAAAAAAAAAAAAAAAAAGTATAATGGGCCATAAAAAAACTTTTGCAGCCCCATGAGACTCTTTCTTTCTAGAAATCATACTCACCAAACACCTGCACGTCGTACAGCACCCTAGCAGAACTCGCAGAGCCAATGCCGTTATCAGCGTGACACACGTAAGTGCCCGAGTCGCTCTCGCTTGCCGCATCAATCAACAAGTTGCTAAGTAAGAAGCGGGTGTTGTTATGATTTTGCAAGTCAAGACCGTCCTTAGCCCATTTGACCTGTGGAGTGGGAATGCCGCTGGCTACACACTCGAGCACAAGCCGCTGGCCTTTGTTCACCATAATGGATCGAGATGCAGGTGGATAGATGATACGCGCGGCCTCAGATGTTGAACCTAGAAGATAACACGTGTAAATTTTAATGTCAACAAAATTGACAGAATGTGTTCATTTTATGCTTTGTGTCCACTTACGTCGTATTCTAAGACGATCGGTAGAGGTGGAGGTTTTTACTTCCTGGGTGACAGGGTTATAAGCAGCACATATATAGGGACCCTCATCGTCCTGTGTAGCATTAGCTATTTGAAGGTTTCCTGATGGCATGATCAGATAATTCCCTAGGACAAAATCAAAGAACCAGTGATTAGCATCTATAGGACAGGCTAGTATAGAATATAGAACATTCCTTAAGGTCATTTCCTTAAATGTAAGCAGTGATCTTAACCATCATTAAACTGAATAGTTGAACAGCTACAGTAATTGCAAGAAAGACAATCATGCTAACAGGCAGTGCTTTGTTGAGTGGACAAGACCAGACAAAACACAAAGACTTGATGACTCTCAACAAGACAAGAGCTGTCAAACACGCAAATACCAGAATCAGCTAGTGTGCATTTCAAAAATTGCAATTAAAATAAGACAAAACATGTTTAGAAGTGTGCTGAGGCCCACTAGTTCTTGGTTGAGAACCACTGGCATAGAGTATGTTGTAAAACGCACCTTTAGATGTCTCCAGCCACTCCTGTTTGACACTGTAGCGGACCTGAGCTTTAGGTTGGCTCTCAGGCAGATGGCACTCGATCACTGCCGTGTTCCCTTCGTCCACCTCAATCTCCTGCTGGTCATCTGGCTCAAAATCTCGCAGTTCTGCACAGAAACACACAAGAGTTATCATACAACATTTCTCAAACATATAGCATATTTAATAAAATAGGAAAAGCAATGGAAATCCCAAATGTCCAAATGCTGGTTGAGCGTTTCAAAGTTGAAAGCCTCTTTGTATTCCATTCAGGAAACCAAGAAGCTTTAGAGTGCATATGCTTAGGACTTTTACTGGGATATCAAATGGGCAGACACCCAATAGCTCTGAAAAACAGAGACAGAAAGTCTAGCTTCCTTAAGCTCAAGCCAGCCCAGGCTAAAATGAGGTCAAAGGCTAAAGGTCACCCATCTCTTGAGTTTCAAGAGAGGAAAAGCCGTTTGGATTGCAATAAAACAGAATAACTCTGCCTAAGCAAGTCTGTGTGTCATTCTGTGAAGGGAATATTTTCCAAAGGCAGACAGGGAAAATTGCTCAGCGCTGTCCTGAAAAACCCCGAACTTAATCAAATATCTCCCCAACTGTTCATTACTCCTCTCACAAATCAAATTGTTTCATTGTTCTCCAGAGTTTAGTTATATTCCTTGGCGTCTGAAATGTCTCTAAGTTATGTACAACAGAGCCAAAAGATCCGTGAGGTAAAGATTAAAAAAGCTCTTTGTTGAGGATTCCTGGAAGCAAAGACATACAATGATGGATGAGAAGAGCACTTGTCAGCATCTGATAAACTCTCTGACACCAGCTGCATCTGTACTCTGAAAATAATAATTGTCTGGTTTTTGAAGTGAAATGGTTTTTGAAATCATTTTTTGGGAGATGAGAATTCCAGGATATGAGCAGGGTGGAGAATGTTTTTGGGGGAAAACGATCCATTTGCTAAATCAATCAGGGACTTTTTACAGCCCACCTCTGCCAGCATCCCGCACCGCCCCACACTTCTCCTAAATTCTTCAGTGCACACCTTTAACCCCTCCTCTGACTGACTCTCCCTTCACCTCCCTCTACTCAAAACATTCCTTCAGGTGTGTGAGGGGGGAAAAAGTTTTAAATGTAATAAAAAATAAAATAAGTCATATACACTTGGGGTCAGTTTTTTTAATTAATACTTTTATTCAGCAAGGATGCATTAAAATGATCAAAAGTGACTGTAAAGACATTTATAAATGTTACAAAAAAATCTAATAAATGCTGATCTTTTGAACTTTCTATTCGTCTAAGAATCCTAAAAATCGGTTCCTTGAGCACCATATCAGAATAATTTCTGAAGGATCAGGTGACACTGAAGACTGGAGTAATGATGCTAAAAATTCAGTTTGCCATCACAGGAATATATTACATTTTAAAATATATTAAAATATAAAGTTTAAAAAAAATTTTTTTTTTTACTGTATTTTTGATCAAATAAATGCAGCCTTGGGTGAGCATAAGCATTTTACTGACCCCAAACTTTTGAATAATGTATAAAAATACACATGTGACCCTGGAGCACAAAACCAGTCATAAGGCAATAGCCAACAATACATTGTATGGGTCAAAACTATAAATTTTTCTTTTATGCCAAAAATCATTAGGACATTAAGTAAAGATCATGTTTCATGAAGATATTTTGTAAATTTCCTTCTGTAAATATATCAAAAATCAATATTATTAGTAATATGCATTGCTAAGGACTTAATTTGGACAACTTTAAAAGATGATTTTCTTAATATTTAGATTTCTTTGCACCAGGGTCACATGTAATTATTTATTTGTTGTTATTATTATTATTTTAAACAGGAAAAGGTCATTCAAAATTTTTCAGTAAAAAAAAAAAACTTTTATGCAGCTCTAACTATTCAATAACACTTAATAGAGACCAGGTGCTCTTAAGCTCCAAAAAAACTAATCATTTGCACAAAAGCACCAGGATTCACAATAAAAAGTTGTGAAAAAGATCATAAAAGTGGTCTATACAATGTTATGTTCTATATTTCAAATCCCTACAATAACTTTGTGTGAGAACATAGACGCCAGCTAGAGAACTACTGCCAGCATATAAATACTTAATTTCAGTCTTTTCCCCACACAAAGTTATCATATAAACTCAGAAGACTTGGAATATAGCACATAAGTCGTATAGACTACTTTTATGCTGTTTAATGGTGAACGAATGAAAGAACTCATTGAAAAAAAAACAGTGGCAGACTACAAGTAAAAACAGTGAAACAAATGTTTCTAATATGTTTGTATTTATATGTGAGGGGGTAAAGGGTGAATGTGTGATTTGTTTGCGTATGTGCGGTACATTCTAAGTCTCCTGGAGGCCTGGAGAGCAGGGACTGCTGGGAGCCGTGCAGAATTAATAGTATTTATAAAATAGATCAGACAAGTTTCCAACTCCACTTGGCAATGCTTTCATACATGCTGCACGGTTACTTAGCATTCATCATTTTTATGTCTGGGGCCACAGAGCCTGTGCGTACGAGTGCTCATGTTTATATGACGTTTAAGACTCATACTGAGATGATACAGTAACTATTGTGTGGAATACGGCTGGCTAGACTACGCGTAGCCCTAAAAGACGATAAAGAAAAACAGGTTCGCCCAAGAGTTTATTGAGAATTTGTTACGCCATGTATTAAAAACATATGTGAAGAGGTGTGCTTTTTGTGTGAGCGAGAGAGAAAGAAAAAAAAAAGGGGGAGAGAGAGTGCCGAAGGAATGTTTCTTGGCTCGAAGGACACGGGAGGCTCGCTTGTCTTTGGAGGAATTCAAGAGGAGAGTTTGAAATAATGCTCAGGCAGGCAACGGCCTCCCCGGTGGGAGAAGTTTCAGACAAGATTCCTACAGAGACGGATACCAGGGAGAGCCAAGCTCTTTCACAGAGCAAAAACAAATGGGCAGAGCTTTGAAATATGGAGACATGAGACAACTTCAGGCTCGCGATTACACGCAGCGCCCTCCCAGATGGAACCGTCCAACCCCTGGCAGACTAAGGGAGGAGGTCTTTATTAAATTAGAGTGAGGGGCCTACGTGGGATCATCAGAGACGGGGGGCCCCAGCTAAGCGCTTGCATCTGCACACCCCTAGCTCTCGACTCCCAATTCATAGACCTTATCAATTACATCTTGCACATGTACAAGAGTCAAAGTAAAACAAGGCTGAAAGTTAGAAAAAACAAATGAGCAGTGAGAGGACTGAAATCCAATGCACCATTAAATGCCATGAGTAGAAACGCAGATAGTTTGAAAGAGTGAAGTCAGGGGGGTGAATGATGTAAAGCATGCCTGCTTTGTGAGGTGAAAATAGTGTCAAGAATCTCATGTCGCGTCTCATCTTGACAGAATATCCTGCCTCGACTAGTCCCGCCAAACCTGCACTCCTCACTATCACACAAACAAGCATGCATCCACAGAGTTCTTTAGAATCTCGTATATGGCACATATTCACAAACTGAAAATAAAAATAGATAGATTTCAAGTTTCAGGATTTTGAGAAATCTATTATGATTAGCAAGAAATATTAAAAATTCAGCATTTTTTGTCACAAATAAAAAAAGACAGTCAGATGGTTCTCGCTTCCATTGCCAAAAATCTCACAAAATTTGCTCGCTGTTTCTTTTTCTCTTTCTTTCTTTTTCCGTTCGGTCTCTGTGTAAGAAGACAGAAGCAGTGGAGAACAGGGAGGAGGCCCTTCGCTAATGGGGCCCGTGGTTTCCCCCGTACACACATGCACAGGCATTATGGTGGGTCACATTACACACCCCTTCCCGTGCTCCAACACTGACTTAGTTAGGACAAACACACACACACCAGCAGTAGAGCTTGGCCTGGAACACAACCACACACTGTAGAGTCCTTTGAATTCAGCACAGAAAATTTTCAAAAGTTCACACCAAGTGACTGGCGTTTGCAAAAGTGTGTGTACTCACTAGCTGCAGTAACGTTGGCTGGCACACTAGCGCAGGACCCAACGCTGGTGGTGGCCACACACTGGTATCTGCCTACGGTGAGGTTTGTAAGGGAGGGGATGTAGAGAGAACCAGGCCGCACCAGGACTCCCAGCTCCTCGTCGCCCCCAGCTGGCAGCTCTCTGCTGTTTAGACGCCAGCTGATGTTGACATGGTTAGGCAGGGCACTGCAGCGCAGGGTCACGCTGCCCCCCAGTTTCTGCACCACAGAAAAAGGCTCCTCAGTGAAGACTGGGACATCATCTAGAAGAGAAAGTGGGACACAAGAATGGTGAATAAATATTTACATTTTACATTTAATACTTTAGCAGAGGCTTTTATCCAAAGCGACTAAGAAATGAGGAGAACAATAGAAGCAATCAAATAAACAATAGGGCAATAAAAAGCAGTTAGTCTAGCACAGTACATGTAGCAGGTTTTTTTTTAATAAAAAAAAAAATTTGATGGAATGTTTTGAAGAAAAAGATGCATCTTTAGCTGTTTCTTGAAAATTGCTAAAGACTCAGCAGCTCGGGTTGAGTTAGACAGGTCATTACACCAGCATGGAACAGTCAAGGTAAATGTCCATGAAAGTGATTTTGTGCCTCTTTGGGATGGCACCACAAGACGCCATTCACTTTCAGAACACAAGCTTTTGAAGTGCACATAAGTCTGAAGTAGTAGGTTTAGGTATAGGGGTGCAGAGCCAGTGGTTGAAATATATCAGTTATCCAAAAAAGGTGCCAGATCTGAGTCCAGCTTGTTCCGGCTCAAATGAAGCTTTATGATGTTTCAGTGGAGCCGAACCAAGGTGTCAGAAACCCACCTCTAACAGCAGCACTATCCTGCAGGCAGCACAACAGAGCACCCAGGGCACACAGCGCTTGAAATTTCCGCTTTCTTTCCCAGGGTATCCAGTCCAATATCCCAGACATCTTCCATGCACTACCCCTGTGAGAGAGAGCGAGAAAGAGGTTTTCAGCTGAAAATGTAGTTAGCGTGACATTAAATTGCACATATGGAGAATATAGTAGTGAGCCAACACATACACATTCATACAGTTGACAAAACAAGACTAAATTCAAAGCAAAAGCCATTAATGCTATGCTAGAATGCTATGCACTACTTACTTCAAAAAGCAAAGCAATTAAAATGAGCACTTTTCAGGGGAGTATATTTGGAGCACTCTACATAAAGACATATAATGATTTCCACAAAAATATTAAGGATCATGTGACACTGAAGACTAGAGTAACGATGCTGAAAATTCAGCTTTGCATCACAGGAATAAATTACACTTTAAAATATATTAAAATAGAAAACAGTTATTCTAAATTGTAATATTTCATAATATTACTGTTTTTGATCAAATAAATGCAGACTTGTTGAGCATAAGAGACTTCTTCTCAAAAACGTTAAAAAGATTTTTACCAACCCCAAACTATTGAATGGAAGTCACTGATCATGAGTCACGACACTAATGAATGAAATGCAGATGACTCTGAACAGCAAAGTTATGCATTAGTAAAATTTAAGTTTATAGCTGTTAAGATTGTTGTGAAAAATACTGGTAAAAATTATTGCCACTAGGTATTTAACTGAGATTTCAAATCTCAGTCTCATACCAAAAATAAAAATATGTCAAATAGGAAATAGGAATCTTTTCCAGTGTTTTAAAATCCTAGGTCAGGTTTACGGTTTAAATGAATATAACTCAAGATCATATGATCATTAACTGCAAAATTACTTTCTCAACATGATGACGGTCTGTACACTTAAAGAAGGGCACTTTATGAAGGGATTTTCTTGCTCACTCTCATTTGGATTAGCTTTCCCATTGCGCCTTCAAGGAAGAAAAAATGGTGTTCTGCTACTGCTGAATCAATCTTTCCTTACAAGTTCACAGAACTCATGCTGAAACACACATCCGCTTGAACCCACATACAGCAGGTCGAACTGTTGAGGCGGGTGCCCGGATAAGAAGAGGGGGAAATCTGAGCCCCCTCACTCAGGTGTAACCGATACAGGCGGGTTCAAAAGGAAAAGACCGGCACACAAAGAACAATGGGGTGGAGGTGATATCATTTGTATTTTCTGGAAATATTGAGTAGTGTAATGTGTTCTCTACAAAGACGCAAACAGAGGGAGAAGGAGAGCGAGTGGAGAGGGAGAAAAAGAGTAATGGTTAGTGTATTAACAGTTAATGCAGGAAAGGGAGCATTTCTCTCCCTCGGCTCCCATTGCCAAGTTTCCCGAATTCTTTCCTGTCAGGTTAAACTAACAACTTCCCGTCAGGAGGAGGAGGGTGGTCCATTGCTCCCAGACTGCAAATCTCTCCCTCTCTCTCTCTCACTTACACAAACACACACACACACTCTACTCCCATCAATTGTAAGTAATGATTAATGAAGGCTCACAGAAAGATTGAGAGCTCAAACATGGGAGGGAACCACACGACGCAACTCTCTCTCTCTAAAAAAAAAAAAAAATACTCTACAAAAATAAATGAAGTCTACGTCTTGGGATTCGGAGTTGTTTTTCTGGAGCTGGTAGGTACATAGCCATTAGCTATTAGCCAAACTCTGCTGACGGAATAGAATGTGTACCATTTACAGACTTTGGGGTTGGCCCTAAATAAATGTTTTTCCGTTTCCAACACCAGAAATAAACAAGTCATGCTGTCTGCATAACGCTGCAGAGAGATCTTATTTAGCCTGACTGATCTGGAAATGTTGGACTAATCATTTTAATTACCATATGTGTTAAAATGCTGATGGATTTTGCTGTCCAATACAACATTAGGTTGTTTGTTTCTCATCTCTGAAGTGGAAAGGGCATGACGCTGATTCCAGGCACACCAGCAAACCTCACTGTGTAGCTAAGATCATCCTGACCTAAGCAAACACTCAACTTGACAAGCAGCCCAACAACAACTAGTTTCTACCACATTAAGGGCCATATTTACGATTAGCTTGCACCAGCGCAAACCCTCTTTTGGTGTTAAAAAACTACTGTCAGGATTTACTAAATAGCACTAAAAAGGCGTGGACAGGGTTATTTAGTTTTTTTGTTATATTGCGGCTGACCTTATTGCATATGCATTTGTAGGAGTCCCTTTCAGATGCAACATTTACGGGAGAAGAGTATTTAAATGAATCATGCGAGGTGATTTACGAATGTTTGCGCTAGTCAATTTACTGGGATTTGCGCCATTATTTACCGCCCCGGAAAATAGCATGTCTTTAACCAGACGCTAATTTGCGCTGCTTGGTAGATTGTGTTGGTCATTATGGAAATGATCCAGCTGCATCTGTGTTCAAGTTGTGCGTCGTCAGTAGATCACGCGCAAAACTTTCCACTCCTATTGGAGCTCCCATTTTTTGGTTTTACGCTCTCATGCTAATTTGCCCAGTTTAGTAAATCTGGCCCTAAGTGAGCACTTAGTCTCTATGTTAAGTTAAAGCTCTGTGTTTCATCAGTTTTAATCGGGTCAGTGATTGGCTCATGTCACTGCTGTTTTGAATGAGATTAGTAATACTACAAATAGTGACATTGCTATTAATACTACAGCTACATCCATTACAACTATTGTAGGTGCAGATGATTGTTTTAGTTGTTTTAACCACAGCCTGTGACTGTGAGGGATGGAAGTACAGTCAGTTGCTGAACACCTTGGTGTCGATCATTCAGCCAATGAAATACTGAAAATATGTCTTTCTACAAACTTCCAATGGACAAAACCCCAGAACATCAAATTAATAGAACTCATCAATAAATTATTTTCTTCTGATGGACTGCTCGTGAACAAAGTTCAGATTTGTAATTGCCCTGCCACTTGACAATCATTCAGCCAATGAAACACTGAAAATACGTATTTCAACAAAGACATAACACACACACCACAGAACTGACTCAATTAGGAAAGTGACAGCTCTGTCAACCAACAAATTCCTTTTTGGTGAGCTCTACTGAATTGTGGAAATTAGATGTTTGCATCAAATAAAACACTGCATTTACTCAGACTATCAGGCTCTTTGCAGCCAACAAAGCTGTGCTGTCAACAGGAACAGTACAGCTGCCCTATAGGTTTGGAAAAGGCGGCAATAGTCTCTCTTGGCTGTCAAGCCACCTGTCTCAGGCGTCAGAAGTTATCCCCTTAAACACACGCTTTATTCAGACACAATCCAACTCATGTCATGGCCTTTGAGACAAACACTTCACATTCATATCAAGTCGCAACAGTAATGGAAAATAATTTATAGCACTGACATTTTTTTCCATTCTTCAGCAAAGGGCGCAGGGGGAGTCAAATGATACTGTAAGTGAAAAATGTGGTACGGTATAAGTACGTGACCCCTTTAGAGAGCTGAAATCGCATTGATCTGAGCATCTGGATAAGGGCTGTACAAAGGCATGTGCATTTAGACTCTGTTTATAGGAGAAAGAAAGAGACAAAAAGCATAATACTGAAGTGACTTCATAATGCCTCTTTGTCACTAAATGGAGTCCTTTCTTCTAGGGCCACTCTGGTCACTATTGTCCTCCAGCCTGTGTGAAATTCATTTTGACAACCTTACTAATTGGATAAAACTGCTCTCTGCCGGCTGTGGGCCTCCCTCATACTGTTCACATTCCATCTGCTTTCCACACAGGGAGGAGAAGAGTAACGAGGAGGTGAGGGGAGGAGGTGGGGTTTAGCTCCTTCTGAATATTTATCACCCCGCTCCCTTCGCCCTATTTATGTCCTTCAGACCCCCCCGACCCATCCTCGATTCTCCAAACATCACAATACCCCCCCTTTAGATAAACACATGCGGTGTCAAGTGTGAAGAGGGCTGGGTTCAACTGCCCGCGCGGGCCCATGGCCCACAATGCCACAGCACATATCTACCATGCGGGAGGCCCGTTGCTCTGGGCGACGGTAACAGGCAGAACGCACCTTAATAGAGTGGAGAGTCATTGTAAAGCAGTGAGCCGGCGCACGGACAATAACCCCACGGCCCCTCTGTGAAAGGAGAGACGTTTCTCAGAAGGGCCAGAGGAAGAGCTGATGGGGGCTGCTCAATGGACAAGTAAGGGCTGAAGTTTTGGGCTGGAGGTGGTAGGGGGGGTTGGATGGCCAAAAGTGGTTAGTTGATATGGGGGGGGGGGGGGTCTAAGCTTTAGGGATCCAAATTAGAGAGTGGATGTCAACTGGTGATTGACCGAAGAGAGGGGGGGTTGAGATGGTGGATGGTTGAAGTTTGCTGGCCATTTGGCTGAAGAAGCCAAAATGGAGAAAGTACAGTTCAGAGGAAGAGTTCACTGAAATTACAGCTTCACAACACACTTAGCACTACGACTAAGCAATACAGCTAAAAAATAATCCTTCAGTATTTTTCACCCTTTTATATTCTATATACAGAACATCTCAAGATGTATGCTCTGAATTGGCAGATTATATTTTTTTTCCAATCAGAGGAACCACCATTTTGACCAAACTTCCACTGATGTACAAGAGTTCAAAAGTTTGGGGTCAGTACTATTTTAGAATGTTTTTGAATGTTTTTTTTCTGCTCATCAAGGCTGCATTAACTTGATAAAAAAAACACACAATAAAACAGTAATACTGTGAAATATTACATTTGAAAATAACTGATAAAATGTAATTTATTCCTGTGATGGCAAAGCTGAATAACTTCAGTCTTCAGTGTCATATGATCCTTCTAATATGCTGATTGGTTGTTCAAGAAACATTTCTTATTAATATCAATGTTGAAAATAGTTGTGCTGCTTAAAATTCTGTAGAAACCATGATATTTGTTTTTCTTAGATTCTTTGATGAATGGAAAGTTCAAAAGAACAGCATTTATTAAACTTTTAAAGCATTATAAATGTCTTAACTGTCACTTTTGATCAATTTAATGCACCTTTGTTGAATAAAATTGTTAATTTCTTTTCTTTCCTTCTTTTTTTTTTACTTACTGACTCGAAACTTTTGAATGGTAAATTTAAACAATGAAATATTACCAAATAGTACTATTTACCTACATATTTTTAAACCACTGTAATAAATGAAAATGCAGTGCAGAATCTTCAGTAAACATTTTTGATTGATTGCGCAAACAAATAATTATAATCAGAGCTCTGAATTGATTCACTGAATCATTTCAACTGATTCACAGAAATGAATCAAATTTGAATCAAAATGACTGTGAAACTAATCTAACAGCATGGTCTTTAGGAACTTAATAGCTAATAAAATGTGCATTGAAACCATTGCAATATTTTAAAGTACTGATTCACTGTATAACACCAGCAGATTCATCATGAATATTCTAAATATCACCCAGTGTAAACTCTGGGCACAGTTCATCTGCTGCCAAAGCCATGACTTTACTTTCAGGGCTCTTCACCATCACTAATCTTCTGGAACATTCTCATGGCTCTCAAACAGATTAGCAGGTGTAAGCAAAGCAGAATCTTTTCCAGTACTGCCTTGACTCCCACAATACACCGGACAGACATCAGTCGTTCCCATGCCGGAAAATTAAACATCAAAAGCACCACTAACAAGGCCAATACCCCCGCCATCACCGTACCCTTCAGTGTATTAATGAGCAGCATCCACCCCTGCCCAAAAAATACAATAATGAGACCCACTCAACGGATTAACGAGCAAAAGATCGAGCCAAGTCCAAGGGCTCTAATCAATTAAGCACCCTGATATTTGCATAATTCATATAACAAGGCAGAATTAACTAGCACACGCTAATTATTGAGTTCGGGCACTTTGAGTAGGATGGTCACATGACCGCATACCTCCGTTTGGCCAGACGATGGGAACTGTCAGTTAGGATTAGACTGACTCTGTTTTCATGCTGCTCCCCACCAAGGCAGGTATTATAAGAGGTTCAGTTCACAAAAAATCCATTACAAAACTGCCTTGGTGATGCTTATTAGGAAAATATTGTCAAGTCAGGCAATCAGTGAACAGGTTCAATGAACTGCGATCACTTCGCACGCATCTCACAAACGGAAAAAAAAGAGCCACTGGCTCAAGAAAACAGTTTTAACAAACTAGCTAAAAGTTGATTGTGCCTTTACAGATAAACTCCTGGGTGACAGAAAATATGGCATGAGGATGTATCAGAAGAAAAGATAAAAAGGATATATCAGAAGAAAAGTGCTTTGCTTTTTTTGTGATCATAGGTGGTAGGATTTTCACAAGGACCTAAAAGCTGCTCTAATTTAAATAATAAGTGTCATAACCAATAGCTTTAATACAGACCAAGCTACAACATATTCAAAAAATCTAGCATACAACTTCAGACTTTTCAAATCGGGACCAAAAACTTCACAGGGGAGGACAAATGCTCTGGCTCCACAAACACCATATAAAGTTCTTTACAAAATAAAGAACAGCTATTAATACAGAACATATTTTCTTGTAAAATCAGATGGAGCTTATAGCTGTGCAGATGAGCGGTCTGAAGGAGAAGAGAGCGAGAGAGCGAGAGAGCGAGAGAGCGAGAGAGCGCGAGAGCGCGAGAGAGAGAGAGAGAGAGAGAGAGAGAGAGAGAGACTGAGGGGCCCCTGCTGCTCTGGCAGCTTTTCCATCATAGTGAATGGAACCAATTATAAATCTAAAGCAATTTCTCCACATTATTCAACAGGAACTCAGTGAGCTTAGACTGCCTGCGTGCTCGCCAGCAAGAGTCCAGAGCCAAAGATCGGGAAAAACAGGCAATAAGGGAGAGGAAATTAAAATATTTAATAAAAAAACAAACATAATAAAATTGTTTATTAAGTACTCGTGCAATAATGCTCTGTTGCTTGAGTGAATGGCTGTAAACAGCAGTGATACAAGCAAAACAGTCAAAAAGCAAACAAAATAGGACATTTAAAGCTGGAAAGTGTCTAAAATGTCTTTTAAAAGGTTTATTATGGTTAAGGTCAAATGACTAGGTCTTTCAGAGTCATAGGTCTGGTTTTGGCTGAGGAAGCCCCTGTCAACTGTAAACACCTGCAACATCCATGACCACACAGTTTGCGGACACATCAAAAGAAACACCAACCACATAATAAACAAACCCTAAACTGCAAAACAATACAGTAGCCTTTGGCTTTTGAGCATGCCATGGTGTCCAAAAATCCTATTTTAACAACTCTTGTTACAAAACAAAACTGCTGTGCTGATGGACATGTCACCGGCGTCAGATACACAAGAGTTTGGGATTTTGCTTTTGAAAGAAATTAATACTTTTATTCAGCAATTCAGTTGCCACCACAAGAATACATTACATCTTAAAATATATTCAAAGACTAAACAGTTATTTTACTCTGTTTTTGACCAAATAATTGCAGCCTTGGTCAGCACAAGAAAAATGTTACCAACCTTTTTGAATGAAAGCATATACTATATTGCTGGGCAAAAATCATAAAGCACAAATATACAGCTCTTTTAAGGCCTCCCTATGTTTAACAGAGACAATTTTGCTTTAGTATTTTGAAAGTATTTTTTCAGATTAGCATTTTCCTTCAAAAGTGATTTTGACAAATGTATAAGCATTATTCAGAACATGAAAGTGGCGTATAATCTACACTCGACTGATAATGAAGACAACTAATGGAGTCTATGTGTGTGTGTGTGTGTGCGAGAGTGTTTCAGGGCATGCGTGTGACTGACAGTGAGCTATAGCTCTCTGAAGGAGAGTTATCGAGAGAGTGTGAACGGTCTTGTGAGAGCGTCTCCATTACTCTGTGCTTGTCAAACGATCCTTAATCTTTGTACAAATATCAGCTTTACACACACTGAGCTGTTTGTCTGCAAACAGTCGCTGCTTACTTACCAGGGTCTGGAGTTTATCAATGATCTCACTGCCTTGCAACAGACACACTGACACAAACATCAACGTGCCACTATGTTTGTGCGTTTCCTTGATGTCAGAGACAACTCTGGTCAAACACGCACTTGACACAATACAGTCATCACAATGACTAGTGAATCAACACATTAGCGAGATCTCATAGGTTTTAGAGTAAAATTAAACATACGACATGCTCGGGTTTTCCAAGAAAACAAGCAACCAAACATGAGAAAGTGAGAAAGCCAACCAGCCACCTGGATGTCCAGGTGTTATCATGGGCCTAATGAAATGGAGAAAGCTCTGAAACTAAATTACCTCGGCCAGGTGCGGTCCCAACAGAGACTTTATACTTTAGAAGCAATTATTCTTCACTGCGGGCTAAAAATTGCCTCTTGACAGCTGCCATACTTTTGAGCTTTGGATAATTCAGAGCGCGTTTGGAAATAGCAAACTGACACGCCGTGCATTCCACTATAAGAAGATAATCCTGATTGGAGAGCATCTTTTACCCGCACACACACACACAACCCGCAGATTGTTGCCTTCAGGCTGTTATGACTGCATGAATATACCCGCTGAAACAGACATGAAAGCCGACCTGAAGAAGTTTATTACGCAGCCTTCTTCTGCAAATTAACAGAAAAGTTACACCCTTTAAGCAAACAATAAGTCGGTCCAAAAACCTCTGAGGCAACAAACTTCCACGTCCAACAAGACTAATCAGCTCTCATTTGGTCACACACTAGAAATCAGAACATTATGCTGATGTCTTCAGCCTCGTTGTCTATTTTTCTATGAAAACAAGAGCCTTTACAGACATATGTCACATCCCTGACATCTCTACCACGCTGATACCCGATCAGCATCATCCCTCCCATCTAATATGCCTTTATCAACCTTTCCAAATCCCCAGACGGGCCTCTCTGGCTCAGCTATGGGATACCTGTTACACTGAAAGAATGCGGAGCAGTGAGGACATGTCATCTGAAATCTGTGCATCCATCTGTGCATAGCTAATAGGCCTTCCCAGCATTATCACCAAATAAGGTCAGAGTACTATGAAAGCCAAAAAGATAATCAGACTGGAATCAATTATGGAACGACTTTGATCCACCCGACCACCAATCATCTTGAGTAAAAACCAGCTACCACAGTTTTTCCTCAGATTGAATTCTTGGCATCCGAGCAGAGCGATCTGGCTCACAAGAATCTATCAACTAGTTTGAAACAAACGCAAGGTCAGCCAGCATTCCTCTCAGTTGGCCTGTTTTCCTTCTTTTTTTCGAGAACAATGCAGCACCTGGGCTCGAACAAACTTCATTACCAGCTTTGTAACGGTATCGTCTTGTTATGACTCTATAACAACCGTGACGGCCTGTATGAAGTTTTCCACGCAGAAGACGTGCTCAAATAAATCAGAAATCAAACCAAATATGTTTGGTTTCATCCCCACACTAAAGCATACAATGAGCAAATTACAACTTAGACCAACGTTATAGTTTTTTCATGGCCTACATTGATAATATTCATAATAATAGCTAAATCATTACACTACTAGTATAAAACATAATATGCATTAGGAATATTTTGTTGATTATTTATGCATTGCCATTTATGTATTATGCATTACATTATATTGTTTTACAATCTAAATAGTGGCAAAATTTACACTGTGTGTGAATATCGGTAAAAAAAAACAATCGCTATTTTAGCCCTTATGGAGTTTGTAAATAATTCTATGTAACTGCTACAACACTGATTTTTAATTGTTTACATACAAAAAACGTTGATATTTATGGCACAATTTCATAATTAGATTTTTTACATAAAAACCATTTGTTCTGAAAATACAAGTTCTGAATGTTCAAGTATTAAAAAAAAAAAACACATATACATATATATAACCTCCCGCATCGTATCGTATCTATATATATATATATATATATAAACTGTAAAATTGTGTTGCGCACAGTAATGTCAACTGCTATTCCGCTGAATGAGGCCTGTACAACTATGCCAAAAGTTTTCATGTAGGCTTCTTAGAGATGATCATAATACTGACACTACAGCAATAATACATCGATATAAGCATAGGAGATTATCTCATAAATACAGGCAAATACATAATTTTGCTTATGATTAGCATTGAGGAACAATGAACATTACACCCGCAGCCAAAGCGCATTTAACTAACATTTTAAATAAAATACCGTCACAAATACGATTACTAAAATGTTTTCATAGAAGAAAAAATATCAAACGTAATCTCAGATAGTCACGAATCTATTACAGCAATCTGAGGAGAGTATGTCGAAACAAAATAGCTAGTTTGCTAACACCCGCATGATTTTACAAAAAAAAAATTAAAAGCATCTTGAGATTAACAACACGCGATCATTTCTATAGGGTGAGGGTTCGCAAAAGTACAAAAATACAGGAAATAATATGAAAAGTGAAGGAAACTCGAGCAAGCTATTAGAATTGCATGGTGGGGTTCCTAAAAACAAGAGATGTTTTGGGGGGAGGAGAAAGAGACTTACCAAAAACGTGCAGTAGTTTGGAGTTGAATCCACTAGTTTTTCGTTGGTCGACTTTTCCCAGCGTTTCTCGCTGTTTAATCCAAGAAAACTGCAATTCTTCTCCTTTTCTCCGCAAACCGCTACTGCTTCAGTAATTTACTGCTGCAGCAGCACCGACATTTTCTTCGGCTCCCCAACTTCTTGCATTGAAAGGACGTTTTTGGATGACTGAGTCCTGGAACAATTCTCCCTTTTGCGAGGAACTTTTCGGATCCTCCCACTTCCCAAGAAGGAGGAGGGATCTGAACAATAAAGATTCCTTCCCAAATCTCAGCGCAGTTCACGCTTGTCTCGCCTAAAGAAATACGCTTTAAAGCTGGAGTGGAACGCTCGTAACGAGAACTTTGCGTTATCTTGCGTGCGAAACCTAAACGTTCACAAAGTTACGTGCGCGCAGGATAAGGAGTCCCTCCCCCTCTCGCTGCCTCTCTGTTCTCCCTGATTTGGTATGCGCTCGTACCCGCAGGGCTCTCATTGACCCCCGTCTATTGAAGCGACAGTCCCGCAGGCGCAGCTGTGCCGTGTTGTGCGGGAAAACCTCACCGTGAGACGTGAGGACCCTCGCATGAGTCTCTCAGAGCCACTGGGTTCATTAATAACCGGCCATTCCCGCACACATCACACGATTACAGACGCGGCAAAGACCTCCCACACCATTTACCTGAACTGTTATTTCAGCATTAAAAACCATGGCTAACAGTTTTAGTAGGCTAGTTATTATATATAATAACTTACTAATATATATATATATATATACTACTAGTATACTAATATATATATATATATATATATATATATATATATATATATATATATATATATATATATATATAGTACTACTTACTTACTAGTTGTTTTCCTGCACTTTCCCCCTTGTTTCCTGCTGTACTAATACTACTTTTTATTAGTTTCCTGTACCACTTTATTCTGTTTCCTATAGCCTACTATTATTACTTCCTCTGCTTACTGTACTAATGCTATTCCTATAGTTCTATGAGACACAAGTTGACTATATCTATCCCAATTTTTACTAGTAGCCTAAAATCAATAAATCAATTAATAGATACTATAGCCAAGTATACTGCAAAAAAATTATATGATCAATAAGTTATGACAACATGTTTTTACATTGCTTTAACTCATCGAAATAAGTTAAGCAATTTTCAACTTTTTTGTTACACAAGATTCAAGATAATACAAGATAAGTTGAATTTACTTAAACATCCAAGTTGATTGTACTTAAAACAAATACAGTGTACAAGTATCTAATGCATAATTATAGTTTCAGTGAAACTGAAAAAAAGATACTTCTGTATTACTTACTAGTAATCTAGTAACAAGATACTAGTAAGTAATTAAGTCTAAAAAAAACAACTAAATTCTTTGTTTGCATGTCACCTGTTGCTCCTCAGGTGAAAGTTGACGTGCATGAGCCTGTTATATGGCGATGTGTGTGGTTGGTCTTGCCTGGTTTTTGCATGCCATGTCAGAGCCACATGTTTTTCTTTTTGGTTTGCTTGGCATGAGAGCTGATGTTATAGCAGAGGATGAATTAGACTTGCATGCTTATTAGCTGTGCAGGCTCTCTGCCCATGTGGACACAGCTGCAGTTGACACACCAACAATCAGACCCTCTCCAATTTACACACACACTGCTGGCATGCACACATGCTGTAATTGCTCCAGTAATTAGAGTAACCTCAATACTGCTCATTGTTCTAATCATGTCATCAGTCTTAGTATGCAGGTAGGTCTAAGCTATTACCACCAATAAAAAAAATATTAAGGATTGGTGTAATATACTCTGCCATAACAGACAATCTAAAAAAATGTTTTTAAATTCAAGTTACTGATAGAGATCAGTTTAATTTATAGCCTCACAAGTCATCTCTTGATTAAAATATAATGAAAATGTATGTTTAATATATAGCTATGAGGAGTTGCGGGGCTACCCTCAATGATGGCAAACAATGTAAATCAAGCCGTCAAAAGATGTGCTGTAGTTTAAATACAGACCTACAAACTCCAAGATAATGGGCTTAATTCCCAGGGAATGTAAAGACTGATTAAATACAATAAAAATATATGTCACTTTGGATAAAGTGTCTGCCAAATGCATACATTGTTCCAAAGTTGTGTTATTTTTCACCTTCAAATAAAGCAAAGAAAACATTTTTTTGCACCTGTCGATTAAATAACATAAGTTATAAGAAGACACCAGAAATTCAGTGACAAGATGATAACAGACAACTGTGGAATCACATATCTAAACACATACACTATATTGCCAAAAGTTTTGGGACGCCTGCCTTTACATGCACATGAACTTTAATGACATCCCATTCCTAATCTGTAGGGTTTAATATGGAGTTGGCCCACGCTTTGCAGCTATTACAGCTTTAACTCTCCTGGAAAGGCTTTCCACAAGGTTGTTTATGGGAATTTTTGACCATTCCTTTAGAAGCGCATTTGTGAGGTCAGGCACTGATGTTGGACGAGAAGGCCTGGCTCGCAGTCTCCGCTCTAATTCATCCCAAAGGTGTTCTATCGGGTTGAGGTCAGGACTCTGTTCAGGCCAGTCAAGTTCCTCCACACCAAACTCGCTCATCCATGTCTTTATGGACCTTGCTTTTTGCACTGGTGCGCAGTCATGTTGGAACAGGAAGGGGCTTCCCCAAACTGTTCCCACAATGTTGGGAGCATTAAATTGTCCAAAATGTCTTGTTATGCTGAAGCATTAAAGGGATAGTTCACCCAAAAATGAAAATTTTATGTTTATCTGCTTACCCCCAAGGCATCCAAGATATAGGTGACTTTTCTTTAGTAGAACACAAATTAAGATTTTTAACTCCAACCGTTGCAGTCTGTCAGTCGTATAATGTGAATAGTAACAAAATCTATGAGAGTAAAAAAACATGCACAGACAAATCCAAATTAAACCCTTCGGCTCGTGACGACACATTGATGTCTTAAGACACGAAACGATCGGTTTGTGAGAAAAAACGAACAGTATCATTTTTTACCTCTAATACACCACTATGTCCAACAGCCTTAAGCGTGCAATCACTTCCGAAAGTGATTTTTACTCTCATAGATTTTTACTCCCATTCACATGCATTATACGAATGACAGACTGCAATGGTTGGAGTTAAAAATCTTCATTTGTGTTCTACTGAAGAAACAAAGTCACCTATATCTTGGATGCCCTGGGGGTAAGCTGATAAACATCACATTTTAATTTTTGGGTAAACTATCCCTTTAAGAGTTCCTTTCACTGGAACTAAGGGCCAAGCCCAACCCCTGACAAACAACCCCACACCACAATCCCCCCTTCACCAAACTTTACACTTGGCACAATGCAGTCAGGCAAGTACCGCTCTCCTGGCAACCGCCAAACCCAGACTCGTGCATCGGATTACCAGACAGTGAAGCGTGATTCGTCACTACAGAGAACATGTCTCCTCTGCTCTAGAGTCCAGTGGCGGCGTGCTTTACACCACTACATCCAACGCTTTGCATTGCACTAGGTGCTTGATTTTATACCCCTGTGGCCATGGAAGTGATTGGAAAACCTGAATTCAATGATTTGGAGGGGGACCCAGTACTTTTGGCAATATAGTGTATGTTTGCAACAGAATTTGCTTTGCACATTCTACTACAGGTAAAATAAATATGCGAATACCGAGTAATGGCATGGGTTCCCACAACAATTTTTTAACAATTGTAATTATTTATTTATTTTATTTTATTTTATTACTGGTTCCCTCTGAGAGTGTTGGTATAATTTGAGTACTGATAGCAATCAAAAGTTCAAATGAATCAAATGAATACGCATCATTACAGAATATAGGGTGCAGTGATGACACGCTTGCTCTCCTGTTCTGCTAATTAGATTTGTCTCAGGTAACTTTTAATATGAGATATCTGATGTCATATGTAGCCTATGATGTATAACGTTTGCTGTTTTTACACAAATAATTCCACAACTGAGAGGCAGCTATAAAAGGGATGGCTGTGGCTTGTCTTTTGTGGTTTTTGTGAAGTTTATAGGTGATGTACACGGCTTGGCTCTCTGACGCTGGAGATGCGGATGTTTGGAAGTGTGTACGTTACACTGCAATTTATGGTTCACGTTCAGCACGTGCAGATTCATTTGGCACAGTCGCAGTGAAAATACATGTGGGTGCATCTGTGGTCTGAGGTTGTTTATGCAAAAGATTACAGCATTTGTATATATGCTGCTGTATACACAAATCCTATGTATTTATTAGTAAAATGCAATGTATTTATTATTTTCTTCTGTATTATATAAATTACATTAGCAAAGGGCTAATTTTAGCATGGCTGAAATATTAAAGTTTTTTAAAAGACCTCTAAAAGGTTCCTCAACCCAGAGAGCAAAAGAGAGAGAGGTGCAGAGAGGATTTTAGGCTCTGCCACTTTCCCTCCTTGCCCTGTGCACCATAGGCTGAATTAGGCACAGACAAAAGCCTTTGTGGCCTAGCCATGAAAGGGCCATTAACCATGCTGCTGTTTCAGAGGCCAAGCCTGCAGGGGAGCTGCCTCCCAGAATGCCTCTGGCCCAGCATGCATCATTCCCAGCATGCATTGCTCCCTCTCACCAATACCTCCATCATCTTCACAGCTTCATAATAAAGACCAACAGATTGATATGTAGATGATTGCAGTGATTATAGAGGATATGTTTAAAATAGCAGGGCTCTTGTGGCCTAAGGCTTTTCACACTTGTTGCTCAAAGAATTGGTATGTAAGGCAGTTGTGTCTAATAAATGTGAGTGTGTGTGTCTTCTATTTAGCACCATTTGATTGTGTGTATTTGTAAAGTGTGCATGTGTGTGCACGTGCGCCTTTGAAGGAATGCTAAGAGTCTCAGGGTCTAACCTTATTACTCGACACAGGCGCCATGACAACGACCTCCGGGCACCGTGTCTACGGCTGACCTTAGCAGCTGTGTCACTTCCTCAGTGTGACAAACCTAAGAATGAGTCGCTGTCACTGCCTACATTGGCGCTTAAACAACACTGTTTACTAGCACACCACATTTAAACTCACAAGATACCCTAAACATTTACTGAACAACTTAATCACACCTAATTCATTCATTAATCATTAATCAAATAATAAATTAATTAACAAAATAAACCATATGAATGGTTTCATTCAATTCATCCATAATGAATAGCATTCATTCAATGCCACACTTCACTTAAAATAGTGGGTCTTTTTCACTAACTGTGCATATGCACACATTTATGCATGAAATCTGTGTGCTAATGTTTTCAAAAACAAATCATGATTAACTTATGATTAACTAAAATTACATTCTAAATTTACAAAATAATGTACTGAAACCTTGTGTATGCAAAAATCACATACTTTGGGTGGCCTTATAAATGTGCTAAGATCATATACACTACTGATCAAACGTTTGAAAGTAATGGCTGCTAAAAATCCAGCTTTTCCATCACAGAAATATGTTACATTTTAAAATATATTCAAATAGAAAAGAGTTGTTTTAAATTGTAATAATATTTCACAATATTACTGTTATTACAGTATTTTTCATTAAAATAAATGCAGCCTTCGTGAGCATAAGAGACTTCTTTTAAAAAAATATTTAAAAATCTCAATTATTCCAAACTTTTGACATGCAAAAAATGTGCATTATCGCTCAAGTAGAGAGGTTATTTGCCAGAATAAGCTGCAATGAGGACTAGACTTGATGCCAAAAGTAAGTAAACCCACACCTATTAGTCGAAATAGCTCAAATCTATTGTATTTCTATTATTAAAGCTTAGAAAGGTTATGTAAACAAACAAAATTGTGCAAATGTTCAAACACGCACACTACTAAAACATATAAATCACAATCCTCTCAGCGAAACATGTCACAAAGCCGCATTTCATGCTGGTACATACACAGTACGGCCTGCACAAAGCTCTGTGATCCTGTGCCCTGGCCTCTGTGACTCTTCATTTCCTGCTGTATTATTGCTGTTATTATTTTTCTGGATGGGAGAGTTTATGTGTGTGTGTGCGATATGCTTTTATTGTTATTATTCCTTGTGTCGTCAAAACTGGGGCGTGTGTTGCCGTGGCGCGGTTGGATTGGATCGGCCTCTTAACTTGCTCCAGATGCGGCTGACTGCAGTAATTGGACCTGGAGCCGATCAAATCCTAGTGTCGCTCCACTAGACTCGGAGCAGAGGAATGGGGGGAGTATTTCAGAATGGCTGACCCGGTCTGCCCTGGACTTAACCTGGGCTAATGACCTCTAGATTTTTTCATGAAAAGGTGGTATTTCCATTTGCAGCCTAGTTGCAAAAAATAATGATGTGGTTTTAGTTTTTTTTATGTTGCGTTCATCAAGTGGTACTTATTTGTTATTGAGTCTCCTACTGTGTTTTATGGGTTATTTTTATTATGAGCAACAAGGGCTTGATTTTTTTTAGACAGAAATCATAAAAAAAAACACTTTGATATGTACTTCAGAGATTTCTAACTTTATTCTGTCAACGCAAACATTTAGAAGAACTATTAAGTAATTAAAAATAGTTTTCAGTAATTGAAATAAAGTTGAAATAAAATGGAAAAAATTATATATGAAAAACAAACATTTAAAAAACTGAAATAAGTTTAAGTAAAAATAATAATAAAAAAGCTAACTAAAAAAACAACAAAAAAACAAAATACTAATAAAAATTAGAAAAGCACAAATTACTATAAAATAAAAAAACTAAAAGCTAATTAAAATATGAATAAATTCTATAATAGTATATAAATCATATTTTAAAAAACACTAGAATAAATAAATAAATAAATACATTTAAAAATATTTTTTAAAATATATGTAACTGTCAACTTTTATTATTTTAATTGACTTTTATTATGTAGACAAAATCAGAAACATTCTTTCAAAGAAGAACAAGTTACAGTTTTAAGTCTTACAGTTTTGGAACTACATGAGGGTGAGTAAATTATAAAAGTTTTTTTTTTTTTGTGAACTATCCCTCATAAAATGTAGCATTTAATATTCAATATTGCTGTTTAATAAATAAGAAAGAATTATCTTTCTTTCTTATCTTTCTTCAATAAATGATGGTGTTCAGTGTCAAGGGGCTGAGATAGGAGAATAATGTTTTGTCCATGATGGAAGTCTGGTTTCCAGGTTGGATGTCTGGAGAGGTTGCAGTCTGGAAGATTTAAGGTGGACTGCAGAAGGTATTAGAGGGGAGTAAAGACGACATATGTGGGAGATTTAAGGTGTCTTTTACCCTTTTCCATTGACGCACCTGGTTTTATCATCCACATTCCCTGCCCTCCTACACAGAGCTCTCTATCTTGATTCCTGTCTCTCCTGTGCCGCCCCTCCCTGTCTTACCCTCACTCTTTCTCCATTCCTCCCCCCTTCACACTTCCTGGACCCTGGGCTTGCCAGACGGTCATAATTAACGAGGAAAACGATAGTCCCCATGGTCCTCTGGTTCTCCACTACATTGACGGTCCACTCCCAGTGTGTGTGTCCTCCTCTGTGAATAAATGTAGCCCTGTTTCTGTGTGTATAGTTGTGTACCTGAACGAGTGTGTGCGCAGACCTCTGTAAATCTACCTCTCTTCGTACGTGTGTGCACCTCTACTCTTGGACTAGGTTTCTTTTTTACTCAATGCCTCTTTATGCTCAGTGTCAGCAATGGAGCATGATCTCATCCGCTACAAATAACAGGCTCGGAAAATGACTTCTCACAGAGCCTCACACACAACCTGGGAGCAATGGCTCACACGCAAGCAAAATTACCTTCTTGACAAAGCATTCAATCTAAGTGCCGGCCATATGCACCCAGGGAGCTCGTAGACTGTTTATTTTACAAATGTGCGCCCGATGCTTTAGCTTGTAACAGAATATGCACAAGTGAGTGTTTCAATGTTATTTTTTCAGGCATGGAGTTACAGTTTGTAGGTAATCTGCATATTTAGAATCTGTTTTGAATATTTATGAATTGTGAATGTTCCTTTGTGTTGAGATATTTAAGTCTTGGCACGGAACTCTGTGAAATACCATCATAATAACATCTCGGCACGACTTCCCGAGGCCCTGCATTGTAGAACAGTCTGACCATTCCAGAGCAACTTGACTGATAAGAGTCCCTCTGATCTCTATCTGTCACTCATAGCCAGAGGCAGGGTTACACAGGCCAGCACAGAGTCACCATCGTAAATAAATAGATGGAAACAAACTCCCATTTCTCTTAAATTCCCTATTTATGACTTTCGCTCTCTTTTTGCAGTGCACACACACTAAAAGCATTTAGGCGAACATACAGAGACAATTAAATAGAGGAAGACTGGCTGAATAGTCTGAAACACTTCCTAGACAAACATTTTGACTGATTACATTGTCTCCAGAATTATTTGTTTCTCATCAATTCTCTTAACTTGTGGGGTCCCACAGGGCTCAATCTTAGTACCAATTTTGTTCTGCTATCCACACACCCCTTCTAACATTTCATAGATAATTACAATATCTTTGCTATCATTCTCACTGATTATGTTTACATTTACAATGGTGGTCTTTTCCTTAATAAAGCTCTTAAAATAACATACACATTTTATTATATTGCCAAATACCACAGTGCATAGTGTGAAATAGCAGCGTTAGCAGCAAAAAATTTGCTCTTGTTAATTACTCCTTTTTAATGCGTTGTATTAGTAATGGGAATCATGAGTAATTTAGCGATTTTGGTTCCTTAATGGTTCCATTAATAATTATTTTAGTACTTTTTAAAAATAAATATTTGGGAAAAAATCAAATCCACTGCCAAATTATGAGATATTCAATAATGAATACATTTAGAACAATTCTCGCAAAATGTGCGTTAATAGAGTTTTTGATGATTTTTCATTGTCCTTTCAAAGGCAGCATAAATGCATTCCTATAACAAAACAACAATTCTAAACGAACAAAAACGTTTGTGTCTGTTTGATTCACGAAAAAGAACCGCATCATTTGTTCATGAATCGGACTACCTGCATTCTAAAAGCATCATAAGCCAAAGTAGATCGTAGAAACCATTGGCACCAATAGTCTCTACGATCTTCTTATGCTTATATACTTTTGGTAAACGAAGCCCTGGTTTCTCTGTATGGATTTGATTCACTAAAAAGAACTGGCTCATAAGAGTCATTCATTCTTGAGTCAGACTACCCTGGTTGCTCTGTATGGATTTGATTCATTGGTAACACTTTACAATAAGGTTCATTAGTTAACATTAGTTAACTACATTAGTTAACATGAACTAATAATGAACTGCACTTATAAAGCATTTATTAATATTTGTTAATGTTAATTTCAACGTTAACAAAGATTAACAAATACAGTAACAAATGTAATCCTCATGTTCATGTTAGTTAATACATTAAATAATGTTAACTAATGAAAACTTATTGTAAAGTGTTACCGATTTATTAAAGCTGCAGTCCGTAACTTTTTTTGGTTAAAAATGATCCAAAATCTATTTTTGAGCAAGTACATAACCAGCCAGTGTTCAAAACTATCTCGTAATAATGTGTTATAATTTGAGTGGTGCTGGTAGCATTCCTCGGGAAATTTAAGCATGTCTTTGCGACATTACATCACGTCTGTATACATAAAGAAGGAGTCCGGCTAGTAGTAGTATCGCATGTGAGGATGCTGTAGGTGGTGGATCATTTATAGACTTTTCTCACAGCAGCTGGAATAATTTAACTTTTTTAAACGCAATTAAACGCAATGCTCATGTTGTTAACATTAACAATTTGAGAACAAAGCATAACAATAATAATAATAATTTGCACGGTTTGATGTGATATGAGCTAAATGATCGTAAAGATAATAATTCCGCAAATAACTGCAATTGCAGGTTTCAAGCAGAGATGGTGACAAAGAGGCAAAACTTACGGACTGCAGGTTTAGGGGTGGGGGGGTGGGGTCTAATGCTATTTCATGCATACTGAGTTTTTTACACTGTTAAAGACTTGGATTCCCATGCTAAACATGGCCAAAGTTTCAAAAAATAAGTTGGACGTTTGATTTCTGTGCCAAAAATACTCCTTCCGGTTTCTCACAAGTTTCGGAAAGATTTTTTCGAGTATAGGCCTATGTGACGTCAACAAGGGCGGAATTTCCTTGTACGGACACTTCTCCCGGAAGGGCGCGCGCGCACATGTCGACCAGAGCAAGAGAGCAAAAGCAGGGCGTCAAAATTAACACGCTTTGCTCGGCTTTAGGGAAGTCGTCGGCTACGCTGCACAGGTCACAGGACTTCACGAAATCATCAATCAAACCAAAGAAGTGTGTTTTTGGTTGTCAGGGCAAGACAACCCTGTTCAGCTTCCCAAAGAACCCAGCGTTAACGGGACAGTAGCTGGAGTTTGTTTTTCCGGAGCAGCATCGGAGTTGCGCAATTGTTTTTGTTTGTTCCCTGCATTTCGGCGATGATTGTTTTATAAACAAGGCACAGTTCAACTCCGGATTTGCAGATCGTCTAATGCTGAAAGATGGAGCGGTCCCAACGATAAAGGTTCACGGTCATGCGTTGGATGCAGGCGGTGGGTAAAACTGCTTCAAATGTCTGTGTGTTGTTGGCTATCGGCGCAAGTGCACATCAAGTAAACAACATGAACCTTACCTATAGTTAATTCAATTGAGCATGCGATGTATAGTGTGTGTTTAATACATTTGTTTAGCTGACCACTATGTGTCTGTTTGTTTATTGTAAAACCACTCCTAACAACAATACACAAAGAGTGGGAAAATATGTTGAACTAAATGAATTATTACATATTAAACATAGGGGCCGTTCACACAAAGCGCGCTTCTTCATTCAAATGCGCTACTATTCCACTGTTTTTCTATGTAAACACGCACTAGTCTGACGTGCAAAACCGTTCCTTGCTACTGCTAAGTCACATACAATAGTCCATAAACCAAATCATGTCCTCATAAACCATGAGTAAACACACACAAAAGTTGTAAAACTTGCGCATAACATGGTGTTCTAAAAACAGGATGTCACAGCTTTCAGATGCTCTCAACGCAATAGCTGTGCGCTCGTGACTTAGCTCCGCACACACGATACACCTCTAACCTCTCGTTTTTATTCGGAAAGACTCGGTACAGCTTATCTGTCTTTCATAAATATGATAAAACTAAACTAACTTTTCGAAGATATGAAGGATATAATACTACTCTATAGGTACTCAAGATTGACATAAAATTGACAGAAACTGTGTGTGATACCCCCCTTTAAAAAGAATTAGCTCATATGAGTCATTAATTTGTGAATCAGACTGCACTGATCGAGCGGTCTTTTTTAAAGCCGACAATTCCATATGTGAGAACTGTTAATAGAACTGAACAACATTCCATAACATTCTAATTCCCAAACCTACTGTATTAAAGTTTTATCAAACAGTGCTTGTTTTAATAAACCACTTTTTTAAAACAATGCCTGTCTTAGGCACACATAGAGGTTAAATTCAATATGAAACCGCATTTGCAACACATTTTGTTGATTTTATGTTGACTTTAAATATTGATGTGACAAATTAATTTGCAAACTAATGCATTACATGCAGTTCATAATTGGCCACAGTTAGAGATAGAAAACCAAGAATGAGAGAAAGTGAGATCACAGCAAGTGAGAGAAAGAGAGAGGGGTGTATAATATGATGTAAACAGTGATGTAAATATTGTGTTGTGCTCTAGTAACAGCTCCTTCCTGAAGGCTGAGCAACAAACCGCTCAACTGTTTATTTTCCTTCCAGACGGACGAGTTCTTATCAAATAAGCAGACAGAGTTACAATGCGCTGTCCAACAACAGGCTTCACACACGCTCTGGTTCTGTCCCTGACTCCACCTCAGTGTCACAAATCAGAACTGCTCCCCAAAACCACAAAAAACCAAACAAACACATGCACTTACACACTACCAATTCTGGTACAATGGAGCCAAATGCACACAAGAATAAGTGTCAAGCATAAAGTCACTAGTTTTAAACAGTGACTTAAATTAAAAAAAACATTTTTAATGTAATAAATTATACTATATAAAAATTGGAGGTAAAATATAGAACTCTGGGAAATTAAGTGTTCCACCGTGGTCCATAAAATATAATTTATTAAATATAAATACATTTCTATAGTATTTTCAAAGATTGATTATTAATATCATGTTTTTGGGAGAAAACAATGTGTCGTACAATCTAAAAAAGTCTTTAAAAATAGGGTCCAAAGTACTGTGTTTGTCAGGACACAGACTGAGGCAGAGGGGTAAGTGAAGTTTATTTGTAACAGAGACACGGACACAGGCAGATGGTGGATGCAGGTGAGTAGAGAACAAGCACGTTGAGAACAGTCACTTGATGCAGGTGATGGGATCAACAAGGAACTGGAGACGGAAGACGGCTGGAAGATGACACAGGAAACTCAGGTAAGTAACAGGTAAGTCCAGGTACGTGTAGACGAGACCAGACAAAGATATGAAGGGAGTGAGTGTTCATACAGTGTCCTTGATGATGATGAAGTGCAGGTGACTAGTATTCAGGAGACTGTGAACAAGTGGGTGGAGCGTGGAGATCTGGTGACGATGCATTGTTGTTGGTGGGTGTTGGCTGTAACTCCATGACAGTACCCCCTCCTCCACGGACTGCTCCTGACGACCGAAAGGGGGGACGACGGGGTCTACCTCAACCCCGAGGAGCAGGGATGTTCGGTGTGGAATTGAGTGATGAGTGAGGGGTCGAGGATGTCGTGATGGTTGACCCAGGAACGTTCTTCTGGGTGCTCCACGCTCCACCCAGTCGACGAGGTATTCAATCTAGGGACCCTGTCGTCGGGAGTCGAGGATCCCCCTTTACCCGGTAGATGGCCTCTTCTTCAGCGACGTCGGGACGAGAAGGTACCGCATCATCACCAGGATCTGTGGAAGGAGAAGGCATGGGTTCAGTGTGGGGTTTCAACAAGGACACGTGGAATGAAGGTGAGATACGATACTGTGCTGGGAGGTTGAGACAGTAGGTGACCTCGTTGAGCTGCCTCTGTATGGTGAATGGACCCATGTACCGGGTACTCAGCTTACGGCAGGGCAGTCGGAGACGGATGTCCCGTGTTGAGAGCCACACCTTCTGGCCAGGTTGGTAACGGGGAGTGGGACGGAACACATTGTGAAACAAGGCTTCGGCGGCTTCAAACACAGTGGGAATATTTTGAGGGGTATGAGTTTGCAAGCCTTGGAGAATCGATCTACGATTACCAGCACACAGGTGAAGTTATTGGATGGTGGCAGATCAGTCATGAAATCGATTCCCAGGCGTGTCCACGGTCGGTGAGGTATAGGTAAGGGAACCAATTTATCCTCCGGAAGCCTCCTAGGAGTGAGCATCCTCTGATGTAGCGGAAGACATCCTGACATCCTGGAGGGCCACCAGTAGTGTTGCCGCAGGAGCGAGAGGGTACATGAACTGCCTGGGTGTCCAGAGCCTGGAGATGTATGAGCCAAGTCCATGAGGGGCAGACGGTGGAACGCAAGGAAGCCCCTCAGGACCTCCCGGCGGAGTGGGTTCAGAGCGGTTAGCTTGGGTAATGCGTTGGTTGATGGACCACTGAATAGGGCTGATGATCATGGCTGGAGGGAGGACAGGTTCAGGATCGGAGCTCTCTGGATCGGGTTGATATAGACGTGATAAGGCGTCTGCCTTGCAATTCTTGGTTCCAGGACGGTAGGAGACAGTTGAATCTAGTGAAGAGGGCCCAGCAGGCCTGGCGAGGGTTCAGTCTCTTTGCATCTCGGACATACTCCAGGTTACGTGATCGGTAATCACTTCGAACTTGTAGTTAGCTCCCTCCAGCCAGTGTCTCCACTCCTCCAAGGCTAACTTGATGGCAAGAAGCTCTCTGTTCCCGATGTCATAATTTTGCTCCACCGGGGATAGCTTTTTGGAGAAGGCGGCACATGGATGGAGTCGTGGTGGATCACCCTGCCACTGTGACATCACCGCCCCGATCCCGGTGGATGAGGCGTCAACTTCGACGACGAATGGGAGGTCAGGGTTCCGATGAACCAGGTTCGGAGTGGTGAGGAAAGCTTCTTGGAGCTGATGGAAGGCATCTCGGGCAGATGGGGTCCAGGAGAGAGACTTGGGCCGGCCTTTGAGGAGCGAGGTGAGAACTGATGAGACTCTAGTTGTGGATGAAGCAACGTTAGAAATTAGCAAACCCCAGGAAACGTTGTAACTCTTTCACAGTAGTGGGTAATGGCCAGCTGCGGATGGATTCCACCTTCCTCTGGTCCATCTGGATGCCGTGTTGGTCAATGACGTAGCCCAGGAACTGCACGGAGGTGGTTTGGAACTCGCACTTCTCCAGCTTGAGGTATAGGTGGTGATGACGTAGCTTCTCCAGGACCTGGGAGATGTGTTGGCGATGTTCGGCCACGTTCTGGGAAAAAAATTAGGATGTCATCAATGTAGACCACGACAAACCGGTGGAGGAAATCCCAGAACACCTCATTCATATAGTTCTGAAACACGGAGGGAGAGTTACTCATAGTGGCCTGACATTGTGATGAAGGCAGTATACGACCCGGTATACCCGGTGTATACGAATGAGGTTACACGCACGCCGCTGGTCCTGCTTGAAGATGCGAACTCCACGTAGCTGCTCCAGAGCCGACGGGACTAGAGGAAGGGGATAGCTGAATTTCACCATCTGGGAGTTAGGTGACAGTAGTCAATGCACGGCCTCAAGCCTCCGTCCTTCTTGGCCACGAAGAAGAAGCTTGAAGCAGCAGGGGAAGTCGATGGTCGGATGAAACGTTGCTTTAATGCCTCCTGAACGTACTCCATGGCCATCTGCTCTGGGATGGACAGTGGGTAAACCCTACCCTTGAGTAGAGTAGCCCCAGGCAGCAGGTCAATCGCACAGTCCCATGGCCGGTGAGGTGGTAGTTGCGTTGCCAGCCACTTGCTGAACACATCGGTACTCAGGAGGAATTTCCACTTTGAGGCTCGTTTCAGGACTTTCAATGGAGGGTGAGAGGAGATGAAGGACGTTGGAGTCAGAAGAAGATGGGAGACTCGAAGGAGATTTTCTGATGGGAGATCGACAGTTCGTGAAATATTCGTCACTCCACTTAAGGATCTCACCCGTGTTCCACTGGATGTCCGGCTGGTGTTGTGGGAGCCAGGGGCGTCCCAGGATGATGTTCGTGGTGGATCCTTCCAGCACCATGAATGTAATTTCCTCCGTGTGAAGACAGCCAATGCGGAGCGTCAGTGTGGGGGAGAAATGCCGAATGTGACCACGTCCCAGCGGTTTTCCCTTGATAGTTTGGATGCGGAGATCCTGTTGGCAGGCTGGCAAACGGGTCCGGGGTATTATCCGTGTCTGTGGCGCTCTGCATGTGTTCTGGTCTTCTGTCAGGACACAGACTGAGGCAGAGGGGTAAGTGAACACAGAAATGTATTTGTAACAGAGACCCGAACACAGGCAGATGGTGGATGCAAGTGAGTAGAGAACAAGCACTTTGAGAACAGTCACTTAGCTGAAGTATAACTGGTATTTCTGATGCAGGTGATGGGATCAACAAGGAACTGGAGACAGCAGACACAGGAAACTCAGGTAAGGAGTCCAGGTACGTGTAGACGAGACCAGACAAAGATGTGAAGGGAGTGAGTGTTCATATAGTGTCCTTGATGATGAAGTGCAGGTGCGGGTGATTAGTATTCAGGAGACTGTGAACGAGTGGAGATCTGGTGACGATGCATTGGTGTTGGTGGGTGTTGGCTGTGACTCCGTGACAGTGTTAATATGAACAAATTTTCCATATTGATTTTTCACATATGTTTTCCCCATATTTTAAATTACGCATTGTATTGTGTTGTGTTTTATAGTGTTAATGGAATTGTCTGTGAACTTCAGTATTTGAATTTCATTCCATTTTAAAACAACATCCTTAAATTCAAATTTAGTTCTGCATCCTGTTTTCTATCTAAATTCAAATACATTACATGATATTAATAATCAATGTTTGAAAATGTAATGACATTCAATAGTGACTTGCATGAAAATATAATTTGCTATGTAGGGAAATTTAAATGTGGTTTAAAGGTGTAGCTTACATGATAAATAATAGTCTGACTTTCTCGTTAAGATAAACCTTTCTGCACAAACAAGTTAAGTCATCAAGTATAGGTTAGTTAATATTAGAGAACATTAGAACATTATTAGTTATAAATAACTGTAGATACCAGTGAAATTCATTAACCACTGAACTCTAAAAATGAATCACCGTCATGCAGTCCATATTTGTCTCCTATTAAGGGACAAGGATTACTGAACGCAACGTTTAATAATTACACAAATGACCCAGAACACTGTAACTCAACCATCATGTTCCTCACATACACTGTGGTTCATTAAACCCTCTCCCAAAAACACACACACATTGTGGAGGATATGCGTCAGTGCTGTCACAGTGTGACACATATCAGGCCTTTTCCATGTAACCACTGCAATCAGTGTAGAAATAACAGTGTGATAAGGGATGAGAGCTTGGAGGAGGTATTTATGAGCCTATCAGGGGAGCTGGCTGGAGTTTGATCTATAGACTACAAAGTTAAAAGCGAGAGTTTTGGACTACCCCCCCGCCTTCTCTTGTCTTTTTCTGATAGGGGTCCTAATCAGAAACACCTGGCAAACAGTTTCTCTTCTTACAGGCTTGTAAAAGAATTCTTTCAGTCGTAATAAGGTCTTCAATCTAGGGGTGTGCGACATTGACAAAATGATTTCTCAATATTTTCTGGGATTTTATCGACAACGATAATTAGACGATATTTTGCTTAGTGTGTTATTGCGCTGGTATATTTGCCAGGTTTAGGACTGCCCTGGACAGCTGACTCCTAAAGTTTTTGATAATCTTCATATTCTGTGTGGTGGTCAGTTCACAGCAGTGACAGAAATCATCTTTTCCAAAAAAAGTTTAAATTGATTTTTACCTTTTATGGGCATTTTTCTTTTATAAATTTATTTTTTAAACCTAATTATATGCATGCCTCATCTTTTGTGTCAATTTCATAAATTTAATAAAATTGTATTATAATAAGACAATAGGGATATTACTAATCAAATTAAATATCAATGAAATTCATCTTTGCAATGGAGAGGAAACACAGAAGCTGCATCTGAAGTGGCATTTAGATCATTTACACAGACTGTTTAATGCAGCTCAGAGGTGACAAATGAATAACCTGCAGTTATGCATAAATGTTTTGATGTTTAAAACATAAAACGTTGAATATTGATATTTGAAATTATTTAAAACATGAAAAGATACTTTAAATATGAAAGTAATACCACCAGTAGGTAGCAACAAGTCACTGTTAATGAGTGAGTCATTGAGATTCAACTGATTCAGCATTTGACTATGGGTGCGTTCCTTTCGACAGGGTCCCTACGCAGTGTTCACTGCTCCCTACTCCCTGAGCACGGTATATCAGTTGAAGTGGACTTCACTGACAATAATCGCCACTTACGGTCGAATGGAATGCACCCTATCTTAATCAGATTCAACTGATTCGTTCAAAATGCTGATTCATTCAGTAAGGAAACACTGTGTGTGTTGCTCAGAGACACAATTACAGTGCTGTGGCTTTGTTTTGAACTATTTTCGTTGATGATATAGAGCAAAAACAGGCAATATGGAGTCTAAAATGTAAGTCACTTAATATTAACTTCTTGTTTAGTAAACTTGCATAAAATCAGTGGTGGAGAAAGTACTGAATCTCAGTACTTAAGTAAAAGTACAAATAACCGGAGATATATTTACTTTAGTAAAAGTAGAAGTACCACAATGACAACCATACTTGAGTAAAAGTAAAAAGTACCTGATTTGAAATGTACTTTAAGTATTAAAAGTAAAAGTACTTGCCTAACTATTTATTCTCTTAATGTCTATATTGTAATAAAAAAACAGTATGGGCTGAGGCATTTTAATTAAGTTAGTTTTGGGTTAATGTAATTGTGCTTACCATCTGTGGCTCAGTTTATCTATCAGTGTGATCTGCAGAGTTAAATATCATTATCCTGAAGCAATATTCTCACCAGTGTTTAATCAGCTTTGACGTATTTAAATCTGCATATTTATGATATTTTTACCTTTTTATAAGGGCATTTTTCCCCTAATCTTATTAAATATAGGCTATGCTTCAGCTTTCCTTTTTATATTCTTAAATTTGATCAATAAATTAAATTAGAATAAGACACTATAGGGCTGTTACCAATCAAATTAAATAATGTAGACTGAAACATTATAACTGAATTAAATAATGTTATGAGATTGTTTTAAATATTATTTTGAATACAAATAAGAAAATTTGGAAAGAATGTTTAAACATGAAACTAAACTGCCAGTAGGTGGCGCAATGACTGTCTGAATGAGTGAGTCATTGAGTCGATTCGTTCAAACGGCTGATTAATTCATGAATAAGGCAGTCGTTTATGAACAGGTCATTGAATCTTTGATTCAACCGATTCATTCAAAACGCTGAATCATTCACTAACACACTGATGCTGTGAGATGCGTTACAGTTCTGATGTGATCTTGGAAATATTTTTGCTGCTGAAATAGAGCAGTCAATATTGCATCTAAAATGTAAGTGACTTGATGTTAATTAATTGTTTATGGAACTGTCATATGAAATCAGTGTCACATTTTCAATCGTGATGGTAGCTATTCAGGAAAAAAGCACTCTTGGTCGTGTTATGTTTTTTAACTGTATTATATGTTATAAATATAAAATCTTTGCATTTTGAATTTTTACTGCAGTATGTGACTGAGTTTCTCTGCGTGAGCGGCGCTGATTTGTTTCCATTTCTCCTTGAGAGGCTGCGCGAGCCTCAACAGCGCGACCTTTACTGTCGGTTCATTACTTATTATCCACTAGCGATCACCACTTACACTAAATGAATGCAGAATCATTCTTGCATTTGGTGATTCCCTAGTTATTTTTGACGTTTTAATCATCTTGTCCGGTCGGCAAATACAAATCTTTTTCACTTGCCCCTTAAAAAAAACCCACTTGTCCCGGACAAGCGTTAATTTCGAGCCCTGAAACTGATCAGAAAATGTAACGAAACGTTGTAGAAATATAGTGGAGTAGAAAGTATAATAATTGCTGCAAAATGTAACAAAGTAAACATTTTGTAAACACATTGATTCTACTTAAGTAAAGTACAGATACGTGAAAAATTTACTTAAGTAAAGTAACGAAGTATTTGTACTTCGTTACATTCCACCACTGCATAAAATCAATATCACATCTGTTATGCTGATACCTGGAGAACAACGGCACTCTTCGTGTGATATTTATAAACTATATTAAATGATATAATAGAGTGAAATACAATAGAGTAAATCACGCAGTGAAAGCGTGCACTCTAAATGCGCACCAGCACTAGTCTAATCTACAAGACTACATCACGTAGTGAATGCATGTACTCTCTGGGTGTTTGTGAGGGATATACTCAATAATGTCAGATTGCACATCGTTAAAACAACAATTACCATAATATCGCAGACGATATATATCGCACACCCCTACTTCAATCCGGCTGAAATCTTACCAATGGGTTTAGCGAATTCTATCATAAAGCATCAGCAGCTTGGCTATTAAGTAATCAGATAAACGTATTCGGTGTATTCGGTGTATTTGGTGATATGGAGACTAGCTCAATTCACAAGAATTTACTGTATAGTTTAATTATAATTGCACTTGTAAACAGATTTTATGGGGAAAGAAAATGTTTTTTAACATTTTAAAATGGTGTAAATTTTAATTGTAATGCAATTCTCAAATACATGATTCTGATTGGTCAGTCGCAGCATTCTGCTGTCATTCTGCACTATAGAGTGCAACAGTGCCTATCCACTTTTTCAACAGCCTTATGCTGCGTTCCATTTATCTTGGAAGAGGGATGTTGGAGCTGGGAATGATGTCACCCGAGCTGACCTCACTCCAGTACAGGTCGAAAAACACAGTATACCTTTGTTATGCTTGCTCTTAAGTGGTAATTTTTATAGATAATGCCAAAGTATCATGTCCACAAATAGAGTTTGGAGTTTACTGAGACACAGACAAACAGAAGTGCTAATAATCAATATATTTGCCAAAAACTTTATATATAGAAAGACTGTGCACTCAGAATACTTACGAATGGGAGAAAGTGCATAAGCTGAAAGTGAATAAGCCCCACCTTCTAAATGAAAGAGCCAATCATTGATTAATAAAGTTATCTCTTCACTGCAGCTGCTGTTAGAAGCTCCGGTTGCTATAGAAACAGGCAGTCGATGCGCGTTTAGGATTGGGTTTAGGACATGCTAAATTGAGTTTAGGTTTAGGACATGTGCATTAGCTTTGTCCAGGCTGAAAAATGCCGTTTTTTTTTATCATGATCGTGATTCGATCGTTTAGAAACAAAATTTATGAGACAGATTTTCAGATTTTTTAATTGGTGATTTTCAAATATGAAATTTAATCGTAAGCTTGGCGAACTGTTTTGGAGAATTTTATGTTTCCCCATTCAAAGATATAGGAGCTGCACTTGCTTGCCCGAGAGGCGTTTCAAAGATGGCCGCCGAATGAAATGACTTGTCTTAAAGGGACTTTGATATTACTATGGTTTCACTATGGTTGATGAACTAAGCAGCCATATTGGATTATGAAGTTGGGGTTGTTGCGGTTCCTCAGAGTTTCCCAGTCATAACTCTGATTTGACGGGCGTTCCAGTTAAACTACTGGTAACTAGGAATTTCCCATTTCTGAGGACTAATGGAATGCACCATTAGTTCCAAAAGTGTTTCCCATAGGGAACCACAAGCAAAAACGTATTTGAAAGTCTGATAAAAAGAAAAAGGTACAAGATGGTGTTCTTAAAGGTTTATAAGTTGTATCGCTAAAAATCAATTCCCCTATGGAGAAAATAAATAGAATTTTTATTTCCGGAACCCCGATGGTTGTATTCGATATAAGTGACTTTTGTCCCAGGCCACCAGTGCTATCTGGTGGTATCATGTCTATCACAGTTTTTTATACATAAAATAATTTCAATTTAAATCTATATTTAATGTACATTATTTATTTATTTGGTAACCAGCCATTAAATACACAAGTCTTTATCATAAAATATACCTCTATTGATATTACCCCCTACCTAATATGTGTAGATGTGTGAATGAAAAGCAACAAGGCCTTTTTTAATCAAGGTTAAAGTGTGTATGTGTAGGTAAAAGGGGCCGTTATACGACATGCGAGTGTTTGTATAATCGTGTTCAGTGTGCGTTTGTATATTAACATACACACACTAAGTTGTGAGAATAAACAAACACGCCACAGCCATGGCTCACGTGGCTGTATTATCTCAGAAAAGACAAACTGTTTTTTTTCCCACTGGTTTGATTCATACTCCAACTCACTACGACCCACCACAGCAACATCCCCCCTATCAAATCCACACATGGCTCCAATAAGGAAAGTTATTTTTAGCAGTTTGCTATTTATTCCAGAATCTGATTACGGGTTTTGCATCTGATATGTGCTCTGGATTTATTTGGATGGAACATGTATCCACAAACACAAAGCAACAACTTTATGGACTAACACTGTTTACTCAAACACCTCGTCATCCAAACTGGCCTTCTGTGAGCGTGTGTGGGTTTATGTGTGTACGCATGAGCATGCGTGTCGGTCGTGTTGCTTTTTTACTGTGGAAGCGAGATTGCCGTCATGTCCACAACAGCCCTGTGATTGCGAATGTTTCAAAATGGCGAGCGAGCAAGGCAAACACAGGCACTTTGTGGATACAGTGACTTTGAAGATAAAAAACCCTCACAAAAATAATGTGCGGTCTCTGGAAAGCCAAAAGAGAACCACACACTCACATACACACTGACTCAAACTCTCTCCCTCTCATTCCTTCATTCTCTCCCACTCTTTTTTTTGTGAACACACACACACACACACACTCATTAATCTAGGCAGACTCAGGAAACCGCTCCACTGAGCTCAGTAGAGGCCCACAAATGGGGTGGGGGGATCAAAGCCAAGACAAGAGCAGCAGACTCACTGAAAAGAAACAGCACAAGGAGAAAATGAGAAGAAAAGAAGGTTTGGAAAAGGAAGAAAAGAGAAAAGAAAATTTTCCTTTGCTCCTCGACTCGAACACAAGGAGAGAGGATCTTAACCATCAAAACCTAATGAACTAACAGTATGTGCGTGTGTGAGAGAGGGAGCGAGTGTGTTTTTACATCCATAAGGTATGAATGAAATAGAGGTGAGTGTGCATCCTATTGGAAGTATGACTAAGCTCCATGCGTCCTCAATAAGTTTGGATTTGTACAAGACTGACTTTAGTTAAAAGCACAAGCACACGTTTGCAAGTACATATTCATACACATCTCTTTTTCCCCTCTCAGACACACACCCTCTCCTGGGAGCCTTTAGGGAGGGTCGACAGTCCTTAAAAAAATATTCCCCAAAGCTCTAATTAGAAAAACGATGGTGCTTGTTAATAGTGCCCCCGACCTCCCTTTCCCCCCTCAAACCTGGAAAAAAAACACAAAACAAAACCCAGAAAATCCCGTGGAGCAGAAGGCCTGCTGTTCTAATGACTGGGCCTGGGTCAGAACTCTATTTACCTACCGCAGAACTACCCACCCGTTTCCCGCTCCCTCTCTCCTGATTTCTCTCTCTCTCTCTCTCTCTCTCTCTCGCTCTCGCTCTCTACTTCTCACTTTTAACACACAAATACGCACACATTCTTTCTTAATCTTCTTCGCTTGTCTCCCTCCGTATTACCCTGTCTCTCTCCCTCTCTCTTTCTCTCTCACGCTACGTTTTAGTGCCCCCCTGGTAACCTGAGCCCTCGGGCCCAGGAGCTGCATATGTTCCTGCTTAAGAGGCTTGGGCCCAAAAGTGAAACTCAACCCGTGCTGCTATGCTCCCATTTCTCAAGACTTCATTAAAAATGAGAATAAAAAATGCTGGCGTCTTTTTTCCTACTCCCCTTTTCTTTTCCCCTTGCTCTCTCTGGGCCTAAAGAAGTTGTAGAGCACAAAAAAGAAAAAGAAATAGAGAGCCCAGCCAGGAGATTCTTGTGGCTTGTTTTATTTTCTTCCTGGTCCTGTGCCTGGATCTGTTGGAAAACAGAGAGTGAATGATCACAGCCAGACTGAATCAGACTGTGTCAGCTTATCTGTGGAGAGATATCTCAATGAATTAACATAGCGAGTCACTCCTTCCTTTCCTCTAAACAGATGCCTCCTTCTAGTGCCGTACCCCATAACCCAACCAACCATTACTTTGCCACAGAGGCTTTCATTAAATGTATATATAGTTATAGTACCAGTGCCGGAGATAGTTCAAGCTGTTTCTCAGACACAAAGAACGTGTAATACTCCGATATGAAGTAAGAACAGCCTTCGTTTGCTGAGGTGGATGAACTGTGCCCAGCAGGGATGTTTCCGATTTCCCACGAGTGGATAAACATAGTTGACAGAACACAGAGTCAGAAACATTGTGGCTCAAACATGTGCATATGTACAATACAACTGTTCAGCACAATGATGCTTTAAAAAGATTAGTCAGATCATGTGTTTGAATAATTTAGAGCTAAAACTTAGGCTATATCAGAGATGGTATAAGGACGTGACATGCCATTTGTTGAAAAATAAAAAAAAGTTCAATTCTCAGCATAACTGCTAAAAGAAAGGAAATCCTGCCTTAGATCAAAAGAGAAAATCGCCATATTGGAAAAGGCATTTGCATCCCATATGGAATTTTCTTTTCTTTTTTTTGGCTTAAATGTATTTCATATATGCTAAATATATGTCATAAACGGTGTGTAAACTTGGCTTTTCGAACTAAAATACATTTTGATTAAACCTTCAAATACCAATATATATTACAATTAGTGCTAGGCAATCGATTAATCGTGATTGTGTTTACATAATATGTGTGTGTACTGTGTATAATTATTTATATATAAATACACACACACATGCATGTACATATTTAAGAAAAATGTGTTAAATTTATATATCAAATATTTATATATAATATAAATTATATCTACATATATACACTCACCTAAAGGATTTAATTAATTAATTAATTAATTTCTCATTAATGCAATTATCTAATCAACCAACCACATGGCAGTTGCTTCAATGCATTTAGGGGTGTGGTCCTGGTCAAGACAATCTCCTGAACTCCAAACTGAATGTCAGAATGGGAAAGAAAGGTGATTTAAGCAATTTTGAGCGTGGCATGGTTGTTGGTGCCAGACGGGCCAGATGAGTATATCACAATCTGCTCAGTTACTGGGCTTTTCACGCACAACCATTTCTAGAGTTTACAAAGAATGGTGTGAAAAGGGAAAAACATCCAGTATGCGGCAGTCCTGTGGGCGAAAATGCCTTGTTGATGCTAGAGGTCAGAGGAGAATGGGCCGACTGATTCAAGCTGATAGAAGAGCAACTTTGACTGAAATAACCACTCGTTACAACCGAGGTATGCAGCAAAGCATTTGTGAAGCCACAACACGCACAACCTTGAGGCGGATGGGCTACAACAGCAGAAGACCCCACCGGGTACCACTCATCTCCACTACAAATAGGAAAAAGAGGCTACAATTTGCACGAGCTCACCAAAATTGGACAGTTGAAGACTGGAAAAATGTTGCCTGGTCTGATGAGTCTCGATTTCTGTTGAGACAATCAGATGGTAAGTCAGAATTTGGAACATGGATCCATCATGCCTTGTTACCACTGTGCAGGCTGGTGGTGGTGGTGTAATGGTGTGGGGGATGTTTTCTTGGCACACTTTAGGCCCCTTAGTGCCAATTGGGCATCGTTTAAATGCCACGGCCTACCTGAGCATTGTTTCTGACCATGTCCATCCCTTTATGACCACCATGTACCCATCCTCTGATGGCTACTTCCAGCAGGATAATGCACCATGTCACAAAGCTCGAATCATTTCAAATTGGTTTCTTGAACGTGACAATGAGTTCACTGTACTAAAATGGCCCCCACAGTCACCAGATCTCAACCCAATAGAGCATCTTTGGGATGTGGTGGAACGGGAGCTTCGTGCCCTGGATGTGCATCCCACAAATCTCCATCAACTGCAAGATGCTATCCTATCAATATGGGCCAACATTTCTAAAAAATGCTTTCAGCACCTTGTTGAATCAATGCCACGTAGAATTTAGGCAGTTCTGAAGGCGAAAGGGGGTCAAACACAGTATTAGTATGGTGTTCCTAATAATCCTTTAGGTGAGTGTATATATATATACACAGTATACACATGCAAATATTTCTTAAATATATACATGCATATGTGTGTATTTATATATACATAATAATTATTGTTACAGTCACATGGTCACCTGTCACTTCTGCACTTCACTTCCCAGCATCCTCCTCGACTCTCACCTGCATGCACGTCATGATCACGCATACCTGCACCTCATCTTCTACCTCATCAGCACAACTATTTAAGCACACACCTCACCTCAGCCATTTGTGTGAAGTGAAGCATACCTTATTCTCCATACGATCGCCAGCGATTACCTCCAGTGTGTTACCTTATTTTCTCCACTGCAACGAAGTTTATTGAGGTGTGCATCTGACTGGTTCCTCACTCATCCACACACTCCAAAGTCTGTAAGATCCCGAAGATTGGATTATCCATCACTTCCTCGCATTCAAAGATTCCTATGCTCTGCCAATTTACCTGATTGCATCCTCAATGTTTGAGTGTTGTCAATAAATCACTCTTACACTGCATTTCTGTCTCAGAGTGTGCTTCCGTATCAATTATACACACTACACACACACATATTTTATATAAACTCAAACTTTTATTTTGGTGCGCATAATCAATTTGACAGCACTAATTACATGGTGCAAGAAAATACACTTCCAATCATGTTTGTATTTTGGATAATATAAATATACATTACCATTCAAAGCTTTTTTTTTTTTTTTTTTTGAAAGAAGTTAATACTTTTATTCAGCAAGCATGCATTAAACTGATCAAAAGTGACAAAGGCATTTCTAATGTTACAAAAGAGATCTATTTCAAATAAATTCTTTTGAACCTTTTATTTTCTAGTTTCCACACAAACTAAAAGTAGCACAACTATTTTCAGATTTGATAATACAGGTGCTGGTCATATAATTAGAATATCATCAAAAAGTTGATTTATTTCACTAATTCCATTCAAAAAGTGAAACTTGTATATTATATTCATTCATTACACACAGACAGATATATTTCAAATGTTTATTTCTTTTCATTTTGATGATTATAACTGACAACCCCAAAAAAATCCCAAATTAGAATATTGTGAAAAGGTTCAATATTGAAGACACCTGGTGCCACACTCTAATCAGCTAATTAACTCAAAACACCTGCAAATGCCTTTAAATGGTCTCTCAGTCTAGTTCTGTAGGCTACACAATCATGGGGAAGACTGCTGACTTGACAGTTGTCCAAAAGACGACCATTGACACCTTGCACAAGGAGGGCAAGACACAAAAGGTCATTGCAAAAGAGGCTGGCTGTTCACAGAGCTCTGTGTCCAAGCACATTAATAGAGAGGCGAAGGGAAGGAAAATATGTCGTAGAAAAAAAGTGTACAAGCAATAGGGATAACAGCACACTGGAGGGGATTGTGAAACAAAACCCATTCAAAAATGTGGGGGAGATTCACAAAGAGTGGACTGCAGCTGGAGTCAGTGCTTCAAGAACCACTACGCACAGACGTATGCAAGACATGGGTTTCAACTGTCGCATTCCTTGTGTCAAGCCACTCTTGAACAACAGACAGCGTCAGAAGCGTCTCGCCTGGGCTAAAGACAAAAAGGACTGGACTGCTGCTGAGTGGTCCAAAGTTATGTTCTCTGATGAAAGTAAATTTTGCATTTCCTATGGAAATCAGGGTCCCAGAGTCTGGAGGAAGAGAGGAGAGGCACACAATCCACGTTGCTTGAGGTCCAGTGTTAAGTTTCCACAGTCAGTGATGGTTTGGGGTGCCATGTCATCTGCTGGTGTTGGTCCACTGTGTTTTCTGAGGTCCAAGGTCAACGCAGCCGTATACCAGGAAGTTTTAGAGCACTTCATGCTTCCTGCTGCTGACCAACTTTATGGAGATGCAGATTTCATTTTCCAACAGGACTTAGCACCTGCACACAGTGCCAAAGCAACCAGTACCTGGTTTAAGGACCATGGTATCCCTGTTCTTAATTGGCCAGCAAACTCGCCTGACCTTAACCCCATAGAAAATCTATGGGCTATTGTGAAGAGGAAGATGCGATATGCCAGACCCAACAATGCAGAAGAGCTGAAGGCCACTATCAGAGCAACCTGGGCTCTCATAACACCTGAGCAGTGCCACAGACTGATCGACTCCATGCCACACCGCATTGCTGCAGTAATTCAGGCAAAAGGAGCCCCAACTAAGTATTGAGTGCTGTACATGCTCATACTTTTCATGTTCATACTTTTCAGTTGGCCAAGATTTCTAAACATCCTTTCTTTGTATTGGTCTTAAGTAATATTCTAATTTTCTGAGATATTGAATTTGGGATTTTCCTTAGTTGTCAGTTATAATCATCAAAATTAAAAGAAATAAACATTTGAAATATATCAGTCTGTGCGTAATGAATGAATATAATATACAAGTTTCACTTTTTGAAATGGAATTAGTGAAATAAATCAACTTTTTGATGATATTCTAATTATATGACCAGCACCTGTATGTTTCTTGAGCAGCAAATCAGCGTATTAGAATTCTGAAGGATCATGTGACACTGGAGACTGGAGTAATGATGCCGAAAATTCAGCTTTGCATCACAGGAATAAATTTCATTTTTTTAAATATATTCAAATAGAAAAGAGTTATTTTAAATTGTAATTATATTCCATAATATGACATTTGATCAATGCAGCGATAAATGCAGCCTTGCTGAGCATAAGATATTTAGGATGCACTTTATTTTACAGTTTTTTTTGTACTTACAGTGTACTTACCTAAGAAAGTACTGGTTAATATAAGGTAACTACATGGGTTAAGGTTAGGTTTAGGGGTAGGTTCAGGGTTAGTAACTAGTTATTACCCAGTTATTATAATAACTATAATAAGTAAATAGTATATACATGGGAAACAGGACTGTAAAATAAAGTGCTACCGATATTTAAAAAAAAAAACACTTTTGAACGGGAGTATATCTAGAAAGGAAATAAATAAAAATAGCTGAAATATAAGCAAGCGCAAGTATAAATGTAGTCATATCGAAAATATCAACTAGGGGACTGACTTAATTTTAACTACACCGTATGAATGAGCCAAAATGGCCTTAATTCGGTAGGTGGATCTCCATGGTACTTCACGAAATCGCACCTCAGTAGATCCAGAGCGGTCATCGTGGCTAACACTATCTGCATGTGTATCGTTTTTTCTCACAGCGCACCCTCTGCCTGCTTCTCTGTGGTGATGGCTCATTAGAATGTCTCACTTAGGCTGACAGTGTTATTTCTGTGTTTGTAGGTGCTCATGAGAGGCTCTTTCTGTGGTGTTCGTCTTGTCGGCTGCATGAGGGAGCAAGAGAGAGATGGAGAGGGGGAGAGGAGTAGAGTAACTTTCCAGATGTGCTTTTATGGGCCTGTTAAGGGTGGGGTGGGGGTTAGGGGTTGGGGGGTGTAGAGTCGGAGCCGGTATGGGAGTAGGAGCCAATTATGGTCCCATGTGTGTACATGTTTGTGTGTGTGTGGAGTCGTCGAACAGAAATTACTAGCATAACGCACTTCGTTTTATAGGTTCAGGTGTATGGAGCATCTGGAAGCAAAACTAGTAAAGAATGAGACATGCAAGCTCCTGCAAAGGTGTGCCATTGCCTTCACTAGTAGCACCTCAGATGTGTATGGTTGATGGTTAATGCGACTATTGTGTTTTAACCTTAATTGAACCAGCTTTAGTGAATCTACACAATTAAATGAAGTTCATTTGACTGATCAGGCCCACATGGAATCTGCGCCCGGAGATTTCCGCACAGTCGGAATGCCTGCCATTCCCAAAGTTCCAGACATTCCATTGCATGTTTGCTTATTAAATATTTTGCATTTCAGAGACCAATAAAAGTGTAGTAATCTCAGCTCCCTTTAAAGCTGAAGTGTTTTATTCATTGTTAAAAACGTTTTCTTATCATGTTATAAGTAAGCCATTAGACTGATTTCCCCAAAATGTGAGAACTGTGTTATTAAAAGATTACTCTGTTTGTTTAAGCATCACAGACAGTACTGCCCCAAACTCACGTCAGTGGTTGAGCCCAATGCCAGTCTGCCTGACAGCAAGTTGTCAGTTGGATTGGCATATGGATCATCCAATGACATGAGTTTGGGGCAGGACTATTTGTCTGACCGACCAATGGCAGATAGGGGATTGTTATGGAAAACCTTTTGGAAACAATCATCATGGTGCTAGCTAGCTAGCTAGATAGATAGCTAGATAGATAGCTAGATAGATAGCTAGATAGATAGATAGATAGATAGATAGATAGATAGATAGATAGATAGATAAAACATAAAAAAATTTAAGTATATATTTCTATAGGTGACATTTCATAGACATCTATCTGTAGGTCTGTCTGTAAGGCCTTTAAACCAAACTTTAAATTTCTTTTAAAACTTTCAAACAGGATTTGTTTGTCAAGCCACCATTCAAAATTTCCAGTTAAATCACATTTTATTGCAATTATATGAATTTCTCTGAATATATATTTTGAATGGGCATTATTTAACTGGCACACAACCCTGATGACCACGTATGAATGCATAATCACATAAATCAATCACATTGTGCCTGTATATGCATGTCTGATCCTTTACAAACCCGCATATGTTTACCGTATGTGTGCAGGTACATTAATGTTTGATCTTCAGATCTGTGAGGGGGTATGAAATAGTGCTTTGGTCTGTGAAGTATTAGCTTTAGGCATCCATGAAAGAGCATGCACACATGGCAATAGACAAGCATTAAACAACCATGAGAATGTGCATTAGCGAGGCCTGCAGCTTGTTAGTTACGATCGTTAATAGTTGCGCGTTTTACTGGCAATGCCTTCAAAGCTCTGCCACGTCGATTTATCCAGATCTCACCTGCTCTCGGCTCGACCGACAAGGAAGAGGAGAAAGATCAAGGAATTCCCCGCGAGCACATGCCACCTTCGGCCCTGACTTTGACACTGAGAGGTATGTGACCCTTTCCCTTTCTCCCCTAAACCCTGAGAGCCGGCTGAGTGTTGCATCAGAACCAGATGTGTCCCCATGAGTGTAAGTATGCGTCTGTGGATTAGACCGTTGGGCCGGAGCCCACTGGTGTGATGGGGCCAGAGTGACCCCTCGTGACCTCAGAGCCTGCAGCCATGCCGACAGGAAGGGCTCGCAATTGGCTTCAGCTGTGACCCGCCTCCTCAGAGCTCATTAAGACAAACTGTTTTTAAAGTCTATATGGCTTACGCTATCATCAGCACTAACACTCTGCAGCTGAGAGGTCGGGGGTGGAGGGGGAGGAAGAGAGAACTGAAGTAGTGAAAGGCGAGAAACAGCAGTGAAGAAAAACTAAAAGTGTAAAGGAGGAGGAACTGGGCTAAAGTAGAGAAAGGATAAGAGAGAAAAGTCTGTGTCAATTCTAAATAGTATGCAATTCCAAAACTTAGTACTGTGTCTAACCATATCTAGATGGAGATCAACAGAAATCATTTGTTGATGTGAAACAATATTGCAATAATTGTTACCTGATCAGGATAAAACATTAAAATGGTTTATTTCCCAGTGCATTCTGGGTAACCACAAATGCCACAGTATGCTATTTTGTTTAAAAGAAGAGGAATTTGTGATTGTTCAGCTTTTTTTTAAAAGTCGCTTATGCTCACCAAGGTTGCATTTATTCAAAAACACAGTACATAAATATGAATAAAAATTAAGTTAAATAAGTGAAATATTATTACAATTTAAAACTCCTTTCTATTTTAATATAATTTATTCCAGTGATGGCAAAGCTGAATTTTCAGCATCATTACTCCAGTCTTCAGTGTCACATGATCCTTCAGAAATCATTCTAATATGATGATTTGCTGCTCAAAAAACATTTCTTATTATTATCAATGTTGAAAACGGTTGTGCTGCTTAACATTTTTGTGGAAACCTTTTTTTTTTTTTTTTTTTCGGATTCTATGATGAATAGAAAGTTCAAATGAACAGCATTTATTTGAAATAGAAATATTTTGTAACATTAGAAATGTATATATGTATATATACATAAACCTCTCTGTACTTAATAAAAGCAGCCACAGTGTCCAGCGCTAACATTATTAAACATAGGTTTAACATAAGTTACATATTTAAGAAAACAAATTTTGGTTTTCATTGGAACATTGTTCAGAGTCTGGTTGTGAGGAATCAATGAGCGCGAGTATGTGTACTCCTCCTGCCATTGCTCCTTTTCTGCTCTGCCATCACTGGTTTTTACCACAAGTTCTCTCTTTCATATGCCTGTCCGTTCATTTTTCCATCCTTTCCACTCGTCCTTCTCTTTCTCTTTCATCCAGGATGAGAAGCAGCTCCCCTCTGAGCTTATAGAGTGTGTTTTTGGCAGTTGTGTCCAATTCGTGTATGCGAGTGTGTGCGTGTTTGTGAAAGCAAAAAAGAAAGGGAGAAAAAGAGAGAAAGACAGAGTTTTGAGTAGAAGAGCCTGCTGTGCTAGATTAATACTGGACGCTCGGAGGGGGGCTTCCCCCATTCATTACTGACTGATGCCCATACCAAATTGATTTATGGAAGCGGCCCTTAATCAATTATGTGTGGAGAGAGAGAAAAGAGAGAAGAATGCAGGGAGAGGGCAATAAGAGAGCGCAGAGAGGTAAGATAAAATAAGAGAGGTGAGGAAAAATGGGGCAGGGAGGTGTTGATGTAGTTTGCCCCTGGAGTGCACCATGGTGGGATGTTGAACTAAGCGGTGTGGTTTAGAGCTGGTTAGCTACATTGTGCGGTTGCGACGTGTTGCTGTTTGTGAGGGGATGTTATTTTTCAGTGGAGGTTTGGAGTGTTGTGTTGAGTTTGCTCTATATAGTGGTTTGCAGTAACTGGCTATATAAACAGTGCTGAGGAGAGGATCACACGTATCCCTTCTGAACTGTGTGTTTGTGCATCAAGTGCTCAAGGAAGCCAGTGTTGGGATGTCACAGGAAGCACTTGAAGCTACAGGTTTGAATGGTGTGTTTGATGAAGCTCTGTTTACAAATGAACAATTTCACTATGTAAACTTAGTTTTCACATCTTTTGAAGGAAATGCAAGTGACTCACCTCACAATTCTGGTTCTGTTCTGTTGCTATGCTGTGTTCTCAGAAGTTGCTAGGGTGAGTCAAAAGAGCTGATAATCAGAAAGGGCACACAGATGTGCTCTGTAGAGGAAAAGAAGAAAAAGTCAGTTTTGTACATTAATAAGAAAGTTTGCAACAAAAGTGTTTGCCTTACAAAAGTTGCTAGATTTTGTTGCCATGAAGGGTTATGAATGATTTGTAGCGCAATACTATCAGTGCTCGGTAGTAACATTACATGAAATCTGGATTATGTAATCAGATTCCAAAAAATAAGTACTTGTAATTGTTACGTTTTAAAATACTACAGACTACGGTTACTTTAATTACATGATTACGTGTTATACTCACAATGGCATTGAATTATTCATAATTCATTGATTCTCCCTACTACTACTTTTTATCTCTAAAATGTTCCTTTCTATACAAGTCTACTGCTTATATTCGTTCAGAAGGTCTTCCAGGTTTGTGAAATTGCACACACAGACCAGCCACTAGTCATGTGACCCACACAACATTTGATCACTGCATTTACTTTTAAGAAGTGTTTTTTCAACATTGCACAGCTCAACACATTAATTGTTCATTTTAATTATCACTCATTGAGTTATTTAACCATGTATTACTGTCTTTGGAAGGCTTTTGTCTTTCAAACACATTACAATGTACAAATTCGCGTAATTTCATATTTACATGCAATGCAGGGATTCCCCAACTGTTTTGTCAGCTTGAACCTCTTTGACCTAATATATTTACTTGAAGTAACCCCAGATAATTAATAAGTTAGGTCAATAATAAAATGAAGTCCATAATAATAATAAAAATAATAAATTAAATTGAAGTTCACAGTTCTCTGATGTCCGTTGTGGTCACATGACATGCAGGTAAACAAATAATTTAAAATATTTTTAGGAAGTGTTTCATTTTGATTGTTTTTATTTTAAAATTATTTTAATAAAAAAAAATATGATTTAATTTATTAATAGCTTTACATTAAACTCACAAAACCCCTGCAGTTCTAACACAAACCCATGCAGTTTGGGAACCCAGACGTAATATAATATTTAATGCATTTCATGTTGTTGATGAAATTTTCTTTCTCTTTGTATTTTTATATCAATATGGTGCAAGATTATCCTATTCAAATCATTGTGATAAACGAGTTAGATTAAAAGTTATCTAAAATTAGTCAATTACCTTAAATGTGTAATGTAATGGATTACGTTACTAACTACAATTTTTGTCATGCAATTTGAAATCATTAACTACAAATTGTAACTAATCTACCCAGCACTGACTGCTATGTGGTAACTAGTTGTGATTCCCTTTGCATCATGGGATTTACTGTAGGTTTTTTTTTTATTTATTTATGTATATTTCTATATTTACCATAATGGCCTCTTTGGAGCCAATGCATCATTTTTTTATTTCTCTCATTTTAACCTGTTTTTCCTTCTTAAGTCTAATCACTTAGAAAAATAATTGCACACCTTGTGCACACAACAAGCTGCATAATTTTAGCCATCTTTCATGTCTGTAATGCATGCGCATGCGAGTTATGCTAAAGTTGAATACTTATGGGTTATGAGTTTGTTAAAATCCCCCACCCTAAGTATGTTTAATTGTAATAGTGATGCTCACAATCAGAACACTTTACAAAGCTCTTGTCAAGCTAGCTGTGTTGTGCATAATATGATATAGTTATAGGGTGTGTGTGTGTGTCCACATTTGTGTGACAGACAGAGGAGTGGAGTGTATGGAGTGTTTTAAAAAGCTCTTGTCATGCTGCTGCTATTGTCTGCTGGAGAGGGCAAGGGGGTGCGTGAGGAGGGGGCCGTTCACGCTGTGAGCCTGTTTCTCCGGCCTGTCAGAACTCTATCTGAGACTCAGCCGGAACTAATCAACTCCAATAGGCCTCCCCACTACCCACAATGCACCGTGCCTCGCTGGGGGCCGGTTGGTGGGAACAGAAGGAATGAGCATAAAAACCCCTCCTTCCTCTCACACACTCCTGGTCTACACCTCTTTTTCGCTGGCCCGCACAGCACACAACACTCCCACTGTCTCTCAGTGCTGTAATAATAAACACTTGCAATAATATTTTCACAGCAAGCAAAAGCTGGCCTCAGATCACAGCTCCGCACAGCTGCGGCGGACACTTGCCTGGACACACGCAAATTCATTCACTCTTTTCACACACACAATCAGATATGTGTAAGTAAACTGTACGACATGTGCTTCTGGGTACAAACATTATACAATTCAAGTGTCTCTGTTTGGTTCATGATATCTACAACGCACAATCTACACTACTGAAAACAATTTGTTTGTTCGTGCATTAAGATGGTTTACAAGGCTTATTAATATTACATACAAACTTTATAAAACAGATTATACAAGGCCACAGTTCACTTCGTGGCTTCTGATTGGTCAATGGTAAAAAAAAAGAAAAAAAAAAGGATATTGTATACAACCACCTTCAACACCTACTCAAAACTTCACATACAAACAAGAGGAAAAAGTACAATTATAAAAAAACATGATTTTAAAAAATATATTAAAATTAAATCAGTACTACTGATAAACCCCAAAATATAGCAACAAAACTATGACTTGAAACACCTGTTGAAACACTACTATTCAAAAGTTTGGGGTAAGTAATTTTTTTAAGAAATTAATATTCAGCAAGGATGCATTCAATTTATCAAAAGTGACTGTAAAGACATGCTTCCATACTCAATACAAGCAGACATATATATGTGGGCCCTCATGAGATGTGCATAATATTAAAATATTTCTATTTCAAATAAATTAATTTTATATTAATAAAAAAAAAAATCCTAATTAAAAATGTATCACGGTTTCCACGCAAATATTAACACATTCTAGCATATTAGAATCAAATCATCATATTAGAATGATTTCTGAAGGATCATGTGACACTGAAGACCGGAGTAATGATGCTGAAAATCCAGCTTTGCCATCACAGGAATAAATTACATTTGAAAATATATTCAAATAGAAAACTGTTATTTTACATTGTAATAATACTTCACAATTTTACTGTTTTCACTGTAGTTTTATCATATAAATGCAGCCTTGGTGAGCATAACAAACATCTATTAATAACATTTAAAATCTTAATGATTACAAGCTTTTGAACAGTACAGTTAGCAAAATGCTTTTTAAAATCGTTGAAGACTGAATATAGCATATCACAGCAACTTTATTTTTACATTTGGAAGACCATTAATTCAAGGAATTCAATGCAAACTGCTAATATCATACCAACTACATAAATACAAACGATAAAGGAACTTATAAAACAAACTCTTCAAGGTGTGAGCGTGAAAAATGAGCAGAATTCCCCTTATAACTTACATGCACAGCTGGTAGAAGACTACTTGGTTTATTGAAAAAATTAGGAGACTAAAACTAGTAGGAGACCCAGTTGTTTAATTTTTTCCCCCCTTAATTCTTCTTTGTTTTTGTTTCCTTTCTATCTAGTTGTGCTCTGTTATTTAAAGTTTGTAACTAATTTTGAATTGCCTTATTGTAATTGTGTTTCTTGCAATAAAAAAAAAAAAAAACTGAAAAACTTACATTCACAGCGGTGAATGTCCCGAAGCACAACAGAGTTTCTACTGCCCTCTTCTGGGGACTGACATTAACTGATATTCAGACTGTCACCATCATGATAGGAATGAGAGAATTGTCAGAAAGACTGAAGGAAGTGAGAGTTAAAGAGATAAAATAAAATAAAATCTCTTTATAAATTCTCACTAACTATACATTATAGACTATAAATGTTTATTGCTTAGATTTTAAATGTTTAGTTGTACACATTAGGATTACCATGAAATATGATTTTGACAAATCAGGCAAATGTCAAAGACATCTGCTGCTCCAAACCTTCCATCAGAGTTTCCTGTGTGTCACTCTTGCCACAGAGGATATTGCGTCAAGTGCTGATGAAACAGAACATGCAAGTGGATGTGCTTCATTGGGAAGTGAGAGGGTGTTGTGGCTCTTCATGAAGGTGAAGTGGGTGTAGATTTAAATGTGTTAAAGAAGAACCAGTCAGCATCAACCCTCCCATCCCCCCTACTCATTATAAGAGCTCCTCATTGTTTTAAACAAGTGTGCCAATGAATAAGTGGGTATGTGAACATGAATGAATGTGTATTTAACCCAGCATGGATTTGAGTGTTTGAATATGGGAGGTGAAGGGTGTTATTGAATTCATGCGTTTTCAAAAGTTTCAAGAGTGAGAAATGATAAAGACTAAAATGTGTGTTGACTTTCTGTTACCATTTCATTAGGAGCTCACTTGTTTTTAGGATTAATACAAATGTAATATTGTTAATAATAATTGATCAGTTATTATAATGAATTGTAAACACACTTATGTGTGCATATGTTCACTGTGATGTTTTTTCAATGTTCATGAGTGTATGTGTGTGTGTGAGTGGAGGGTTGGGGGTGTAGCAGACCTATTGACTCCTGAATGGATGAAATAAAGACCAGCACATGGGAATGAGCTCTTGGCTCTTGGTGGGGACGGAGCATTGAGATGCACTGGTGTGGGATTAATCCTCCATTCATCCTCTCCTCCACTCAGCCGTTCTTGCCACAAAGGGCCCCACCCTGTGTATGAAGGGTTTCCGTGACGACCCCTAACCTGGCATTTTGCACTGCTATTCCCAACCACTTTATGAGAGCACACAGTTACTTTGTTCAATATTTACTCCTCCTCATATCCCTCAGATACCCCCTCCCTTCCAAAAACACTTGGACATATTACACAGGGTAGTGATCAGTGAAGTGCCCCCCTGGTATAAACTGTGGGATATTAAGCTGGAAGAGGAAATAGATTAGTTTCAAAATTCTGTATAACCATTACCTGACATTTCCATTCACAGTGATACAGAGCAGGGAACTCCTCTCAATCACCACAAGGAGCCCGTTTAATGTCTCATCCCATGGACGCTGCCTTTTTTTCTTTTCAAACAGTGTCTCCATCATAACATTGATGCATTATAGGAACCACATAGACCACATGGTGAGCGCTCCCCATTTAGCACTGCTTTGCTTCAGTAACCAATCTAGAGCTGTAGGCAGTGTTGTTGTAGTATTATTTATATACTATTATAGAATTTATTAATATTTTGAATTGGCATTTATTTTACATTTTCAGTTTAAGTTTACGTTTACGTTAGTAATTTTGTTATGTGCTTTTGTCAACTAGTTTTTGGGGGTTTATATTTATATCTAGCTTTAAAGGCCCACTGAAGTGCCTTGAAATGCGCAGCATTTTAAATAGCCAATAGCGTTTAGTTTATGGTTCACAGTCTGGCCAGAACCATTGAGCTCAGTAAAGCCGCAGTTTCCTCCTAATCTCTAACAGTTTCTCCTCCTGATCTCCTTCATATCGCTTTAAAAGCTTTAAAGCATTCTCTGCAAAATTCAACTGAGATCTTTTACGTTCTCTGGACTGGAACTGTGGCGGTTCGCGTGACACTAACGTGAAACCAGACTTCATTAGCCCCAATGGAAAGCATATTTACACTGTCTGAATTGTTCCCTATGCCCTATATAGTGCACTATGTGCCATTCACCATGTAGAAAACAGTAAATGTGTGAACAAGTGACTGGTTTTAGCATCTTTTTATAATGTAGGGGGCAGGACCCTTTACATTCCAGAGAGCATTTGATTGGACAAAAAATCTGATGAGAAGCTGAAGTTCAGAGTGATGTCATCAAAATCATTGATCCATTTTGGCAGAAGTGAGAGACTAAGTTTTGAATGCTTCTAAATGCGAATTTTGTCATTGTATTGGAGCACACTAGCTAATCGATAACAGTAAGGCTAACATTCATACTAAGAACCAAAAAAATTCATTTATTTTTCAGTTTTAGTAATTTTATCACTTCAACCTTTTACTTAGTTGCCAACGCCAAGGCAGCATTTTGATATGCATTTTGACATTTGATTTCAGCTTTATTTACTGTATATACTTATATAAAAAATATACACAAATGTAGCAGTGTTTTTGTATATTGGTAATAGGCTATGTTTTATGTTATAGCTTACATTTATACAATTTATTCAATGCAATAATATTTGGCAAAAACAATGGTTTGATATTTTTTGCATGCAGGTTTACCTTTTACGTGTTTGCAGTGATGTATTTCATAAATAATTGTTTAACAGTTTACATTTTACTTAAAAACTTATATAATAGGCGATAACATCATATTCCATTGTTTCAACTTACCTATAGTGTGATAACATGCCCACAACAATCAGTGTGTTCTTAGTGAACTGTATTTTATTCTTATAGGCAATAACAGAGTGTATTAGGTATTAAGAGGGTGGGTGTGTGTATGTGTGTATTGGGGGGTCTAATGCTATTTCATGCATTCTGAATTATTTACACTGTTAAAGAGTTTGATTCTCATGTTAAACATGGCCAAAAAAAAAAAAAAAAAAAAAAAAAAAAAAATGAGTTGCACGTATAACGTATTTCTGTTCCTTCAGGATTCGAATAAGTATCGGAAAGTTTTTTTCGAGTATGGCCATGCATGATGTTAAAATGGGTGGAATTCCTTGTATGGGCACTTCTCCCTGTTGAACGCCATCAACGAGCTTCGTTCGGGTTACAGGAGCCGTCAGCAGCGCTGTCATTTTAGACCACGAAATCAACAATGTCACTAAAAAGTGTATTTCTGGTTGAGGGAAAGATACCCTTGTTCAGCTTCCCAAATAACCCAGAGTTAAGGAAAGGATGCAGTTTTGTTCCCAGCCATAAGTCGAAACCGCAGGTGGTGAGTGAAACTGCATGTCTGTGTTTTGTTGGCAATCGGCGGGTAAGTGCATATAATGTAAACAACACGAACGTAATCTAAAGTTCCCTTTCAGTCAGTACACTACGAGTTACGTCAGTTACTGACGGAATGGGGGTTTCGCTTAGAAGCCAATCGCCTTTGAGCTCTACAAAACGAGCCAATGGCATGAAAATGCCATGGGTCTGCGGAATTTGCATGCCGCAACCCCGCCCCACGGCGTGGGTATAAAGGGCGTTGCGTGGCAATCTCGCATTATGTTTTTGCTTCAGAGCCGAGTTTACTGCCTGAGCGCTTCCTCTTCAAGACGAGTTTCTCTCCAGAGTGTTGGTGTTACGGCACGTTCCAGCGAGTTCCGCATTTCCTGTCTGATCTGTGCAGTGATCGAGCACAGCGTGCGCGTTCTCCCTGGGTGCTTCGGCATTCTGCAGAGCTTTTCACTCCTCTCTAAAAGAGCTGCACGTGGCACGTCTTTTTAAAGATGGCTCGCCCGTGCTCCGTTTCTGGGTGCGGTCGACTGGTACCTCCGTTTGATGGTCATGATCGCTGTTTGGCGTGCTTGGGCCTCGTGCACGCTGAACGCGCGTTCATGGATGAGTCATGTTCTCACTGCGGGAACATGACCATCTCAGTGTTGCGATCGAGACTCCATGATCTCCGTAATGGGGGGAGAGTCCCCTCTACCACACCCCAATCTACTTCCTCCACTGGAGGGGGTACTTTGGCTGGTGGTCAGGGTGATCTGAGGGTTACGGTGTGGAACAACCCGACGAATCCTCCTCGGGCCACACCCCCTTCCTGCACACTGCAACCCGTGGTGTTGCCTGATGAGGGCGCCGGGGCTTCCCGTTCGGGGCCCTGCGTTTCATTTGGCACACCCGCGGAGGATGCTATGTCGATCGCCGCATCACAAGGTGGGCTGGATTCCTCCGGAGATGACGATTCGGCTGTGTTGCCTCCTTCGGGAGTTTCAGCATTGCCCGAGTCCGATCCGGAACTCACAGCCATGCTTGCCCGGGCGGCCGAGACGATTGGGCTTGTGTGGAACCCTCCGCCATGTCCCGAGCGTTCCCGGCTAGATGATTGGTATCTGGGGGCGGCCCGTGCCGAAGGCGCCCGTCAGCCCCCAGTGCCCTTCTTCCCGGAAGTGCATGAAGAGGTGTCGATATCGTGGAAGTCTCCCTTGACTTTTCGCGATCGCTCGGCAACCACTTCCGCCTTCACTGCCCTCGATGGCGGCGCGGTGAAAGGGTACACTGGGGTTCCCCCTGTTGAGCGCTCTGTTGCGATGCAACTGTGTCCACAGAGTGCTGCGACATGGTGCGGTGACCCAAAGCACCCGTCCAAAGCCTGTAGATTCACGTCCACATTGACGGCGAAGACCTACAGAGCTGCGGGCCAGGCCGCGTCCGCCCTGCATGCCATGGCCACCCTACAGGTCTATCAGGCCAAGGTGCTCAGGGACATGCACGAGGGCAATGCTGACCCTGCATTAATGCAAGAGTTGCGGACGGCCACCGACCTCGCTCTACGGGCGACGAAGGTGACCGCTCGCTCTCTCGGTCAGGTGATGTCCACTTCGGTGGTCCAGGAGCGACATCTATGGCTCAACCTGGTTGATGTGGGAGAATCTGAGCGAACACGTTTCCTCAATTCTCCCATTTCCCAGGCTGGGCTATTCGGCGGGGCGGTCCAGGACTTCGCCCAACAGTTCTTGACTGCTCAGAAGCAGACTGAGGCAATTAAACACATTCTGCCCCGGCGGCCAGCTGCTGCCTCCACCCAGCCGCCGGCCCAGAAGCCTCAGTCTGCTCCCCGCCGAGGCCGCCCCCCAGCGACTCCCACCCCTCCTGCCCGGCCCCAGCAGCAGCCTTCATCCGGGCCGAGGCGTGGAGGACGTCGCAGAAGGCGGCCCCGCCCGTCCCAGCCCCCCAGCCTGCCAAACGGCAGTCTAAGCAGCGGTCCTGAGACGGGCGGCTCGGAGGTGACTTCGGTTCTTTCCCAGGAGATGGTAGCAGGACCACTCCTTCCCCTGGTGGAGGGCCGGGGGAGAATCTTTTGTTTTCCCAAGAAAGAACTGATTTTCTCACCTCCGAGCCTCAAGAGGGCGCGGCTGGCAGTGCGCGACGCCCCATGGCCTCGCCGCTCTCGGCCCCCTCTGTCGCCAGCCCCCTGGCAGACGAGACCCCCGTGGAACGCTGGTCCTTCCCTGGTCTCCTCTGTCAGGGCGCGGAATTCGACCCCGCCCACACCCCGGGACGCTCCCATGCCTCCCTTGTCTGGGCCGGTCATTCCGCCTCGCTGCCCCATCGGGGGTACGCCGGTGGTTCGCATGACCCCGCTGGTTCAGTTCTTGGGAGCCTGGCTAGCGCTTCCCAACCTGTCCAGTTGGCTCGCTCGCACCATCCGGCTCGGCTATGCGATTCAGTTCGCTCGGTCTCCTCCCCGCTTTCGGGGAGTCCGCTACACCGTGGTGGGTGGCAATGCCCCTGTCATGCGTGCGGAGGTCGACACCCTACTGGCGAAGGGTGCGATCGAGATCGTCCCTCCAGCCGAGATGAAGTCCGGCTTCTACAGCCCTTACTTCATTGTACCCAAGAAAACCGGTGGGTTACGGCCAATCCTGGACCTGCGCGTCTTGAACCGAACCCTGCACAGGCTTCCATTCAAGATGTTGACAGCCAAACGTATTTTCGAGTGCGTTCGTCCCTCGGATTGGTTTGCAGCGATCGACCTGAAGGACGCGTACTTTCATGTCTCCATTCTTCCTCGACACAGACCGTTTCTACGGTTTGCCTTCGAGGGGCAGGCATATCAGTACACGGTTCTCCCCTTCGGGCTAGCCCTGTCCCCTCGCGTCTTTACGAAGATTGTCGAGGCAGCCCTTGTGCCGCTCAGGCAACACGGGGTTCGCATCCTGAACTATCTCGACGACTGGCTGATTCTAGGCCACTCTCGGGATCAGGTCTGCGAACACAGGGATCTGGTGCTTCAGCACCTCGCCCGTCTGGGCCTTCGGGTCAACTGGGAAAAGAGCAAACTCTCCCCAGCGCAGAGGATCTCTTTTCTCGGTATGGAAATCGACTCGGTCGCCATGTTCGCGCAGCTTACGAGCGAGCGCGCGCAGTCTCTGCTGACTTGTCTTCGCCAGTTCGAGGGCAAGAGTGCGGTTCCACTGAAACTTTTTCAGAGGCTCCTGGGGCATATGGCGTCAGCAGCCGCGGTGACCCCGCTTGGTCTGCTCCATATGAGACCGCTTCAGCACTGGCTTTGCGATCGAGTCCCGAGATGGGCATGGCAACACGGCACCCTCCAGGTCCCAGTGACCCGAGCCTGCCGTCAGACCTTCACCCCGTGGTTGAACCTCAGTTTTCTACGGGCAGGTGTTCCCCTAGAACGAGTTTCCAGGCATGTTGTTGTCACAACAGATGCCTCTTCCACGGGCTGGGGCGCCATGTGCAAGGGACATGCTGCCGCGGGCTCCTGGATAGGACCCCAGCGCCTATGGCATGTCAATTGCCTCGAGTTGCTGGCCGTACGTCTTGCCCTGCACCGCTTTCGAGCCCTGCTCAAGGACAAACACGTTCTGGTCCGTTCAGACAGCACGGCAACAGTAGCGTACATCAACCGACAAGGTGGTCTACGCTCCCGCCGGATGTCGCAACTCGCCCGCCATCTCCTCCTATGGAGTCAGAAGCATCTGAGGTCGCTTCGTGCCGTTCACATCCCGGGAGACCTGAACTGCGCAGCCGACGAGCTGTCGCGGTTCCAGCCGCTCCCGGGGGAATGGAGACTCCATCCCCAGACGGTTCAGCTGATTTGGGAGCAGTTTGGCGACGCACAGATAGATCTGTTTGCCTCCCGCGACTCTTCCCATTGCCGCTGGTACTATTCCCTGACCGAGGGGACCCTCGGCACGGATGCACTAGCGCACAGCTGGCCGCGGGGCCCACGCAAATATGCGTTTCCCCCAGTGAGCCTTCTCGCACAGGTTCTGTGCAAGATCAGGGAGGACAGGGAGCAGGTCCTTTTGTTCGCCCCATATTGGCCCGGCCGGACCTGGTTCTCAGAACTTGTACTCCTTGCGACAGCACCTCCCTGGTCGATCCCTCTGAGACAGGACCTCCTGTCTCAGAGACGGGGCACCATATGGCACCCGCGTCCCGACCTGTGGAACCTCCACGTGTGGAACCTGGACGGGACGCGGCAGGTTTGAGTACCCTGCCACCTCAGGTGGCGGCTACCATCACTTCCGCTAGAGCCCTGTCTACCAGACAGGCCTATGCGTTGAAGTGGAACCTCTTCGTCACCTGGTGCTCCTCTCGGCGAGAGGACCCCAGAAGATGCTCGATCGGGTCCGTGCTCTCCTTCCTCCAGGAAGGGTTGGAGCGAAGGCTGTCTCCCTCCTCCCTGAAGGTCTATGTGGCTGCTATTTCAGCTCATCATGACCTGGTGGACTCTAAAACGGTTGGACAGCACGACCTGGTCAGTAGGTTCCTCAGAGGTGCGAGGAGGTTAAATCCTCCTCGCCCACCTCAGGTACCCTCTTGGGACCTAGCAGTGGTCTTAGCTGCCCTGCAAAAGGCTCCCTTTGAGCCATTGCAGTCAGTCGAGCTGAATTTCCTTTCATTGAAAGTGGCGCTCCTGACTGCTTTGGCCTCCATCAAGAGGGTAGGGGACCTGCAGGCATTTTCGGTTGACGAAGCGTGCCTGGAATTCGGGCCGGCCAATTCTCACGTCATCCTGAGACCCCGGCCTGGATACGTGCCCAAGGTTCCCACCACTCCCTTCAGGGACCAGGTGGTGAACCTGCAAGCGCTGCCCTTGGAGGAGGCAGACCCAGCCTTGGCACTGCTCTGTCCAGTACGCGCCCTTCGCGCTTACGTAGACCGGACGCAGTGTTTCAGGACCTCAGACCAGCTCTTTGTCTGTTACGGAGGGCAGCAGAAAGGGAAGGCTCTCTCCAAGCAGAGGTTGTCCCACTGGATAGTGGACGCCATTGTCCTGGCATATCAAGTCCAGGGCATGCCATGCCCCCTCGGGGTAAGAGCACACTCCACCAGGAGTGTTGCCTCCTCTTGGGCTCTAGCGCATGGCGCCTCGCTAACAGACGTTTGTAGAGCTGCAGGCTGGGCGACACCCAACACATTCGCAAGATTTTATAATCTCAGAGTGGAGCCTGTATCCTCTCGTGTACTCGCCCCTACTGGCCAGTAACCGGACAGGCTCAGGTGTCTTCGCTTGCTGCGCCATTCCACTCCGCGGACTGGATGCGTGCGCTATTCCTCTCAGGTGAGCTTCCCAGTAAGCCCTGAGCTCCTCCAGCACTGTCGATGTCGTCACCAGAGCGAGTGCCCCTTCAGGCCACCCCTCGTGTTCGGCTAGGTGCCTCCGTGTGCATGGTTCCCCCGCTGGGTAACCCCCACATGTGTATTTCCACGGTAAGTCTCTTGTAGCTCGTGTCTTCCCTTGGCAAGACACCTTGCCACGCCTGGGGTTGAAATTTTCCACCTTCGGCTGGATACCCCAGAGTGTTCCCTATGCAGCTCCTTCGGGTCATAGGTGTATTCTTCAAGCCCCCCCCTTTTGGGTTGGCATTGTGTTGCATTCTCCACGTGGGATATGCTTCCCAGTGTACCTTGGTAGCGTTGAGCCTAGCCCCTCGTTCGTGCCACACTCACGGCAGGGAGCCCGGGTCAGCGCAGGACGCTGGAAGACAGCCGTCATGGCGAGATTGTATTGGACCCCCATTCCGTCAGTAACTGACGTAACTCGTAGTGTACTGACTGAAAGGGAACGTCTCGGTTACGTATGTAACCCTCGTTCCCTGAAGGAAGGGAACGGAGACGTTACGTCCCCCTGCCATGACCGCTGTACCGCTGGAACTGGCCGGGCGCTCATGCCTCGGCTCTTCAGCAGGTAAACATAATGCGAGATTGCCACGCAACGCCCTTTATACCCACGCCGTGGGGCGGGGTTGCGGCATGCAAATTCCGCAGACCCATGGCATTTTCATGCCATTGGCTCGTTTTGTAGAGCTCAAAGGCGATTGGCTTCTAAGCGAAACCCCCATTCCGTCAGTAACTGACGTAACGTCTCCGTTCCCTTCCTTCAGGGAACGAGGGTTACATACGTAACCGAGACGTTATCCAGGGATAATGCGATGATGTGTGTGTGTGCTTGTGAGTGACTCTTTAGCTCCGCCCACTGCACGCCTTCATGAGTTCGGCTATTTTCGGAAAGAATCGGTACAGCGTATCTGTCTTTTATAAATATGATACAACTAAAGACTCTTCGAGATATGAATGATGCAGTAGGCTACTATTTAATAGGTACCCGAGATTAACATGAGACTGGCAGAAACTGTGTGTGTTATGCCCCCTTTAACGAAAGCAGGCTAAATGAAAGCTCAAGAGCGGTCACGATCGTCACGTCCATATAATTTAATATTTAAAGTGTATACTATCTCAAAATCAGACACTCTACTCAGAAATCCCACGTTCATTAAAGATTAATCTTCAAAACGAGCTGAGATTTTAACTTTTGATTATGAATATGAAACTTGTTGACTCAGATTTGAAGCTGTCTCTAGCTGCTCACCACTTCCAGGAAGTGGTACACTGAGGAACTGCTCGAGACACTTTATGAGAAACTTTGGCATTTAGCCGATGTATTAAACTCTGGTAACTCTAGTAGTAAGTACAGAAAGCGAATGACGTTGTCAAATGTCTGTCTCAGAGCGTCGGGATTTCCATTAACTGAACTGACATGGATGAATCGCGTGGAATATGAAAATTAAACATTTGAATTTACTTCTTATAGTTTGAAGATTAGTTTTAATTATGCCCATATAACATTGAGATGGCTTCCTCACTCGAGAGACCCCATAATTCGGGTAAGTTTCATGTTGATATAATCTATCTATCTATCTAATCTATCTATCAGTGGTGTGCGGTGTTTTTTTATATACATCAAATGTTAATTTATGTCCCTGTTACACAATTTTCCTGGTTAAATAAACATTACATAAAAAGAGAGACTATTAGAGGAGAGTTCTATTTTGTATCTTTATATTATGTTCTATTTATTAAAATCAAGTTTTTACACATTTTTATATTTATATCAAAATAATAACCAAATGCAGTAACAATACATATTATTTGTGAACTAATGTTCGGCTTTTCTTTTTAATAGTAAACTTATTTTCAGCCGTCATCAAGCTTGTAGTACGTGTAGGCTACACTGTAACGTTACACAGACACGACGATGTACCTTTAATTTCCCCAAGCTGTTTGCTCACTAAAACCCCACAGTCATCATGTATTCAGGTAATTTCACGTTTGATTTTGACGTGACATAATGCGGTGATATCTAAATGGCTGTGTTGTTTACTTACTTTTTCATTAGTCTTCCCATAACGCATCATTATCTTCATTCAGGCCGATCCGTGAACGCGCACGAAAACAAGAGGCGGGATTTATCGCATGGAACAATCATATCCAATTATAACCCATCATATCCAATCATAGCGCAATGGAGGCATTGCCTCCTCTCACGTGACTTTTCCCCATTCATTTTAATTACCTAGCACAAAATTCAGCGCACGTTTTAGGGTATCTGCTTTTAAGGCAATAGGGAGAGAGGAGGCGCGCCTCCCGCTGTAACTTCACCTGCGGGTGTCGCTGTTGGACAGTATTACTTTATTTTTACTTTATTTTACAATTGTAATCGTCAAATTTAGTAATTTTGCTTTGTTTTATTTTTGTAATATCGATTATTTTCTCATTCAGTTTTTTTAGGAGGCACTGCCTCCCTTGCCTCCTTGGATGCTATCTATCTATCTGTCCGTCCGTCCGTCCATATGTGATGGATATACACTCACCTAAAGGATTATTAGGAACACCTGTTCAGTTTCTCATTAATGCAATTATCTAATCAACCAATCACATGGCAGTTGCTTCAATGCATTTAGGGGTGTGGTCCTGGTCAAGACAATCTCCTGAACTCCAAACTGAATGTCAGAATGGGAAAGAAAGGTGATTTAAGCAATTTTGAGCGTGGCATGGTTGTTGGTGCCAGCCGGGCCGGTCTGAGTATTTCACAATCTGCTCAGTTACTGGGATTTTCACGCACAACCATTTCTAGAGTTTACAAAGAATGGTGTGAAAAGGGAAAAACATCCAGTATGCGGCAGTCCTGTGGGCGAAAATGCCTTGTTGATGCTAGAGGCCAGAGGAGAATGGGCCGACTGATTCAAGCTGATAGAAGAGCAACTTTGACTGAAATAACCACTCGTTACAACCGAGGTATGCAGCAAAGCATTTGTGAAGCCACAACACGCACAACCTTGAGGCGGATGGGCTACAACAACCGGGTACCACTCATCTCCACTACAAATAGGAAAAAGAGGCTACAATTTGCACGAGCTCACCAAAATTGGACAGTTGAAGACTGGAAAAATGTTGCCTGGTCTGATGAGTCTCGATTTCTGTTGAGACATTCAGATGGTAGAGTCAGAATTTGGCGTAAACAGAATGAGAACATGGATCCATCATGCCTTGTTACCACTGTGCAGGCTGGTGGTGGTGGTGTAATGGTGTGGGGGATACACTTTAGGCCCCTTAGTGCCAATTGGGCATCGTTTAAATGCCACAGCCTACCTGAGCATTGTTTCTGACCATGCCCATCCCTTTATGACCACCATGTACCCATCCTCTGATGGCTACTTCCAACAGGATAATGCACCATGTCACAAAGCTCGAATCATTTCAAATTGGTTTCTTGAACATGACAATGAGTTCACTGTACTAAAATGGCCCCCACAGTCACCAGATCTCAACCCAATAGAGCATCTTTGGGATGTGGTGGAACGGGAGCTTCGTGCCCTGGATGTGCATCCCACAAATCTCCATCAACTGCAAGATGCTATCCTATCAATATGGGCCAACATTTCTAAAGAATGCTTTCAGCACCTTGTTGAATCAATGCCACGTAGAATTAAGGCAGTTCTGAAGGCTTAAGGGGGTCAAACACAGTATTAGTATGGTGTTCCTAATAATCCTTTAGGTGAGTGTATATTCAGATTCTGTGCTGAATCAATCCTATCCGTCCGTCCGTCTGTTCTCTATGTGTCCATCCACACTGTTGTAGATAGATATAGATATATAGATATACTGGTCCTGGAGAACTTTTAAAGTTATATGTCTGTCTAATCATTTGAATTGATATGAAACATTAGATTTTAGATTTGTGAAATCTAAGTGGACACTTGAGTAAAAACTTGAGTGGCATCTTACCCCACTCTCCCTATATATAGGACCAGAGGAGAAGCCAACTGTGAAGGCCCGGCTCCTGTCTTCACAGATGCTTCTGGTGGATGCCCTCTATCACCTGGGTCCTCTGCTAGATTGTGTTATATCTGTAGGGCTGCTCTCTAGAGAAAACTGTTATGAAATTGACGCTGAGCGAACGCCACCCAACAAAGCCCGAAAACTTCTAGAGATTGTTGACGCTCAGATGGACGAAAGCAGTGCCTCTAGATTCATGGAGTGTCTGAGAAAATGCAAGAGACATTACCCGCGTCTACGAACCTGGTTGACAGAAGAAGGTATGCTATATCATTCATAAAGTTGCATTCTGTCTTAAAGCATGAATACAGTAGCATGATGTAAATACTAAAACATTTTGTGCTCTTATTTTAGATCAGTACCAAACAACATGTGTTCAGCAAGGTCCAACAGGTAGGACATTACATATTCTCAGCATTTCGACTTTTACTAAATCAATGTAAACATCTCCCAGCCCTCACCATTGTCATGTCTCCATGCAGAACGTCATCTACAGGCTCGACTTAGTGTTCTGAGCTCACGCTTGGGCTGTGCTGTTCTTCCAGTCTCCTACAATCTCTTCTCTAAAGGCATTCTGACTCAGTTGGAGTTGGAGAATATCGAAGCCATACTTATCCCAACCCAGCAAGCAAAAACCCTGCTGTCCATCTGCCTGAAGAAAGGAGAAAAAGCATGCAAGAGCTTTTACACAGCGCTACAAAATGAAGACAAACAGCTAGCTGAGGAACTTAATGGTCAGCAGCATTATTATTATAATCTAAATGCATGCAATTAATTATGCCATAAAAAAGTAATAAGCATCTGTTAGAACTCTTGATATTGTTTCAGCTAGGAATTCAGTCACCTGTTCTCAATTTTTCTTTCAATTTGTGCATTTTTCAGTGAATAGTTTGGTGGAAGACCTTAATAAAGAGCCTGAAGGTAGCTGCGTGCAGATAGCAGTGGAGGAAACCAGAGGTCACTTGAGGGCAGCTTTACCTTTGTCAGGTGATTCATATTTCAACACTACTCAGCTGAAATCACATTCTGGGGGGATACCACTGTCCAAAATGAATCTAAGATCTAAGTTTGCCGAACTGATGTTGTCCATGTCTGGTGTTGTTTTCATCAGGAGGCCTGCAGCAGGTCATGGCTCAACTGGGCTTGACTGTGGGGGATGAGATTAGGTTTAATATCTGTGAGGTTGGTGTGGCGGTGGGTTTGCCGCGCCGGACGGTCAGGGAATACCTTCTCGAAGGCGTCGCAATAGAAGACTCAGCCCAGCTGGAGGCTCTAGTGTCCCTGTATATGGAGAAGACGCAAGACGCAGACCGACTACGGAGCAGAGTGGCAGAACTCAGCCCTCAGTGTAAGTCATGGCCAATCAAGGGAAATCCATCTTGGGCTTGACCTTAGATTCTGTTTGATCAGTTCCATAAAGCTAATATTTATGTTAATATTTAAATTATTATTCATTTTTGTGTTTTTTTTTTTTTTTTTTAAGGCGTAGTTCACCTAAAATGAAAATTCTATCAGCTATTCACATGTCGTTCCAAACCTGTATGACTTTCTTTCTTCTGTGAATCAAAAAAGAAGATATTTTTAGAAATGTCTCTGTGTTTTTTGTCATGTGTATACATATAAAAAAAAAAAAGATTAATATATGTATAATCGCATGTATTGAGGTCTGAGTTTTCTTTTTATTTTATGGTCTCCCCACATATATTACATCTTTTCTTGAAAATGGCATAGGTTTTACAAAACTATATGAAACCAACATGAATGCCTCTGGTTGTCATCTGTAGGGGTCCAGCTCTCTGAGAGGGGGTGTCTGCTGTTGAGGCTGCTGCAAAAGGCTGAGACTCTCCTCCGCAGTGGGATCCACAGTCACCTGCACAGCTGGGACCACCTGCACGATCAGGACCACTTACGCAGCTGGGACCATCTGTGTCCTGGTGACTGCACGGATCAGCGCACTGTGTGGGCCATCTTTAGTTTTCTGGTGTGGGACTGCATGGCAGAAGTTTTGGAGGAGCCAGAGGCGAAGCCTAGCAGAGGCATACTAGGTATGATTGAGCAGCTGAGCGCCAGCGGCAGAGTGGAGGCTGCTTTGCTGCAGGAAGTGGAGCAGTGCTGGACTGAAGGGGATGCTGAGAGTCTGCTGCAAAGCGTGAGAGTCCTCGCTCAGGTGCTACGAGACCTGCATCCCCTCCAGGAAGGCCTCCAGCTGTCCTCTTCAGTTGAGGGGTTGTTTTCCTGCAGGCCCAGCAGGCTACACCGGGTCACTTCCTTCCAGGGAGTCTCTGTACGGGTCATCCGTAAAGCTCTGAGCAGCATGGTTCCATCCTCTTCAGACCAAGATGCAACCCTTCTAGCTAGACAGCATGTGGAGGCTTCTGTTCGTATCGCACGTCTCCTAGATGTGGTGCAGCCCATGCAAACCACCATTGACTTTTCAAACGCATCTATTGCTACAGTCTCTCAACATGTGCGGTTTGTCTTGTCAAATCCTGCTTTTAACTCCGAAGCCTTTGACGCTGGAGTCCGACATCGCTTACTTTCTGTGTTAGAGTTTAATCCTGAGCAGCTGGGTTTGGGCTCTCTCATGCAACTGCACCAGGAGACCCTATCCGAATTGCAGAGCTACTTACAACTCGGCGAGCACCACAACTTCCAGTTTATTCTGGAATCGGTACGGATAATCGGATCCGCAAAGCTGTTTTCCGTCAACAGGGTTCACGGGCCTGTCGCCATCGATAATGGGGTGGAGGAGGTCCTGCGTTTTATCACATCAGAACCCACGTCTTTCCTGGTACGGCTGCATTGCCTTTGCTATGAAGAGGAGAAGGGGCGCTTTAAGGTGTGCGAGCCACGCTGCGCATGCATGTATCTGCTCAAAGCAGAGGGGCTGCGCGACATGCAGTGGTGCGGCGGCAACGTTCTGGTCGAGGTAGGTGGGAAAGTGTGGGTCAGAGAGGGAGAAAGTGGCAGCTGGGATGAGTTACAGGCGCTGGCTCAGAGACACTCCGCTCAGCTCAGGGATGAAGGATGCTGCTTTAAAGTGAAGACCGCCGGTTTAGAGTGCGAGATCAAATTTATATATAGGAGTGGAAGGCTGTGGGCTGTGCCACATAGGGACTGTGATGTAGATTAAAATACGGGTAGTTGTACTTCATTTAAAGTATTTGAAAGATACATAGATTCATTTTATGACCTTGTATTAAAGATTACATGGAATAAGTGAATATTTAAGTGCAAAAACATAAAAGGTGAATTTTAAACTAAAATCTGAAAAATCTTTACGGTTTAAAGCATATTAAAAGGCATTACTTACTGCACATTCCCATTGTTAGGTCGTTTATATGGTGCTATGCTACTGATAATCAATCAATAATCAGCTAAAAATAATTTACAGAAAACTTGAATGGGTTTGTTTTCATACCAGTGTTACAAACTAAAAGTTTCTTGAATATTTAATGAAATTATGAGATGTCAATTCCTACTGTTTTTGTTACATTTTTGACTGCTTTGCTTTTTTAATGTCCTCAAAATGGGACAATAATGCCTATACAAATTTGAAATACAAAACCAACACAATAAAGCATTTAATTATCTAAAATTTATTGTGGCATTGTGCACTTCTTAAAAAAAAAAAAAAACAATACATTAAATAAAGTTGAACAGTCAGTCAAGAATGTCTACATGCATACTGATATTAAAAATACTTCATATGAGGATTACACACTACTTAATCCTAGGTAATTGTTGTCTGCAAACAAGACTGAAGTCATCTAGTGTTTATTTTTCCATCTTATGATGCAAACACCTGTTACCTTGTGTGAGTTCCTATGCATAGGCAGGCCCACAAGGCGTCACATTCTCAACATAAGCATTACACGGGTGCAGTCAGGATGTCATGTTGTGATTAAAACCAAACTAGGGATGTCAAGTATATTTGGAATGCTATTGTGCATGGAAATATGGTATTATGCATAGACAATATTCCTCATGTCACTTGACATGAGCTGACAATGCAAACCACCCCTCTCTATTCAGCTTTTCCACCTGTCAGAAATAAAAGACAAGTTTGCAAGCATGAATATGTAAAATTAATAACTTAAGTTATTGATAGAAAACTACTACATATAGATGGTTATATGTGCATAAAAAATTATATCTCATACTTGATTCTCAATGCTCTGGATTTCCACACTATCTAAACTCTGTGGTGAGACTCTTCCTGCTGACCTAAGAAAAGAAAATTAAAAACGTCACTTAGTTTTAATTATACTGGTACAGTTAAGTGCTTTTCCAAGTCCAAGTCGAATATATCATATATCATATCTTACAAGCAAATCTGTTCTTTTCATAACTCACCTTCGACTGCTTGCACTGGGTTGGGGTGAATGGTTTCTCTCAGGAAGTGTTAAAAACTGCTCTGACGTAAATCCTCTAACAACTGTAAAACATTAATAGTCATCATCTATATCTAATTTTGAAGGTTGAGAGAGGATGTAAGCATCATTTAAATACACACACACACACACACACACACCTGTATGGGTGATGCTGGAGTGAGGAGGTACAGGGGAAATGGCAGGGGAAACTCTGAGGGAGGTGCTCTGCTTCTGTTGTTCAATGAGCTCTAGTAGTTTAGCTCTTGCTTCGGCACTTTGACGGTTCAACTCCTGCAGTTTTTGTTCCATCTCCATTGTTGAGGATCTCTCTACACACACAGACTGAACAAAAAAAGATGTAAATGTAAGAAACTACCACATCCAGACTCACTGTGTACTATGGAAGCCTGTTTTCACCTCAGAGTAATTGTGGAAAAGCTTAAAATTAAGCAAAAATCCCCAGGAAGTATTACTTTTATAAAATGGTTACTATACATGACAAGATTTTATAAAATAGACACACAGCAACAAAAAAAATGTATAATAATTCTCCCTCCAAGCAATGTGGTTCTTCAGCAATGTTTAACAGAATGAGGTCACAGGTATGTGTTTATAGAGTATTTTACAATGGCTTCAAATGTAGCTTGGCCAATCATAATCAAGGATCGGAACTCTTAGATTTATAATCAAATGTATATTTATTTTTTAATTTAATAGAAAAATTGCAATGAAGAAAAATAGTCACAATTGTCAGATTAGAAAGGTGTAATTATGAAAAAAATTTAGAGATATAAAGTTGCAATTGTGACTGTGATTATTGCTCTTAATTGTGCCTTCATATCTCCACAATTATGGAAAAAGTCAAAATTGTGAGATAAAATGGTACAATTATGAGAAATCTTGGCAAATGTGAGAAAAGGGTTTAAAAGTTTGGGGTCAGTAAAAATGTTTGTTTAAATAAATCTACTTTTATTCAGTATGGACATTTTAAATTATTCAAAGTGACAGTAAAAGACATTTATAATAAATGCTGTTTTTTAAACTTAATATTCATCAAAGAATCCTTGATAAATGAAAGCATCACTGTTTCCACAAAAATACAGTTGTGTCACAATTGTGAGATATAAAGGCACAATTATGAGAAATAAAGTTGTGAGATATATGATATGAAAAACAGACTACCTTGCACCAATTCCACAATATGCAACTAACCTGCTGTGTGCGCTGTGGCTCTGTAGAGGGCGACACTTGTCTAACTACAGAATTTGTTGAGAATAGACGGTCTACGCTCTGCTCCCTCAATACTGAAGCTCCAGTTGGAGACGCTCGGTGCTGCCCCAACTGGGCCCGAATCGCTGCATTCTGACGGGTCAGTTCGGCGATCTCCCCTAGCATGGCATCCTGTGAGAGATCGTCCAGCAGAGGAGTGGGCTGTGGTAGGCTGGCAAAGGAGGAAGGAGAGATGGAGATGTCAAAGTCCTCCAGTGAATCCTGGCTTCCTGTTGCTGAATAGGAGCCATTGTAGGGAAGTGGGGGTGCGTGTGAATGTGGATGACACACTGGGAGAAGTAAGAGAAATACTGGTGAGTCATACTCACATTCATGAGTCATTTAAACTTCAACTTTCAAAAGAAAAAAGTGACTTCCTAAGATAGAAATACAGACTTTTTTAACCTTAAAACTCAGTTGCTGCTTAACAATCATTAAAATTTGATTGTTGGTATAGTTACAGAAAGTACACCTGCATAACACACCTGTCATTTTTTTTCTGAAGAATTTATTCTGAGTGGTTGCTAGGCAGCACAAGTACATTTTTTTTTTACATTTTATGGGGGAAAAGTGACCTAGTATTTGCTAATCCATCATAATCCATATTTTTCAAGGGTGTTGCTAAGGGGTTCAGAATGGTTGCTAGGTCGATACTTCAGGATGTTCAAATTCTAGCATATGGGACCTCTTTTTAATGTCTATGGGGATTTTTGTGGGGATTCTACAATGTTAAGTTTGAACTAATTATGTATGAACAACAACAATAGTGATGTTTGATTTAGTTAAGCCCTCAACACTAGTTGGTGTAAATTTTCAGAATGAGGGATCTTTGTGCACTTCAGACTGACCAGCGGGAGGCAGACCATCTCTTTGGCGAGGAGGAGAGAGCAGAACAGCTGCAGAGACAAATTCCTGTTGCTGTAGATCCTTTTCAGTACTGCCAGACTCCAGATTGCTGATTTCTATAGAACACAACATACTCCTCTTAGTCACTGTTCAGAAACATACTGAAAACAACCAATCCTGGTCAAATAATCAATGGTAAGATACTTCAAAACAGTGGTGCATGATGGGTTGATCTGCAGTTTGTGGTAGTTACTTTGAGCTGTATTATCTGTGATTTGAACTGTTGTGTGTGGTTCTGCAGAATCCGGTCTTCCCACCACCAGGACTACAGCATCTAGACGCTGCTCTAATTCATATATCTGCTGCTGCAGCCTGGCCTGTATGGAAGCAACAACAAGCACCATCAAAAATGGAAACTGAAAATAATAAACCTGCAAATAATATCTGGATACAAATAGTTCACCTGCAGGGTGACGCTCTCTTCCCTCAGTGTTAGTGACTCCACAGTCAGGGCGTCAATCAAAGCCCTCTGCTCCTTCACCTCCTCCTCTAGCTGCCTTCTCTCCTCTGCCTCTCTCAGAGCCTCCTCTTCTCTCTGTGTGCAAGTGATGTCGAAGAGGAAGTGACTCATCTGAGCGATTTAAAAAAAAATAATTTGGATTTCACCTGTGTGTGGCCTCACTTTTCTGATATGCCTGGCTAGACGTCCAAGTGTTGCCACTAGAGCAACAGAGAAGCCTGTGAGGCCCTGTCTCTCTTGCTGCGGTCTGGTTTCCGAGCTCATGGGCTTCTGCTGGTCTAGAGAGTCCAACTCAGTCTCCACTTGCTCAAGCATACTCTGCAGAAGCTCCAGACTGGACTGGTTTCCTGCCAGAGAGCTCAACCCTGAACCATTCAAAACAGAAGTATGTCCTGAGCGCCCCCTATTGTTGGCTTGAACTGACCTTCTCTTTCCTGAAAAAAAGAAAGAAAAAAAGTTACTTCCATTTAATCTAGAATGTTTAAGTGTAGAATTTAATATATACTATTAATATTAATAACAATATTATTAAATAGATTTTAATATACATTAAAATAAAACAATTTAAGTTAATATTAATATTGAAATTAGAATATTGAAATTACTTGTGTGTATGTGTATATACACTACCGTTCAAAAGTTTTTGATCTGTAAGATTTTTTATGTTTTTATAAGAAGTCTCTTATGCTCTCCAAGGCTGCATTTATTTATTAAAAAATACAAAAAAACAGTAATATTTTGAAATATAATATTTTACAAAATATTATATTTAAAATATATGCTGTTCTTTTTAACTTTCTATTCATCAAAGAATCCTGAAAAAAAAAATGTTTTACACAACTGTTTTCAACACTGATAATAGTCATAAATGTTTCTTGAGCAGCAAATCATCATATTAGAATGATTTCTGAAGGATCATGTGACACTGAAGACTGAGTAATGATGCTGAAAATTCAGCTTTGCATCACAGAAATAAATTACATTTTAAAATATATTCTAATAGAAAACAGTTATTTTACATTTGAATAATATTTCACAATATTACAGTTTAAAAAAATAAATGCAGTCTTGGTGAGCATAAGAGACTTCTAAAAACATAAAAAATCTTACAGATCAAAAACTTTTGAATGGCAGTTTATGTATATATATATATATATATACACACACACACACACACACACTCAAAAGTTTGGGGCGGGTAAGAGTTTCTTAAGAAGTAGTTTCTTTTAGTAATATTGTGAAATATTACAAATTCAAAAATATTTTATATATTTCTATTTTGCTGATAATATAATTTTTTATTTATTATAACCTATATTAAAAACAGTTGTGCTGCCTAATATTATTATGCAAACAGTGATACATTTTTTTTTAGAAATATTTGAAATCTTTTGTAACAAAAATGTCTTTACTGTCATAAGTCTTTACTTTCTGAATAAAATTATTAGAAACGACCCCAAAACCATTGAATATTGTATATAGTACCATTCAAACAATCTTATACATTTAAAAAATAGTGTCTGATAACAGTGTCCTACCTGGTTGAGAGGAAACAGGCTCTGGGTTCAGAACCTGGTTGACTAGTGAGGTAGACTGGTTTACATCAGGATGAGTCTGTCTGGCTTTTAAACGCTGTACAGCCACTGTGGCATTGAGGGCTGGACAAAAGGAGCATAGATGTTTCAAATAAAACAAAGTTCAACTTGACACCACATCTAACCTGCAATGAGATAAAGTAGCTCATGTCATCATTACCTGCCTGGTCTTCTCTGACTGCAGTATTACATGGTGTCTGGGGTAGATCTTGCTCCGGGTGGTCTGAACTCCATGGAAAGGACCTTGGCCTACACTGATTTCTCTTCCTGAAAACAAGTTTTTTTTTTTTAAATGGCATGCTAAAGACAATAAAAACAGCATTACAAGTTGAGGAGATGAACAGTGAATGAACAGTCCTTCACACCTGTGCATCATAGAGCTGAGGTGCACAGAGGAATCCTGGACTTCATCATGATCCTCTTCACACTCCTCCAACTCATTCAGTGCCTAGAAAAGATTTTATTACTCTAGGTTTATTACAGAGTAAAAGCTGCAAGCAGTGCTTGTGCAGCAGTACCTGCTGATCCATCATAGACTGGCTGATTAATGACAGCTGGGTTGGAGGATCAGGTTTTTGATGAACAGGAAGCTCAGAGTCAGACTCACAGTCAGGTGCCACGGTAATGGTGGGGAAGCCTATAACAAACATTTATGAGCTTGTATGTACATAATACTTGTTTATTCAGATAATGGCACATCTACTGCACAAGAATCGACTACCTGTACGTCGACGGGGTGCATCACCAAACAGGTCTTTCACCACAGCCAAAGCTCTGTCTGATCGCGCAATTACATCCCGCAGCTGACACTGATCTGAAAACACCTAAACAAATAGATTTTCATAATCTTTTTGTGATCTGATATGTAAAACGGTGGAAATAATACTTTTTGATGAGTATCATATCTGATACATCAGGCTTTTATGGCTGATGTTATGACTATAGTATGATACAGTATAGGAGAATGTGGAGTTCATAAAAAAAACTTTTAATTCAGAGGCCAAACTGAGAAAAAAATCAGACATCTGGTGCAGTTGCTGATATTTATATGGCCAAAAAGAAGAAATTTTGTAATGTAAATCGATTTATATAGCAAGATTTATATAAAGGTATAGCAGACTACTTACATAAACTGCATATAAATACCAGTTGTCACTCTATATCTCCCAATAATATCTTAAATTGTGAGATTTAAATTATTAGTTTTATGATCAAAGCTCTGTATTTTTATTGAGGGGGCACAACATATAATGTAATGATGATTGAGAGATTAATACAATAAAGCGTGTTTTATTGAGAGTACAAAAAAAAATCTATCAAAAGCCTGATGTATCATACTTGATACTCACGTTTTAACATTATTTTTTTCTCGCTGTATGGATAATCATGTAAACCGCTTCTTCAGTCCAGTAAGTGTTTATCTTGAAATATTACAAACAACATACAAGTTATTCTTACGATTATTTTATAAAAATCACTGAAGATTTCCAATCAAACCGACACATGTACAACTTGAAGGAGGATGTTTTTAAAAAAAACACTAAAAGGCATTTTACTTGCTAAAAAAGTATAAAATGTCAATCAGACTACAGAAGGCATGTTGTAGATTGTGTACATGAGGTTTTTGAGTCATGTTTCCATTATGTTGATAATTTAGAGGCCATAGAAATTTGCATATCAAATATGATAATGTAGGCTTTAAACATATTACATTACATTACTGTAGTTATTACAAAGCTTAATTTTGTGATCCATATGCACCTCTCTGATGATGTTGAGTCGGGCTCTATCAAGTCCTGGAGGGCTGGGGGGCTGGTTTTTCCTCCGTCTGTGTGTTAGAGCTTTTTCTTTTAATTCCCACTGTGCCACGACTTTATTCTGAGATCTGTGCATCTCATGACGTCGGGCCTGAGAGAAGATCAATGTAAGGAGAAATATATATTAATAATAAATGCATAAGAATATATGCAATATATACTTACACGCTATTATAGTAAACTTACCAGTTCCTCTGGTGTGGCTTTAAGCACTGAAAGATCATTGACTGTGCCCTAAAAGAAAAGAAAAATAGGGAAATTATAAGGCACCACTTCCAAAAAAAGGTTTAAACGTGTCATTTGTTACATGAAGGTTTCTCACCACCCATTCTTTCTTGGGTGCAGACACCCTCTTGGTTCGCAATGGCCTTTTACCAGCACCATATAAAGGACGGTTCATTCGCATTAAAGACATCTCACAATACAGACTCAGGTGTCACCTATGGAAACAAACAATATATTGCTGGACATAATATACGCTGTGTTTACCTAATGCCAAAGTCCGCACTTGAACAGGAATTGTTTTCTGTATTTGCAGAACAGAGTGTTATGGCAATTTTTTTTTTTTTAAAAGAAAGAAAAAAAAGTAACGTTATATTTACGAATTAGGAAAGCTTTACTAAATTATGAAAGCTTATCCATTATTATTTTAGCACATACATGCTAAAAATCACAAAATCCTGGCTAACTGCTACCTTATCGTGCTATAATGACCGCCATAAGTTGGACTTATTTTACCTGAAACTGACAGAAAATCAACGGACAAAGATTGTTCCGTTTGTTTTCGTTGGTGCTGTAGTAACAGGATTAAGGAAGCGTTGGTCAAGACAAATTTAGAAGCACCGCTACAACACAGTTCAAAATAAAAGTCCTCGCGTTGTGCGGCTATAAAATAACAGGTTAATTTTGTTTCTCAAAGATTATAATATTTCTAAAAATGGGAAAGGAAATATTATTTCTTATAATATTATTATTATTACAAGAAGCTAAATATAGATAGGATAAATGTTGTCTTTGTTTAATACATTTTAATATTTTAATACTTTACTAAGATCCTGTAATATTTGTCCACCAGAGTGCGCTGTCGCCTTAAAATGTGCATTGGGTGCTCTTCATTACTAATACATTCTTATTTAGTTCTGCAAGCTCAGCCGTACTTGAGTAGATTTGTCTCGAAGAGCAAGAAAAGGTCTTCTTGTGTTTAAATAGAAACTAAAATAAATGTTATATAACACTAAAATCGCCGTGTTTTTACATTTTTCAAGTGACTTTAAAGGAATAGTTCACCCAAAAAACGAAAATTCTGTCATTTACTCGTCCAAAAGTTGTTCCGAATCCAAAGTTCCAAAGTTGGAGAATATGTAACCAAACAGTTGTTGACTTCCATAGTATGGAAAAAATATATTCAAAATATCGTTCAGCAGAAGAAAGAAATTCATACAGGTTTGGAACAACTTGAGGGTGATGTACCCTAAATGATGACCGAATTTTCATTTTTGGGTGAACTATCCCTATAAACATTAATCTAGTGTTTTTTTTATGTAAAGAGCATGTACTATTATTATATAAAACGATATTAATATTAAAGTGGCATCCTCATTTCTCTTTATTTATGATATAAAATATTGCACTACACTGCTACATAATTTATCTTAGTATTATTTGTGTTAATATAGCCTAATAAAATAAAACTTGGTTATTTTTCCTGACCGTTTGTTGTATATATTAGCATACCTTTTGTTTATTAGGCTGTCGGTTTAATTAAATGTAACATGCTGTTGATTATTTATTATTTGTGTTAATATATTCATTTAGAAGTATTATTTGTGTTATTATAATAATAAATTAAAACGGTTTTTTTCTGTCCGTCTGCTGTTGATAGTGGCCTTTTATTCACACAAGCGATCTTTTAGTCCTAATTGCGGGCCCTAATGGATGTGAGCCACCGGCGAGCTAAATGCATTACAATACGGCGTTTCCGTCTCTTTTGTGCTCAGGGAGATCCCTACGGGCACCACTAAACACCCATCGCACAGAAGCCGCTCCTGAAACGCCCAGGGGCCCCCGCCAACATACAATGACACTTGTTTGCACTGTGCAACTGGCGGAGAAGCAAAAAGTCTGAGTTCGGGCACGGCACTGCGCATGCGCCGGGTAGGCAGCTACCCCCTGGATGAAGGAGGGTTGTCAGTGGGTCACTCTCAGAGTCTATCAATGCCAATTCCTCACTGTGCACTGTTGTCTTGCTTGAGATATTGACAGCTGACTACAAGCAGTTGAGTGCTCGCTTTAATATTAATGAGCTGGACCGTCCCAAACTTTACTGAAACTCGCATGCATATGGATTAATGTGGAAAAAAATTCCTTGACTGGTAGCCTAGGTTTAAAAAAAAAAAATCGTGAGAACACATTGAAGAATCGAGCGTATGGATTACAAGTGAAGTCAGTGTTGGTTGCTCCATATCTCAGGGGAAGACATTTGAGAAGTGGCGACATGAAGATCCGGGATTGATGCAAAGTTTGTCTGAAGTCCTGGAAGTTTCTCACAGAAATATGGGATATTCTCATTTTATGGTTTATGTGCACAAAAACCCATCGGTTATGGCTTTTATGCGTTTTCATATGTGTCGTCTTTACATTGAATCCGAAACAAAGCTACTGGAAGTCTTGTGACGGCTGGGGTAAACAGTGGATACTTGTCTGGAGCCGTTCTGCTGGATCTATTGAATTAACCTAGGAATTTCTCTGCCCAATGACATTTCCAAAGTTGTTAGTTGGGCTCCTTTTCACAGCGTCTCCTCCATTTATTAGTTTCATTTGCCGAGTCATTAACTTAACTGGTCTAGACCAAAACCTTAAGTTTTTTCGTTGCACAGGTTTGTGACAGGATGCAGGGATGCACGGGGTTCCCGATGGCCGTCACGGTGGTATTGACACTTTTGACCATCATTAACGTAAAGGCGAGTGGAGAGTATTGTCACGGCTGGCATGACTCTCAGGGCGCTTGGCGAGACGGCTTCCAGTGCCCGGAGCGCTTCGACAGCGCCGAGGCCATCATCTGCTGCGGGAAGTGCGAGCTCAGGTACTGCTGCTCCAGCTCAGAGGCTCGGCTGGACCAGGGCACGTGTGATAATGATAAGCAGACACAAGACACCAACACTGGGAACAAGGACGACAAAAATTCTGGGGCAGGTAAGCTGACATCTGCATTGTTTTCTGGTAGAGTAACTTCCTCTGTCTGAAACAAATTAGGCAATTACTGTGTAATCAAATTGTACCCCAGCTAAGTTTAAATGGTTTAATTCAATAGCTTTCAGAGCAGCAGCAGTGTGTAACGTATATCGACCCACTTATATCTGCGTTGTGTCCCTCAGGCGTTTTTTGAGTAAAAGCTCCACTAACGTTATATGAGAAAGTTAGTTGGGTTGAGTTTCATGTTCAAATGAGGTTAAAAACGCTTAAGGTTAATGTTGTTTGGCTGTTTATCTCCAAGAATCCATCTAAGCAGGGCTGGGGTTGAAAACTTAGTTAGAACAGGCTCCATTATTCCCGAGCGAATGATTCTTTTGAACAGGCCATTTTAGTGAATCACATTTTGAATCAGTTTGAACGGTTACTGAATTAATCGGACTCGAGTCGTTAATTTCGTCATTTCCGACTCAAAATTAACCATGTAGTTAATGATACACATTATGAGGGTTTTTTTGCAATAAGTAGCATTTTATATATTTATAAAAATAATTAAATTCATATATAAATCAATGTATAAATAAAATGAATTAGTTATTTAAATGTTAATTTAAAAAAAATTAGTGGCATACCAAATATTGGATTGTTTAGAATTTAATGTTTCATTTATTTCTAATTATTTATAGCTGTTTTGTTGAAATCTTAAATGATATAATTTAGTAATAGACTGTTGATGACTGTACATGTTTTGTTTACAGTTTCTTCCTTAAAGTACTGGAAGAATCATGGATAAATAAGGAATCGGAACCAGAATCGTTCAATTACTAACGATTCTCGCCCCTAAGGGTTAAATGTCATTGCTATCCAGGTTTTGACAGCTGCAGTTAAATTGGCATCCAAATTGGCACCTAACCGTCCACTCACTCACAAATGGTAAATTGTAGGCTACTGCGCGAAGTTATAAATAGGCCTAGCTTAAGTTTGTCCTCCTAGCACAGTAACGCACGCCTGCCGTCATGAATTGGTGCGCGCGATCTCCAGTCGTCCGGTTCCCCACGAGGATCAAGTTCAGACTTGACCGGATCCCCAGTGCGATGTGCTGACAGCCTCGTTCATAGAGCCTCGCCAGTGCATCATTTCCTCTGCCTTTGTAAAAGCTAAAAAAAAAACTGGAGTCCCCGAATTTCCCCTCAGCTGAACTAAAAATAAGTTCACACTCATCGGGGACACTAGGGCTAGTTGTCACACGATTTAATCCAGTGAATATTTCTTGGAGTTAATTTAGGTTAATTTCTATATAGGCTCGGATATTACCAAATTGTTTTGGCTAACAAATATTTAAATTAATAAATTGGTAGAATTAAATAGCCTTTAAATCAAAACATTTGTTTTGAGAACATTGTCCTGAGGACGCTGTTCAATCATAATAAATATGCCCAAATTGATGCAAAAAGTATGGCTTTAAAGGAGTAGTTCACTTCAGAATTAAAATGTCCTGATAATTTACTCACCCCCACATCATCCAAGATGTCCATGTCTTTCTTTCTTCAGTTGAAAAGAAATTAAGGTTTTTGAGGAAAACATTCCAGGATTTTTCTCCATATAGTGGACTTCAATGGGGTACAATGGTTTGAAGGTCCAAATGTCAGTTTCAATGGAGCTTCACAGGTCTCTACAGCCGTGGAATAAGGGTCTTATCTAGTGAAACGATCGGCCATTTTCTAAAAAAAAATATAAAAAAATTATATACTTTTTTAGCCACAAATGTTTGTCTTGCGCTGCTCTGCGATGCGCCACGTATTACGTAATCACGTTGGAAAGGTCACGCGTGACGTAGGTGAAAGTACCGATCAAGTGTTTACAAAGCAAACGTGCAAAGACTAAGTCAAATGCCCTTCACAAAAAAGGGTAAAACAACGATGTCGGATGATTTTGAAGTTTTTTTGACGATTTTTGTTTTTCACCCTACCGCGGTACTTCCACCTATACCGCGTGACCTTTCCAACGTGATTACGTAATATGTGGCGCATCGCAGAGCAGTGCTAGACAAACATTTGTGGTTAAAAAGTATATAATTTTTTATATTTTTTAGAAAATGACTGATCGTTTTGCTAAATAAGACCCTTTTTCCTCGGCTGGGATCGTGTAGAGCCCTTTGAAGCTCCACTGAAACTGCAATTTGGACCTTCAACCCGTTGTACCCCACTATATGGAGAAAAATCCTGGAATGTTTTCCTCAAAAGCCTTAATTCCTTTTCGACTGAAGAAAGAAAGACATAAACATCTTGGATGATGTAGGGGGGAGTAAATTATGAATTCTGAAGTAAACTACTACTTTAACAACCATCTATAACCCAACAGACAAAAACAACAGCAAAACAGACTTTACATTAGAAATAGTCTAATAGGCTAATCACTTCTAATGATGCATATCTGAAAAGCAAGAGGAAATGGTGGTCTGCTATGAAGTTTGACAGAGCTTGTCTGGCAGTTGAAGGCTTGGCTCCATTTGGACAATAATGCAACAGGTGTGAATTCATGTTAAGGGGGCCCAAACCTTTTAAGGACATGAGAGGGGCCTTGCTGTTGTCCTGTATCGGCAGTGAACTTCACTGATACGTTGGCTGGATCCGCTAATAACATTCTTGATTTGACTACAACAAGCCTACATAGTTTTTTTTCTTTCTCTTTTGGATTTAATATGTTAGTTTGAATGGATGTTCTCATCTAAATTATACAAAGAATAAAGAAATATATATTTTACATGTTTTAGCAAAACTATTGAAAAAGTCCTGGCTTGACTCTGCCGTCCATCTCATTAGACACCTTTTGTTACCACTAACACACTTTGAATTATAACAGGAAAATGCGTAATGTCACTCAGGAACAATAAATCTATGGAAATAACCTGTAGTAACAGATTCTCTATTGTTTTTCCACACACATTTGTGCGTAACTGTGAATAGTGAGTTAAAAAAAATGGGTTTAACTGCCAAAAAGCAGTGATTTTCAAAACATGCATGCAAACTCGAAGCTCGCCAAAAATCAGGTCATTTACTGAAAAATTCCTGTTATAGTAATAACTACCAAAGCACAAAAGAGCTCCTGTAAAAATGACTCTCCTGTCATTTTTTTTGCACAGCAATCATGTCTTTGATTTAATAATGTTGTAATAAATTGTTAAACAATGGCTGTGTTTTTAGGTTATGACTCTATAAGTGGAGTCTGTTTTGCTCCTATAATAAAATCAAAAGCCAATTTGCATGCTATTATATATGATTTGATTCAACTCAATTACAGAGGGTGAGAGATCTTGAGCAGATGCAACAAAACGAATGCTGAAAGCTTCCCCCAGGTGATCAGACTTCTAATTAAGCTATAAAGGTCACTTTTAATACAGAGCTACCTGTTAAAAAAGCAAGCACATGGTCAGGCAGCAAGGGCAGAGAGTTCACCGCTGGTTGCAGGAGATTAGAGCAGATCAAAACTGTCTTAATAAGTGTTAATGAGAGGCCCCGGACCCCTGGGGACAAGTCACTGGTGCAACATCTCGTCTTTCAATTTTGCTTCTCTCTCCAAATCCCTTCATCTCACATGGGCCAGCAGGTTACCCATCTGTGTGCGGGGTGGAAACTTGTGAGCGCTCTGTTCTGTGATTTAAAGATACACATGCATGTAATATTATGACACATCAACAAGGTTTAGCAATGCTTTAGGCTTCGAACTTACTTATTGTTATTTGTAGGTGTACAAGTTACATGGAGCTCAGTCACACTACTGATACCCTAGTCTTCCTTATGGCAGTGGAAGTACAATTGCTTTGGATGCATAGTGGAATTCAAAACGGATATGGGCTTTCTAAAGAGAGACGGATAAACATTACTCAAGGGCTATGCACAAACAAAACTCCTCCAATGTGCTACCATCCAGCACTTTTCACTATTTTTGTCATTTGGGAGGCCTGATACTATAACATTACATTTTCTAGTATCAATGGCAGTGAATATAGCTAGATGACCTAAATACATTATAAAGGTTGTATTACAAGCACACATTTAAAAAAATTTAAAAAACGTTATGAACGATACCTAAAATCTTGCATCTTGCTTTCTTTTAGATTTTTGACTGATCAATGGTAAAAATGGGCAAAAAATTCCCAAAGATTTACAGTAAGGCAGGGAGCTGAGCCATATTTCAATAATTAATTTGTTACTAGTAAAAATATAAATTCCTGATATCAAGAATTGTTACAAGGCCTAGATGAAATGTTAATTCTTGATATCTGTAAATGTATTTCAACATGTTACATTTGTTCTTTCTGATATCTGAAAATGTATTTCTGATATCAATAATTAGGAGAGTAATTTCAGATATCTAAAATGGCTTTCTTACTAGTAACAATCACATTCATGATATTAGAAATGAACATTGTCACTAGTATCAATTCAATTGTTAATATCAAGAACAGACATTTGCACTAGTAACCACGTAATTATTGATCATAAAAGTATGATTTTTACTAGCAAGAAATCAATTCTTGATATCATCAATTGAATTTGAATGCCAGCCTATGGTGACATTTAACTAGTAAAAATACAATGACAGATATCGGTAGCACTTTATTTTACAGTCCTGTTTCCCATGTACATACTATGTACTTATTATAGTAATTGCAATAACTGGGTAATAACTAGGTACTTAACTTGAACCTCTCCCTAAACCTAACCCTTAACCCATGTAGTTACCTTGTATTATTCAGTAGGTAAGTACACTGTAAGTACCCATAGTGTAAAAAAAAGTGCAATCCAGATATCAAGAATTATAGATTTTACTAGTTGAAGTTTAATTCTTGATATCAAGAATTCAGATTTCTGTGAGTGATGATGTCATTGTTGATATCAAGAATTAACATTTTTACTAGTGGAAATTTAATTCCTGATATCAAAAATTGCCATTGTTACTAGTAGAAATCCAATTCCTGATATCAAGAATAAGCATTTTAACTACTAGTGAAAATGTAATTGTTGATATCATGAATTCATATCCTGGGAATGAATAAAAGTCAAAACGCCTTGCCATAGCGCAAGCCATGATGTTCGATTTGTGAACAAGTGAATGAAAATTATTAATAAGTCAGTCAGACAGATTCCCAAGTGGTGCTCACTGCAGAGTTTAGAGTTCTGAATCAGTGAATCGTTCAGAGCCGTTACTGAGTCCCTCATTGAACTGTGAGTCATTTTTCACTCATGTTCTATTTTAAATGAACAGTGAACCGTTATTGTGAGGTGTACTTTAGTTTTGTGACACTTAAATCGGTGAGTTTACTGATGAGTTTATGTGACAATGTGTAAATAAATATTGCCTACAAAAGTTTTATTGTATAAATTATTATTGCCATTTTTAATATGAGTTAGTCATAATTTTCCTGCTTCTGCTCTGCAGTACCCATCTATGTGCCCTTCCTGATCGTTGGCTCGGTCTTTGTGGCATTCGTGCTGGTGGGCTCCGTTGTTGCCGTGTGCTGTTGCCGCTGTCTACGACCCAAACAGGAGCCTACGTCAGGCGGTGGCTCAGGGGGAGGGTCTAGCAGCGCCCGTGTCCTCGAGACGATTCCAATGATGGCCAGCACGGGTACGTCACGAGGCTCGTCCTCCCGTCAATCGAGCACGGCCACCTCCTCCAGCTCTTCGGCTCCTCCCGCGCCCCGTCCTGCACCCGCCCCCCTGCTACGTGCCCAGGCCTCGTGCTGCCTGCCGCCAGACGCCAGCGTGTACGTGAACATGCCCACCAACTTCTCAGTGCTAAACTGCCAACAGGCCACTCAAATTCTTCCTCACCAAGGCCAGTACCTGCATCCTCAGTACATCAGTTTCGCCCACCCTGTTTCTCCGGCTCCAGCCTTCCTAGACCCCACTCAAGCGGGATACCGCCCATTGCAGTCTCCGTTCCCTCCGCCGACCAGCGTGGCTAGTGTGGCGAGTATGACCGGGGATCAGAAATACCCTCCAATTACCATGTGAATGCCAATGGGACCATCGTAGGAAGTAAGTTTGAACTGAAGTCACAAGAAGAACACAATGAATCAGTTCAGAGCACAAAATGCCTGTTCGTTGGCATGAATACACACTTGTGTCGTTGTACAACAACACAAATGAGACTCTCAAACTGGTGCTTTATAAAACACAATGTTGTTTTCTGTGATATAAAGGACACATTGCAAAAATGACTGGATGTGTGTGTAACATGCCATGAAAAGTTACTAACGGTACCGTTGTAAATGAAGCGTGCGTGTGTACATATGCGATGTATATTTGTGTTGTATAACCGTGCATGTGCGCTCTGTACGTGACTGTATAGGTGTGTTGGTTTATGAGATGCAGTATGTGAATATGTGTGTGTAGTGCACTATATGTTGTGTGTAATGGAAATCACAGGTGCTGTAATGTGAAAAACAGTCCTGGCTCCCTATTGGATGCTTAAAATCTAATGAAGTGAACACAGGACACAGACTGTGACGCTCCACCCACTGCAACACATGCTCACAGACACACTCACTTACATTTTCACATATACACACTCACATTTTGCAGAACCAAAGTCTTTTTCGCATTGCCAAGGAACAGAATAGAAAATATACAAAAATATAGGCCTGTGTTTGGGAAAGCGATGTGCGAAGGTCAACTACGTAGTAAAAACTGTCTGCCAACTGTTCCCCTTCACTAAGTCTCTGCCATGTGAAAGGACTGTGTATGTGTGCTACTTTTCCTCCCCTCTTTTAGCATAAGGTACACTCGAGGAGCACCAAAAGGGTTCCAGGGCATTTCATTTGAAGTGGGTTTCTTTCAGCACGCTCAATGGCAGCAGTTTAGCGAGGAAAGAAAAGTCCTTCAGCAGAAGGCCGTCACCCCTCTGAACTTGAAAACGGCAGCATTAGATCTCAAATTAGCAGAAAAATCACAATGAAATGAAATGCTGCCTGATTGAAAATCATCAGTCTGAATGATCTGGCTTTGAGTTGAAAGTTAAAACAATAGTTAACTCAAAAAATGCCATTCGAAACATGTATGACTTTCTTCTGCGGAACACAAAACAAGATATGTGGAAATTTCTTTTTTTTTTGTCCATATAATGAAAGTCAGAGTTGTTATAGCTAACTAAGACTATTAAAAAGTGTTTTTAATAATTGAAATAATCTGAAATAAAAGAAAATATAAATATTAAATGAAAAATGTAACTTAAAAACTTAAACGAAAATTAGAACTAGCGGAAATAAAACAAGTTTAAGTTACTGAGTTACTAAAATTAAAACAAATAAAAAATAAATACTTCTAATAGTATAAAAATAATACTAAAATAACTGATAAAAGTTTGTGGTTGTTTTGGACACCATTGACTTTCATTGTATGGACAAAAATAGTTCTTTAGAAAATCTTGTGTTCCACAGATGAAAGAAATTCATACAGGTTTGGATTTTAATTTTTAGGGTGAACTATCCATTTAAATTGGAACATAGACCCTTGTAAGAAAAGTAAGTCTGTCTTGACAGGGAGCATGTCTTTTTTTCCCGACTGTATCTTTATCTGTGGGCAACTTTACATTCACATCAGATCTATTTTTGTGTATGATACATATGCGTTTGTAAAACTGAATGAGTATTTGAGGTTAAATGCCTCTCTCTCTGAGAGCAGGGTGCGATGTGTCTTTTACATATAAAATATATTAATAATAATAAATATTTTTAGAGACTGTGAAGTGTCACTGGGTTGTTTGTTAGAGATGCTGAGTGCTGCTGTCAGCGGTATGTGCAGCGTCTCAAATGAAGACGTGCAGGGCCTGTTTGCACCACTGCCATAGCTAAATTAAACCAGTGCTCCTGTTACACATGGACTTTAAGTGCTCAGACTTTCATCACTCTCAACACTTATGATGAAACTGAGACCAGGGGCTGCATGCATAAATCTTTGCATAGTTTCCATGCAAGTGTTTGCATATACAGAAAGACATTTAGTCATACTGTAAAACCCTATGTTCATATTTCTTTTAAATAATTAGGATAGATATAAATACTGGAACCTATGCTGAATTAGCCTGGTCTGACGTCATAATTTAACAGCTATAAATTATATATACAGTACTGTTCAAAAGTTTGGGGTCGCTAGAATTTATTTTTATGTTGTTGAAAGAAGTCTCTTATGCTCACCAAGGCTGCATTCATTTAATCAAAAATACAGTAATAACTCAAATTTAAAATGTAAAAAGTTCAATATATTTTAAAATATAATTTATTTGTGACGGTAAAGCTGAATTTTCAGCATCATTACTCCAGTCTTCAGTGTCATGTGATCCTTCAGAAATCATTTTAATATGATGATTTGCTGATTAAAGCCACAATATGTAATTTTTCGCCGCTAGAGGTTGCTTATTCAAAACAAAGGCGTAGCTTTTATTACGCCGCAGACGACCGCTTCCGCTTTTTCCGCTCATGCGTATATGGGACACTTGTTGCACACTGCAGTAAGCTAGATCAATATAGGCATGGTAAAACATTGAAAAACAAAATCAAGAAAACAAGATTTAAACAATAAGGGTGTACTCACACTAGGCGATCTGAACCGTGCCCGGGCGCGGTTCGTTTAGCTGGCCCTGGCCTGCTTGGAAGAGGTAGGCCAGAGCATGGTTCGTTTGGGCTTGGGCGCGGTTCGCATGAAGTGTGATCCCGCCGAAGCACGGAACAGCTGTGCGCTACTATCATCATTACAACAGAAAACACCAAACTATTACTACTTGGATACACTTTTCAATTAATTCAAGTATATTTAGGTTTATAACAGTCCTGTTTCTCATCTTATTGATGAACATGAATTGTATTTTGCGAGTAAAGCTGCAAATTCCTCCATAAAAGTCAGCTGCCTCCGTAATAATTTTCTGAATTATTGCTGCGCGTATCAGAAAATTATTATGGAGGCAGCTGACTTTGATGGAGGAATTTGGAGGCATAAATGATAAATCTATTAGGCAGTCTATTAGCAAAAGAAGCACTTTTCTTCCTGTCTTCTTCAAAACAAAAAGTTGCATCGTGAATGACGTAAGCATGCTCCGGCCCAGTAAGTTAAGTGCAGTGTGAGTGCAGCCCAGTGGGGGAGTGGGGAGGAGGGACAATCGCGCTCGGGCAGGGTACAAGGCAACTGTGCCTAGTGTGAGTACACCCTTAGACTAACTGTGTTGAGCTTTAACAATCATTCGTTTTCTGTCGATGAATGTATCCAAACAGTTGCTCACCTGTCTAATAAAACACATAATATATGAAAGTGTCTTTGGTGTTTCCATGGTTTCTACAAAACGTGGGTATGATGTCATTGATTGGTGACGCACTGACACGGTCTGTGTCCTGATTAAAATTGCTTATTTCTCTGGATTTAAACATTTTTGAAAACATTTGGGATAATGTAAGCACAAGTCAGCAAAATATACATTGTTCTAGTGGTTTTTAGATATTTTAATCCAAAAATATTACATATTGTGCCTTTAATTTCCTGTAAATAATAAAAGCCTTTAATTTCCTGTAAATTAATATCAGTCTCTCTAAGGAAGACTGATAAAATAGAAAATGATGAATGACAGTAAGTTACGGCGAATGTCAACATACAATTAAGATGAACAAAAAAGGTCAGATTTTTCAAGTTTCAAGTTGAAAGATGAAGTGCTGCCAGTTCAAAAAGACATTTATAGGCTGTTAACGTGTGTAACAGAGATGTTAACAGGCTGTACGTTACATGTTCTACAATGATGGAATGATGTGACATTTTATAACAAATATCCGACCAAAAAATACCTTGAACAAAACTAAAAATATCAAAAATATATCTTCTCTCACATAATCTTTTTAAGGCAATTATCATTACCTACAAATTATGTATAAATGAATGTTGAATCAGAACTTAACCTATATGTCATTGCACATAATTGATGACTTTACGGATCTGAAAACATAATTTGTGCCTTTATTAGTTTAATTTTGTACATGCAAACATTAATACATAAGGCCTCGGACAGTTTAGTTAGTAATATTTGATTACAGTACACAACTGAGATTGAGAGTTGAATTTAAATAAATATCACTTGAAAGTGCTAAAACACAAATAGCTGTTCATAGTTTAATTCATCTTGTTAGAAAGCACAGGTGTCTTTAAACATATTTAACAGCACAAGTCACTAGTCAAACTTTCCACCCATACAATGTCTGCAACTATAACAAACAAAACAAAAACAAAAAACACAATAATTGCGGTTGTTAGTTAAGGCTGTCTGTGTTCTTGGAATGTTATATGGAAACTTTAGGGTCAGACTAACATTCAGGGAGTCTTTGGACAGAGTTGAAATGGATCCATGTGGTTCTTGCTGAGGTGGAACAGGAATGGATTCCCCATATTGGAGGCAGTGGAGCTGGACAGAGCTGGCTCTTATTCAGAGACATGGGTGTGGACTTGCTAGCAATGAGGGATCATGAAACTGATTGAGGTTACAGGGTCACACACACCCTTACAGTTTCATTAAGACTTAAATTAACTCATATTATTCTCCATAATATCTAGTCGTCACTCCCATAATTAATTATAAAAACCATCTATTTAAGCCGATCTGGGTAGTTCAATCCTCACAGATTTTCTTTCACATACACACTAAATGCACGCATGCGCATTATGGAATTGAACGGTTCAGGGTTTAAATAAGGTAAGATCTACACATGTTGTAAAATGTGTTAGTCCTCTCCTTTCTTTCCTGTCCTTAATCTTAAAACAACACTCCACCTCAGCTCATTTCCTAACCTGTAACTCTGACTCAACTCTGAAGCTCACTTCAAACAAACCCGGCCGGAGCAAGCACAAATCAAACTCCACTTATAAACCCGCTAGTGAATGTTGGCTTTCACCTTTTAAGACAGAATTAAGTTAATCAAATCACGCTAAACTTATTTTTTAGTTCTGTAATTTTAGAACGAGCTCTCTTCCTGAGCAACGTGAGCCCTTTTGACACTTTCTCACGTATGCTGATATTCATTAAGTTAGGTAATAACTTTGATTCGGTAGTAAATTCGATTCGAATTAAGTTAATTTGTTTGTTATTTACTCGCCACTATTATTCTGTAAAGATGTCTAGTCCGGAAAATGTCCGAATAGCTAACAACTGAGTCTCATGAATCGATTCTTTTAAATAAGTAGATTCACAAACTAGTCTCGAAGTGTTGAATTAGCTATTTGAATCAGACTCAATCAGTCGGCAGTCTTAATCGTGCCGTTTGACTCTTCACTGAACTGAGAGTCATTTCATTAAAGACTTTATATACAGATATAATTATACTTAAAGGGACTTTGTTTAAACTTAGTTTTAACTGTATTAGATAAATTGAATATATTAGATAAAATTAGAAATGTTGTCTTAACGGAACTAACGGAAAATAAGCTGAAGTACTAAAATAACAACTAAAATAAAACAAAATAGAAATATAAAAAACTATATATATAACAAATTTAAACAGAGCGCACCCTTTTCACAGACCGATATAGCACATTTTGATGGTCATCAGCATCGTAAAATCCTGCACATCTTTTAAATATGTTTTGTTTTGTTTTAAAATGTATGTACATTTATAACACTATACTATACTATACACTATACTATACTGTATTTTATATTACCTTTGCTTCAAACTACAAGAAACTAGTTAACGCTGCAGTGAGGGTGTTTCTAATACAGCGTCTATGGGAATTACAGTAAAATTGACATATTTCTCTCTTCTGACTGCCGTTATCAATCTCGCTCTCTATTTTTTCCTCTTTTTGAAAGTTGTGAAAACACTATTGTGGAGTTTTTCTTTTGCTATTTGAGCAAATGGGAACACAAAAAAAGATATTTAATGCAGTCTTTCATTCACCGCTATAGAACTTTACCCAACTATGCCGACTTTTCACATTTCTGGTTTTCTCAGAAGCAGGTCTTTAAGAATAAGCAGAATTTTAATGTTTTTTCCCCTGAACTATCCCTAAAAGAATGAATCGGTCATATGAGAGGACAACACAACAGGACAAAAACAAGCCTTAAAAAGAGGATGACAGAGTCACAATTCCAGTTTATTTGACAAAATAGTCCAGAAACCCAACAGGTTGAGTAAAAGCGAACAAAGCAAAGCCACAGCTGTGATCCACAGCAGCCACTGAATGGAACAGAGAGGGAATGAAAGGATAACTAGACCAAGAGAACAAGGAGACATGGAGATTGCTGATCTGGAGAAAGAGAGAGAGAGAATAAAAGAGAGAGGTAGTAGACATAAGGAGAGAACATGAGCTCTAAGATACAGAGGCCACCATTAAGTAGAAGATTAGGTGAGACAGAGAGTGAGAGAAGGTGTATTTGTGTGTGTGTGGTAAGCTGGGAAGCTCCATGCTGCAGGGTGGGGGGTTTCGCCTCAGAGGAATCGCTGTGTGTTTTGGCAGCCTCGCTGGATGGGAAGGAGGGGTAACGGTGCATGCGTGTGTCTGCTGCATCTGTAAGCCACACCTCCCCCATCTCAGGTCTGCAATGGGCATTTCTCCAAAGTGTGTATGCATGTGGGTGGGTGTTTTGTGTTTGTTTTTTCAGTGGCCTCCACTCTTGCATCGCTGTGGTGATGACGGATACGCCAAACTCCGATCTCTGGAGATGCAGACGCTAGGACTCAACAAAAACACACATGCAGACACACCAAGCAGCACACCAGCCGCCCCTAACTGACACACAAATAAGCACGAATGCAACAGACAAGCCATACGCACATCCTTCCCGATATATACGCTCACATAAACGAACGTGCAGATGCATACACGCATCCACATGATAAAGAACCGAATGAAGCAGTCTTGTGACTCATGATAATGATACAGGCACCATTGTCTCTGGCTTCTGCTTTTGGTTGCTACTTGGCTCCTTTTCACCTGTCTGTTCATGTGTAGTGCATTTCGACTGGCCGTTTCGGTATGAGAATATGCCCGCCCACCCCAACCCTCTCTTTCTGTAAATCCACTCCCTCCGGCCTCATTGAGAGGTGGTGTATTATGTAGCTCGGCCGAGTGTTGCGCTAGCTGTGCCCAGTTCAGTTTAGTTCAGCTTAAAGGCCACAGCAGGCTCACACAGCACAGGTGTGTCGTTTAAGTCTTTACCAGCTGTTGCTGTGGCGACAGCTACATACTGGGCCGCTGAACGGTGGTGTCGTAGGAGCGTACAACCTGGGACTGAGACACCACGCCATGCTCCTCCTGTGAGAACGCATATCCATCTATTGGGAGAAAGAAAAATCACATATATATATATATATACACAATTCATTTTGTGTGTTGTAATGTTTATATTTCAAACCTTTCCTATTTATATGTATAGCATAGTTTAAATTCATAATTTTTTTTTTTATCATACATTTACAGTACCGTTCAGAAGTTTGGGGTCAGTAACTTAAAAAAAAAAAAGTAAAGTAAAATAATACGTTTGATTTTATTCAGCAAGGACACATTCAATTAATTAAGTGCTGTTGTTCAATTCATCAGAGAATCCTAACTATAATGCTAATATAACTGATAATAATCATAAATGTTTCTTGAACAGCAAATCATCATATTAGAATGATTTCTGAAGGATCATGTGACACTGAAGACTGGAGTAATGATGCTCAAAATTCAGCTTTGAATCACAGAAATAAATTACATTTTAAAATATATTAACTGTTACTTTATATTGTAATAATATTTAAAACAGTAATAATTATTAATAATTAGTAATAATATTACTGTTTTTACTGTATTTTTGATCACATAAATACATTTTAAAAGATCTTACCAACCCAAAACTTTTGGACAGTGGTTTATTTGTATTTTCTATAGGTTTCAATTTGCACAGAATATCAATGAAATATAGAAAATAAAACCTTTAATAATTTTTTTTTTTGATTAATCTAAGATTAATTGACAGATTTTTTTTCCAGATAGGATAGTGTAAAGTTTGGAGAAAAAACCCATAAGGTATAATTGTTTTCTGACAACTGACAGATTAAAATAACCATTAATTGCAGTCCTACTCTGATAAAAAAAAAATGTCTACAGCTTAAAGGGATCGTTCATACAAAAATGAAAATTAGACTTCACCTTCAAGCCATCCTAGGTGTATATGACATTCTTCTTTCAGATGAATACAATCAGAGTTATATTAAAAAAATGTCCTGGCTCTTCAAGCTTTATAATGGCAGTGGCAGTTTTTTTTTGATTGTGTGTAAATATGCATGTATGGATGGTATCTGTTAAACCCACGTGAGATGTGTTGCTGTCACTTTTGGCCAGGACGCTCTTGTAAAAGAGATTCTTAATCTGAATGTGCTTCTTTTCCTGGTAAAATAAAGGTTCTAATAATAAAGTAATCCATACGACTCCAGTGGGTTAATAAAGGCCTTCTGAAGCAAAGCAATGCGTTTGTGTGAGAAAAATATCCATATTTAAATCTTTAAAAACTAAAATAAGCTTCCAACAGACGGCCGTACGCATCGATTTACGGTGAAAGAGTAACCCTTGACCTGACGCATGATGTATCGATGAATGCAGAGGATAGAGCAAAACAAAACACTGGTCACGAATTAGAAGTCTAAAAGGAGAATTTTTAAAGAGAAATGTCGGAGGATTTCAATATAAGAGAAGAGGAGCTTGAGTTTGTTGCCCAGCCCTATTTGTTTGAACCGCGAGAGGCATCAAAGCTTACGCTACTCCTACATCCTACACCATGCTTCAGGGGTTACTCTTTTGGCGTAAGTTGACTTGCGTAGGCCTTCTGCCAGAAGCTAGTTATTTTAGTTTATAAAGTTGTAAATATTTTTCTTACAAAAACCCATCGCTTCGCTTCAGAAGGTCTTTATTAACCCCCTGGAGTCATATGGATTACTTTTATGATAGATGGATGCACTTTTTTTGGACTTCAAAATCAGGACCGCAATTCACTGCCATTATAAAGCTTGGAAGAACAATGATATTGTTTAATATAACTCCGATTGTGTTTGTCTGTGATAGTCATATATACCTAGGATGGCTTGAGGGTGAGTAAATCATGGAATAATTTTCATTTTTGGGTGAACTATCCCTTTAAATGAACACAGCATGGCTGGGACAGTTCACCTGCTAGACCAGCACTAACCAGCATAGTCAAGTTGGTCTTTTTAGCACTGCACACACAGGTCCTGCAGATGCCAGTGGATGTGAAGTGTAAAAAAGGGTGCATGAGGAACATGCACTTACGTGACACTGTCTGCTGCACAGAGTTTGAGCGTCCCACGCTGGAAGGCGTTTTCCTGAAGACCCGTGTCAGCAGGTGGGCACGCTCGTTCAGACTGGACAGAAAGAGACAGGCGGGTTATGCCACCAATCACAGTGCAGTTACTGGCTGATATGCTACAGACATGACAGCTAGAGGTCAAAATCACATGCACTTCTACAACACAGTGCTCTACTCTGCCGCGTGGCTGTCCTGGCGAACGCCAGATACTCTTAATGATGTTCACTCGAGCAGAACATACATTTACACACACACTCGCACGATTCTAAGAAACGGCTTCCCAAAGCACTCATAAACAACATTAAACTTAGCCCTGCGATCCAAAAACATCTCTTTGAATATTTCCACTGCACTAAATCCTCAAGCTTTCCAATCCTTCAAACAAAATCGATCAATATGAGAAGTATTCAACAGCTCTTTTTCTAAAATTAATGTAGCCAATAAAGAAGTCTCTGATTGCTAAATTAAATGGCAAAATTTCAATTCTGGAAACTGAATCTGATGCCATTTTGCGGCCAGTTTTGAAATGAAGAGGAATCGAATGATCCCGACCCCATCTTTGATAAACACGTTCAATGTAAAACAAATCAGTCTATGATGTTTCCCTGTAAATCAGATGAAAGCGATCCTTCCCCTCATTCAAAAAAGAAAGGGTGATCCGAAAACCAGTTGTCATGGATGAATGCCAAACTTCTCAAGGTTACAGCTCAAACTCATATCGTGCTACAAAGGGGACCGTTTGCACTGTTATCGTTGGGAAGGACGTGGCATTCATTTGGCTGCTCTGTAAAAAAATTTGACAACAGTATATGGGATATGGCAGAACATCGGCCAACGAAAACTATGTCTGCAAAACAGATGACCGGTTGAAAGACGGGGATGATGAATGGATAAATAAAGAAATAAAAGGATGGAATGACGCATAGGCTCGCTGGTAACCGGAGCTCTTTCTTCCTCAGTCGTTTCTCTGGAACGTGGACAATCCTTGGAATATCAGACAGTTGTTTTGATTAATCAAATTTTCAATAACTTATTTTCCTCAGACCGTCCCTCATGTACGAGTCCAGGCTTGGCTTATACTTCGGAAAATACTTTGCTTTTGTCCGGCAGGGCTAGCTGGGGTCTTCTTGGGTAAACAGAGCTGCAAATCTAAACGCCTAGGATGTACTCTTGAATTGTGTCAGCCTCCACCCAACGAAGTTGAATTCAAGCTGATGTTTAATCATTCAGCAGATTTCTACACTCGTTCAGGATGACTTACAACCATTATGCTTTTTACAGCTGGATATTTACTGAAACAAATGAGGTTAAGTGTTCTGCTCTGGGGGAATGAGGGGGTAAACCCAAACAGGGCTTACGTCCAACATCCCTCTGATTAGAAGTCCATTCTGTCAACTCCCTGGCCATAAATTAGTGGCCTAAAGACCACGAAACACTCAAAGGTATTGCAAAAAATCTGCATTAGACTACACGTCCGTCTGCCAAGTTCCTGTCTCATATAGGGCTATACACCAAATGCAATATGTAGAGTAATATCTTTGGGCTAAAACTGTTAAATCCATGCAAACGCTTAACTCAGTCAGTCTCAAGTCCACAAACACACAGCATGAAAACAAACACATGCACAGAGTTACAATCTTAAGGAAGCTACACACACCCAGTGCTCATAGCTATGCAAACCTGACCAGCTCATGGCCGCCTGACATCGCAGATTGTAAAATGGAAAGAGAGAAGTGAAAGAAGTCATAAGATAAAGATGACGCTGAATTGAAGGTTCAGGGAAGGAGGAAACAGTGGTCACTGCACATCCCTATAGAGGGCCACATTCAGGCAGGCTGGTTCTACCTGCGTACATGCCTGCCTTTGACTCTACGAGTCTATGAATCCTCAGCATTGGGCCTGTGGGTGTTCAGGCAGGGGTTAGAGGATCACAATAAAAACAAATGCAGTCTCTTTCCCAAATACACATTCACAAACTAATTTAAAAAACAATATTAAGGAATAAACAAATAATGAACACAATAAATCGGCTCTAAAACCTAGTGAGCTTCCTCCATAGGCATTTTAAGGCATCATAGGCCTGGACGTGAAGTGAACTTTTGACAAAATTGTAGCGTTGCATTGCATTGCATGCATCCTTCACAGAGAAAGCAACCCCACAATGTACTGCAACAAGCAAAGCAAGTAAAACAATAATATAAAATGTAGGTATGTTTGTGAACCCCTTGCAGAATCTGTGAAAATGTGAATAATTTTAACAGAATTAGAGGTATCATAAAAAAATTTGTGCTGGGGAAAAATTAATTGTAATTAAATCGCATCCAAAATAAAAGTTTGTTTACATAATATATGTGTGTGTACTGTGTATAATTATTATGGATATATAAATACACACACATGCATATATGCATATATATATATATATATATATATATATATATATATATATATATATATATATATATATATATATATATATATATATATATATATATATATATATATATATATAAGAAACATTTGCATGTATATACTGTATATATAATTTTTCACACATATTTTTCGTAAATATATACATGCATGTGTGTGTATTTATATATATATACATAATAATTATACACAGTACACACACATATATTATGTAAACACAAACTTTTATTTTGGATGCGATTAATCACGATTAATTTTTCCCCAGCACTAAAAAAAAAATCATTTATTTTTTATTTATTACTGTCCTGAATAAGATATTGTACATAAAATATAATTTACATATAGTCCACAAGACCAAAGTTTGTGCACCATTGATTCTTAATACTGTGCGTCATTCCCTGGATGATCCACGGCTGTTTTTTGTTTTGTGATGGTTGTTTTTGAGTCCTGAGCAGTTAAACTGCCCAATGTTCTTCAGGAAAATACTCCAGGTCCCAAAATTCTTCAGTTTTCCAGCATCTTTGAACCCTTTCCAGCAGTGACAGTATGATTTTGAGATCCATCCTTTCACACTGAGGACGACTGAGAGACTCTAACACAACTATGAAACCAGTCAAACATTCACTGATGCTCCAGAAGGAAACAAGAATTTTTGGGACCTGGAGGATTTTTCTGAAGAACATTTGGCAGTTTAACTGCTCAGGACAAACAAGGGACTCAAGAAAAACCATCACAAAAAAAAAAAAAAAAGAAGCCGTGGATCATCCAGGTAAAGACACACAGTATTAAGAATCAAGGGATATTCAGCAATTTTTTTGTCTTGTGGACTATATGTAAACTTCTTTTATGTAAAATATTTTATTTAGGACAGTACTAAATAAAAAATAACATGCATTTTGTGTGATCTCTCTTATTTTGTTAAAATGATTTACATTTTCACAGATTCTGCAAGGGGTTCACAAACTTTCAAGTGTACAATATTTTAAGTTTTTAAAATTTAATTTGCTGTTTATATGAGTTTCTGCCTATGTAGAGTGATTTAAGAGGTTCTATTGCAGTTGATGTGCTGCCAACCTCCTACGTAGGCAGTGAGTCAGCTCACTAAGTTTTGAAACAGTTTATGATTTATGGAACAATTATGCATTTGCCTGCATTTATGTTAAAACATCTTGAAAAACAATCTAAGCTATTTTATCTGAGTTTATGGGTTGATTTATTTCAAAGTATATTTCAGGGACATACCTGCGGCCGCTGGCATCTCTGAGGACAGCTGCCCTAGGGTCCACAGCTCGAGCTTCCAGTTCCTGCACTTCCTCTAGCAGAGTCTTTCTCACTGTGCGTCGTCCTCTGAACGTTGACATACACAAAGCGAGAAAGAAACTGTTAGTCTGTTTATGTCAGTGGCTTATATATTGCCAAATGACACTGTCTTTTCTCCATAAACACACTGATGTGTGCATGTGTGTTTTATGTTACTTACGCATTCCATACCACATCTTTGAGTAAACATGCTGTTGGCACCAGTATCAGGCCCAGCCAGAAGCTCCAGCACTGCATTACCCTGCCAGCCTAAAACAGAGATAAACAGATCATCAGTTTGAAATCCATGCTTAGCAAATGTCGCAACACACAATCAATGGATGCTGGATTTCTCTCTCCTTACAACAGCTGTTGACTGACTGTGTCACCTTTGACCTGTTTGAGAGTTTAATTACCCATTTACCTAACGTTGCCGCCTGCTGTTTGCTCTTCTTCCCCGCTGTCTGTTTAATGGCCCAAATCAGAAGTGTCTTTTTCCACCCTAATGAGTTCCTTCTTACAATAAACCATATATAACAACTAATGCTACTTAAACTCATTGCTCAAAACGGTCTGAAAAAATTACACACACACTTGTTTATTAACACAGATCGATTTAAAAGTCTTCTGCTCTATCATATTTTCCTGAAGTAACCTTTAAATGTTAATCCAACAGGCTGGAGAAACTTCACGGTGTGCAATCAAGTGCTCCCACTTTTAAGGATCCTCCACAGCTGATATCACAGACGGAATCTACTAGACTCCGAAAACCATTAGACGGCATCTCCTTGCGACAGCTGCACATACACCACCAGACCCAGGCTAACCCTACGGAATTCTCAGACGAGCAGACGCACAAAAATACACACTGATATACAGAGCTGGAAAAACATGTATAATGTGTGCTCCCAGCTTGGCCTACATGGAGAGATGGAGAGATTAAGAAATCTGAACAGAGAGGGGAAAGAAAAGTCAACGCTGCAGGGTAAAGTGCGAGGGATGTCCCATCTTTTTCTCTCCCTCCGAGAGCAGCTGCTGTGATACTTGAGCACATTCCTGATTTCTGACACAAATCGAATTAATGAGCTAGAGGGCTTCAGAGAGCTCCATCCCACCCCTGACTGCTCCACACTCCCACAGCACGCACACACTAGCTTTGTTCCGAAATATAGCGATCCGCCTCCGTAGGTAGCATTTTAGGGCACCGTAGACACATGCTTATAATGCGGGAAATAATGCTGCAAAATATTTTTTTCAGACAGTAATTTTACAAACAGCGTCTTTCTCTCACACACACACACACATGTGCAGTGAGCTGTGTGTACAGGAAGCATGTTCTCACAAATTTCTGAACATGGACTGCTCAATCCACGTTTATGTGTTTTCCTATAACAACAATATAAATATGATTTAGCACATAATTACATTTCATAACTGAATACTGTCACCTTCATTAGGGTGTTAGTAATGTTATTCTTAGTAAAACTGCTTAAAACAATAATTTATTGTAAAAAATAATTGATGCATTTAATTGAGTGTGAAAACATTTTTATTTGATAACTAATTTCTATTAAAAATAAGTCTAAAGTAGGAGGAAGGAAAATACTGAACAAGGAAGGGATGAAGGATATGGATATGAAGGTCTGAAATGAAGAGACAGAACTTAATCTTATTAGTTTAAGAGGACATTTGCAGTTGAAAAAAATAATATAAATCGCAAAGTTTTATTGCAATACTCAGCATATCGCAAATTGTTTAAAATCGTAATAATATCGTAGCGCAAGTACCGTGATAATATTGTATCGTGGGGCCTCTGGCGATTCCTACCCCTACAATGTGTTTATACATCTTTTTAATATATATTAAAATACATCTATTGCAGTTAGGATGCAGCCTATGTAGGCAGAAGACAGTGAAGCGGCTCACTAGGTTATGGAACAGAGCCACTTTGTGTATATATCCTTGTGGAGACAGGGGAGAAAACTTTTCAAGAGTATTCCTCACATACACACACAGATGTCTGTAGCATTGCACAAACCAGCCCACCCGCTTAAGTCAACACTTCCAAGGTAGGCCGTAAAAGCCTGGGGCTCGGGTGACTGTGCAGCAGGTGCAGGGAGACTGCGAAATGGGACAGCGGGCCATAAATCTGATATAGAACACCCAGAGAGCAAGTCATCCAGGCGCCGGGCTGCAGTCGGATACAGGAGGTGAGTAAAAGCACAAACATGAGCAGGTGTGTGTATTTGCACTCACCTGGCCCAACATATCCGGCGCTATAGGAATGCTCGGCCAGATTGCAGAATAGACGGCAAAAAACAACATCCAGAGCACCATGCTGCCCCATACAGCCAGATGAGAAAACTAGAACAAGAGAAAAACAGGTCATGGTCAGTTTCACACTGAATACAGACTTATTTAACTGTAATGGACACTGTGTGAATACCAAGGCCACTCTACTTCATCACAAGATCTGGTGTGTGGACAGCTGAACGGACGGGGAGTGTCGACGTCCCCTCAACACACACGGCGGCGGGACGGAGAAATGTCCTGACATAGCAGTGATATGTTACCCATCTATCTAAAGCACTTCCCAGAATATATATATGACCATCCTATAGATCCAGACACATAATGTCAAGTGCAAAGTGTTCTATAATGTGATCTCCTTTCAGTTCAGATATAACAAATGCTTTGTAATAAATCTGATGCATTAGGCAGCACATTCATACATTTCCATAGTATTTAGTCTTGTTTTTCATTACAAATATCTAAAAATTCTCAAAAATCACGATACTTGATAAGGAAAATTACTTTGAGAAGAAAAAAAATGGTCAAAGGGTTAAGAAAAATAATCTTGTGCTTCCTTTAAACTAAGGTTGTTTTTCTTACACGGACACTTTTCTGAAATTTTTCTTTCTAGTTATAAGTACAAAACTCTCTTAATTCTTATATTTTGCTTCTCAAGTAAATGCATCTTGATTTAAGAATGTTTAGATATTTTTACTGGAAAACCAGACAAAATACTGATTAAGAAAATCATTTTTTGCAATGTATAGAATCAGACATATGATATCAAGCACAAAGTGTTCTATAATGTGATCTCCTTTTACTCCAAATAGAACAAATCCTTTGTAATAAATTTGATGCATTAGCCAGCACTTTCATAAGTGTTGCCAGAGATGCTCATTGCTTTGAGCTCTGATGGCAGGCGGTGAAGAGCATGTGTGTGTGTGTGTTTGTGTTGGAGGATGGAGACTGACGTACCCTTGTCCATGCTGTGGTCTCCATACCGGCTTTCAGACATACAGTTACCACTACATACTGCAAAAGGAAAAGAGAGAAAGAGAGAGAAAGAGAGAGAGAGAGAGAGGGAGAGAGAGAGACATAAATAACAGTAATGATATGCACTCATCATCCTGGTAAAACGTTCTGTACAGCTTCAACACACAAAACCAGATGAGGGCTTTCACACAGGCATCGACTTACTATCGCCTCTAGCGATGTACACTGCTTTAAAACAGACACAATTACACATTTAGCCCTTAAAGTAATACTCGTACACACATACTGGCACACAGAAGCCTGCGAGGAACAGAAAAGAAATACCAGCACACAAAGACTTCACTCCCCATGGGACTCATTCATTACGGTTTTAATGGCTAGCATCTAGTATCGCCTCCAATGTACTGTATTTAATAGTCTGGGTCACACACACATACACACGGCCTCATTTTTATAATTCTTGGAAAAATATTGTTCACTGAAGTAAAATACTATTTACTGATTGGCTAATGGGGAGGGAACACTAGTGACACATTTACTTTACAGACCAGTGTTGTTTCCTATTTAGAGGCTGAAAAGTGGCATGAAAAAAAGTTTAACCAAGTTGAGTTTACAGTCTGTATTAAACATAAAATAATACAACTTCTTTCTTCTGCAGGCTGCATGCAAATCAAACACACAGCCCAATCAGTGTAGTCTGATTCATGAACAAGTGATTCTTTTGAGCTGGTTCTTTTGATGAATTGATTTGAATTCATTCAAATGATTCACAAACTCAAGAGTTAGGATCTGTGTAATGAATTATTTTCCTAAACAAATACAGAATGAACATCTAACTCACTTACTGACTGGATTTTGACATGTAATTAAAGCAAAAACACATTCACAAAAGAGTTTTGTTGTAATTAGGGATGTGTCAGGGTGGTCGACTAGTCTAACTAGACTACATTTTTGTTTAAGCTTTAATATTTTGTGTCAGAGATTTCTGAATTTTTCAGAAGTTAGCATAAAATGAAAATTCACCCTATTTCCTAAATGCATGTTATTAATCTTATTGTGAACAATTAATCTGTTAATTTTTTTGTAATCTTTATAAAAACTGGTGATGTATGCAGGACTTCTCCAATCATTTTCTTCGCTTAAACCCCTGCCCCTTTCTTTCAATCAACTACAAACTCGCATTCAGCTCCTTCTCCATCCAATCAACAACCGATGGATTCAATCAAGTCCCCATCCTCCATTATTTTCTCTTTTTTAATAATCCATTTCACTTGGATGTTTGTCAAATATGAAAGATCTGTTTCTACCTCCATTTTATCTTGACTTTAAAGGGGATGAACTAAGAGACAACTTCTCTGAGAGGGTTTTAGCATTTTGAAACTTATCTCTAAGAAGTTGCATTTCTAGCACAGCTATAATCTTTAAAACACAGCTTGGGTAATAAATCCATTGACTTTAAGGCAATTTCTGGACTACTGGACTTAACCTATTTTTTAAGAACAAAATATCCATTACCCAATTGTTCAACCCATTAATGGACACATTAACACTTGAAAAAATGACTGCCTTACTTACAAACAAAATGACTGCTTTTGAAAAAATATGGAGCCCTCTTTTAAAGGTCGTGGACAGATGAACTTGAAACTTGAAATAATGCATATCAAAGGTGCTGATAAATTAGATGCTTAGTGACTTGCATCTAAGATGTTAAATAACATGAATTTACAGTCAAGTGTATTTGTTTTTTTTCTCTCTTTTTTTTGTTTGTTTGTCCTGTCTTTGTACCTAGCAATGTATGGTATAAATGTGTATTTTATGGTCATGTATATGTATGTGTTTCCATATGAATATGTATATTTTATTGTCTATTTACAAAAAAAAGAAGTTTTTTTTAATTATTTTTTAAAATGCTGGTTGATGGTTTCACCTCAGAGAAGAAAGTACATGGATTGTATTTCATGTCGCGTTTTTTATTACTCTTAATTTCTCACAACTTGTGTGCTTTTTCCAGGAGAGATGGACTAAACTGCTACACTAAAGTCTCATGGATACATGTCGCACAGCCGTGCAATGGAATTCTTTTTTTTGTTGTAAAATAATACATAAAATTTCGGTTTGTTTTTTTACCAAGCCTATTGTATACCCCCAGAAATCGTATACGACACATGTAGCATCGGACCATTCTGTGATACTTTTGTGTCTTTTTAAAATGTTGATGTTGGTCACTATTCACTGCCATTATATGGACGAGTGCGAGTGGGACATTTTTAAAAATTCTCCTTTTGTGGTCCGAAAAAGAAAGAAGGGCATACTGCACTAGAACAACACCAGGGTGAGTAAATGATGACTTAATTTTCATTTAAGGGGGAACTATTCCTTTAAGTCTGATTATTCAGGGATTTACAAACGTTTTTGTCAGCTTAAGTTAATATTTCAATAATTTAACAGCATTTGCATGTTCACAGTTCTGTGATGTTTATTAATGTTCACATGGCACATGCAAGTAAACAAATGTGTGTTTAGTGTTTTATTTAAAAAAAAAAAAAAGTATTGTATTTTTATTGTTTTATTTTACATTTTTATGATTTCATTATTTACTAGCGTTTCATTAACTCACAAACCAGTTTGGGGTTTTGAAAATATGTAGTTTTTTCCACATCCCTAGTTGTAATAAATGCCATTTAAATACTAAAAATGTTTTTAATATTTTACTAAATATGTTTATAAATATTACTAATGTTCTACAAATAAGTATTTTGTTTAGTATGTAGAGTATGTAGTTAAGACCACAAAAATAGATAATAGAAATAGAAAAAAAACCACTCATACAGAATATGAACTTTTAATAGGCCAGAAGAAAACTAAACCATTTCAAGCACTTTAAGTAATGAATTAGTTAAATGCCAGTCAGAACCATAAATACTAGAGCTGAAATGCAGAATTTCAGTCATAAATTGCCCACAAAAACCACTGGTGAGCGGCCTTGTCGGTTCTGATCAGATTCCTGTCGTTCTTGCTCTGAGTTATGGGATCATTTCACAAGGACTTTTTTCAAGAATAGCCAGCGAAAAGAGAAATTAACAAGTTTACAGTGTAAACACTGGCGGCCAGCGAACGGAATAACAGCACTAGCAAGGAAATGATGTGTGACCTCTCATTGGCAGGGGGCTATGGAGAAGTAAATGCCACGCTGACAACTCACCGTGTAGACGATGTTCCCCACGAACAGGTAGTCGACACTGTTGCCGTTGTCAAAGGGAGTGTCTGAAGAAACAAAAGGGGCGATGAAAGATACTTAGCAAATGACACACTCAAGCCGGAGTGGTCTACATGTGTGCTTGTGAGTGCTTGAGATAGTTACCGTGCTCCAGGACTTTGAGTGGAAACCAGAAGAGAATAATGGAGTGAATGAGAGCATTTATACAGTGACCCCAAAAGACCTGGAAAAAGAGAAAGAGGCAATGAAAGAGAGAGGAAGGGAGGGACAGAAAGCAGGAACGGGAGAGGGGGAGAGTCAGTCAAGACAAACTAATGCCAAGATACACAAAGCCCACACAAACAGCTTCTCTGCAATTGCACAGCTAGTGCAATGTCCCCCAGATCACCCCTAAAACACACAAACACACACACACACACACAAACACTGATCCTCAGCTATAAATGAATGACTGTCTTATTTCAGCCTCATGAATCTCATTATCTGGATGGCAGCAGAGTTTTCTTCTTGCACTGCTGTTTATCTACAGGGAAATCACAAGTCAAACAACACGCTGACGTTGTGAACCACATCAGACCGTGATAATCAATTATAACAGGATGTAGACAAGCGCAGTGATCATAATAACAGTCTAACACTCACTGAAGACAGATTTATACGTCTCGCAGTGTTTGTCGTGTCAGTATGAGTAATTTGTGACTGAAAATGTGCATTTGTATCGACTACTTAACTCTTGTTGTACGGTACCTTAGTGTTAAAACCTTCTGCATTCTGTGTGATGCGGTACAGCTGAGGAAATCGTAGCATGTTCTGCTGACTGCATGGCCGGTCAACTATACCCAGCGTGAAAGGAGGGAGAGCAGTAAAGATCTGAAACATACATGAACACTCATGAAAGTGTTGTAGCATATCATATATATATATATATACACACGATATACAATGATATATATATATATATATATATGGCAATTAATACTTTTATTTAGCAAGGATGCATTAAAATGGTCAAAAGTGACAAAGACATTTATAAATGTCAATTTCAAATACATGTTGTTCTTTTAAACTGTCTATACATATTCTATTAATTTCCATTCAAGAATACAGAAATTATCAAGGTTTTCACAAAAATATCAAGAAACTGTTTTCAACATTGATAATAATCATAAATGTTTCTTGAGCAGAAAATAATCATATTAGAATTATTTCTGAAGGATCATGTGACACTGAAGACTGGAGTAATGATGCTGAAAATTCAGCTTTGAATCACAGAAATAAATTTCATTTTAAAATATATTCAAATAGAAAACAGTTATTTTTCACAATATTACTGTTTTACTGTATTTTAATCAAATAAACGCAGCCTTGATAAGCATAAGAGACTTCTTTCAAAAACATTTTAAAAATCTTACTGACACCAAATTTTAAAAGCTAGTGTATTTAATATATTTTAAATGACAGCAAATTAAATAGTTATTACACATAATAGTTGCAAAGTGGACCCTTTTATCTGCTGATAAATCAAAAACGGACAAAGATATATTGATATATTGGTCTATCACTATTGCTGACAATTATCTTGACCAAGTTGGATCTGTCCAACATCTTGGATGAACCTTTCCACGAAATTTGCAGTGCATTCTGGGATTGCCTTTTTTATGAATGATACATTTGATGCTGCCAAAGCCTTGTCAGGAGTGCACCTAAGATGTGAGTATGGGTTTAAAAAAAAAAAAAAAACTATAAAAAGAGAGAGAGACACACACACATACCACATTGTACAGGCCAATGCACCACCGTTCAAACAGGATCTGTCCAGAGAAACCATTTACAAATGCAAACCAAAGCTGTGGGAAAAAGAGGTGGAAGTTTGTTAAAAATACAGAAGTGAAGATAACCAATACTGAGATAATGAGAGGACACAAATAAGATGAGTAACATGGAAAGCCTCTAGCAAAGTGCTTTCGGACAACATCAAACTCAAGGCAGAGGTCAGTTCATACAAACAAAAGGCTACACACACACACACACACACAGGCACACACTCATACACATGTACACTTGCTGTCCATCCCCCACAATCTCTCTGCTATGAGGACAAAGACAGTCTGTGAACTTTGCCCTTTAAAGCTCTTCTTTGCTGGGAGCTAATCCTCAGTAAGACCCCCAAAACACCCCTCTCCCCCAAACACATGGACAGATGTGCACAGACAATCGCATTCCAAAAATATAGAGACATCTAAACATTTAACCTTTACCCAGATCTACCCATAACACACACCCCCAGCCACATCAGCACACAGTCCGATACACAGAGGCCGAGTCCTCAGGGGGGACGAGGGGGCATGTTTCTGCACCTGCTGCCATTTTAGGGGGTGGCACAGCTGACAAATGCTCCAATGGACAGCATGGTGACCCTGTCAGTAAAGCTCACACTCTACCTAACACACACACACACACACTTACACAGCTCTCGGATGACAGTGTATCTGGTATGCAGTTTTGAACTGGAAGGACCCAGCCACTATAGATAGGGGTCAGCGGCTCTTTGTCTGTGCCTGCGAGTGTGTGTGTGTGTGTGATGGAAAGCAGAGACTAGAGGGGGCATCTCATTTATCACTGTCAAACACTTCCATAAACAGCTGCAAGCAGTCTACTTAATGTACGCAAGGGTGTCTGTGTGAAAAAAAAGGAACGAAAATGTGTGTAAGCATGTGTGTGTGTGTGTGTGTGTGTGTGGATAAGGTCTGGTTTGATGACTCTCTTTAAAAAGTGATCTGAACTCATACCATGTAAGTACAACACATTCCAAAGACAAAATTATGTTGTTTAAGGGAACAGTTTGCCCAAAAGATAAATTAACAATTTACTTGCCTTCATGTCATTCCAACCCATATGACTTTCTTTCCAAAAAATGCATAATGCAAAAATGAATTGTGTGTTTTTATAATATTGTCTTCTACATAAAGGTATCCACACATTTTGGCCAATTAATTTCTATGATTTTTTTATGCTTCTAGCTATTTGTGATTACTGGATTGTGGAAAAAACTGCATGCCCAAAAAGCTATTATTATTATGAAATTCCAGTTGTTTAAGCACAACTATTTTGGTTTTCAAGGTCTACAATCATCTTAATTATCTTTCAAATTCTAAACAAGGTAAATAGATAAATAAAAGTATACTAATCAAACAAAATGGTACAAATAAAGTGCAGCACGTGCAAAGTATGCAATGACTGTGGAAACTTTAAGTATGGAAACATTAACAAAGCCCTAGAACTTTCAGTGCATACAAGAACAAATAGAAAGAGGGCATAACTTCTTAAACGATTCCTATTAAAAGAAAGAAGAAAACAAAGGATTTCATTTGTAAAGTGTAAAGCATTTCATTGTAAATAATTGCAAATTAATTATATTGCAATCTAATGATTTGTTTGCACTAAAGATATATATTTTTTAAAACTTAAATTACAGACATAAGGCATCCAAAATACAACTTATTTAATTATATATATATATATATATATATATATTTAAATTATATAATGGCTATTATTGTTTAATAAATAATATTTGATATTATAATGTTCCTGTACTTGATATTTAGAAACGATCTTTATGTTAATGATGGGGATTTATCAACAACTTCGTAGGTGGCGGCAAGGGACTGACTTTAAGAGTTTGTAGACCATTCGTTAAAAAATGCTAATTCATTCTGGAACGAAGCAAGGTTGTAAAGAAGGAAATTATTTTGACATTTATTTTAACATTGAACAACACTTTATAAAGGCGCAACCGACAAGCAAAGGGTAAAGCTGAAATGTAGCCTGATCCTACCAGACTCTCGTACATTTCATTTGTACTGAGAGTCTGGCCACTCTCCACTGAGAAGCGTTAACTTGAAGGCGGGTACTCTGTTGAAGTTTAAAACTATTGGATCTGCCCAGAGCCATTCCGGATGTGCCATAACCAATATACCGCAAACCCAGACGATGTAATGAAGGAAAATAAAAATTGAGCGGTACGTAGGAGGGCGGAGCCAGGCTATGCGAAATGGTCCTATATCAAAAAATGAAACCCTAATTTCATATATATTGTCGTTCAATAATTCAAGCATTTTTTCATGTACTTCCTCATAAATATGTTTCCAAGGGATTTCCAGGACTTAAAGTGCCCCTATTATGCTATTTTAAAGTTTCCTAATTTAGTTTTGGAGGTCTCAACAACAGGTTTACATGCAAAGGTCAAAAATTATTTTAATTTTCTCAGAATATACATTGCACATCACCACAATGTTCAATGATTCTCAAACGACTCGATGGATGAATTAGTCTCTCTAAATCACTCCTTTCCACGAACCTACTCTGCTCTGACTGGTCAGATGGCCCAGTCTGTTGTGCGTATTTCAGAAGCTAAAAGCCCATTACCATAACTGAACTCTAGCTCCGTCCGGAGGCTTCCTAAAGCTCAGCGATAGTACACACTGTAAAGACAGTAACGATGACAACGATTTTACATCAATCACAGCACGAGTCCGAATCGATGATGAAACAATAGAAGAACTAGTTATTCAACCCGAACCTTCTCAGCTACTCAGTTTGAGGTACATTATGAGATGTTTCAAATGTAATTCCTCACCATCAGCATTAACAAGTGTGCGTCCATCAACAAACCCGTGTGTGTGTTTGTGTTTGTGTGTGTGTGTGTGTGTGTGTGTTTCTAATTTATTGAGGTGCACATGTGGGAACTGTATCGATAACAGTGCATACATTGGCCCAGCACTAATGTGAATGACTGATGTAACATTAAAGTTTGCAAAACAAATCTTGCTCCATCCATATCTTTACTCAAAGTAGTAAGAATGACAGACAATCTGCATTAATAGACACAGTTTTAGGTAATAGTGGCCCACAGCTGATTTACAGCAGTATTTCAGTAAGACCGTAATAACATGAGTTAGCCAGTTAGCCAGGGACCTACACAATATGAAACACAATGCGCACGCAATAAGTGGACGGGCAATATGCTAATGCTTCGTCTTGATGTCACAACGAAACAGCTTGCGATTCGTTTAATTGACTCAGAGTCGACTCTTACTTTTGAGAGACAATAACTTTATATATGATGCACTTTCAGATTTAAAACTTTGCAGGACGTTTTCATTTACTTAGAACTATGTTACACACTACATGAAAGGTAATTTTCAAAAATCCATAATCCAGGCACTTTAAATAAAAAAAAAAAGTCAAATTCAAGTACTTCAAGCACTTTATATATGAACGAAGTTCTGTTTGTTCCTCACACAAAGCATGAAACGCATTGTATTGAAAAGAGCATGAATCTTTCACATGATCTTTTGTGTTTCAAAGAAGAAAGAAAAAAATATGGGTTGGGAACATGATGACAGAATTTTCATGTTTGAGTGAACTACCCCTTGAAAAGTCTCAGACACACTTGATTGCGATTATGTACACACCTCTATGATGTACAGAACCACATTCTTGTAGAAACAGTACAGGATACATTTGGTGACCCGGTTGTAACTCCAAGCCCCGTGAACCAGTAAAAGCTTCTCCAGGTATGAGAACTAAAGAGAAAGAGGTTGAGAGAAGAATTAGTTTTCCCGCAGGAACACATGTGAACCATTACAGCAGGATCAGCTACCCGGATACAACAGCGCTGTGGGCAGAAGACTGCTGTGTGTTTTGTGTTGTGGTAGTGTAATTACAGTTTTAAGGATGAGATGTGTGTGTGTGATCGAGTCTTAGAATAATGAATTACATGAGTGCGTGTATCAGACCTGAGCTATAGAGTAGTCAGATGAGTTGGTGGCCTGCATGCCCTCATTCCCGCTAATGCCCACTCCCACGTGTGCCGTCTGTATCATGCCTACGTCGTTGGCTCCGTCTCCGATGGCCAGCGTGATGGCTTTCACATGCTTCTTCACCATGTCCACAATCTCTGACTTCTGCAGCGGAGACACCCTGAAAGAAAAATATGACAAAAGTTAGTCATTCAAGCTACATATCAGGAAAACTCAATTTTTTCTTAAATATGTTTTATATGTGTATCAATGGACAATGTCACGAAATTGATGATAAAAAAAATTAATTAAAAAAAATCGTTGACACACACATTTACATTTATTCATTTGGCAGCTGTTGCACAGACCGTAATATTAGAAGTGCTGCAATACAAAGTTTCATAGTTGGCCAGAAAAGTATGAGCTAGTACTGACACGTATGATTTCCCTAATATCGTGAGCATGGTATACTCATGAAAATCGAAAATCGAAAAGACAAATCCTCCCCAAAGTACTTTCTCTTGTCATGGTGTTGATCAATTCTACCCTTTTTCCCACTATAACTCTATAGCTCACAGTGAGCCGTGCGGAGATCAGAGGCCGTAGGCAGATGAAAGGCGGGCTAATGTTCTTCATGGTGGAATTGAGCAGAAAATAAGAAGGTTAAAGCAGCTCTTTAAACAAACAGAGTGTGAACTCAGGAAACAGTGCATGGAACACACACACACAAACTTTCTCTCCAACACACACACATTTGTGCTCCTCTCTGCTGGTTGTCTGTGGATGTGTGCAGTTTGGGACAGTGTGGGGGGTGCTGGAAGGGTTGGTTTAGTCAGTTTGTAGGGCCTTAGAGACCACAGTCCGGATATGGGCTTCATGCAACAGCAAGTCAATTACTCCCTCTCACAGATGGAAACACAATTTATTATCGAATCAGAACTGTCTGAAGCTTACAGCACACTTATTTATATTCAGATAAACATTTACAGTACTCAACAATGTGATGTGAATGACTGCATTGTCTACCTGTGTGTGAGAGTGTGTGTGTGTGTGAGTGTATAATGACAGTAAGTGAGTCATTAGTTTGACATTTGCACAGAGCTTGGTATATTACATTACCTCTGCACAGCCTCTCTGTTCTGGGAGCCAAGCACTTATTTTCACCAGTTATTTAGTCACCCAGGGCAAGACACAACCTTTTACTTCAAAACGCACACACATGCACTGCCACATGCAGTACACACACAAGCATGGCTGTTCAGTGCTAATGCCTGAATGAATACCCATAACAAATAAAAACCCCAGAGAAGATCTCTTTAATATCTTAAATGTTTCCCTGAGACAACAATGAGATTATATGTAGAGCAAACTGAGACTTATACTTATGACATTCTTATTTTTTCCTGATAAAAAAACCCTAGTAGTCATACGTCTCCTTGAGAGTTTCAAATAAGATGAATGTCTCAAAATGCTTAGATTTGCCAAGATAGTAAAGTCGGCATTCAAAGTCAAACTCAAACATTTCTCATCAAATTCTTCCAAATTATCTGAGCTATGCCATTTACATTAATTATATATTTTTATATATTTACATTAACTCTATATTCTTCCTGTAAGTCAACCTGGGGACATACTGTACATAGTACTGGTCAAAAGTTTAGAAATATTACTATTTTTAATGTTTTTGAAAGAAATATCTTATGCTCATGAAGCCTACATTTATTTGATAAAAAATACAGGACAAAACACAGTAATATTGTGAAATATTATTACAATTTAATAATTAATAATGGTTATTTTATTAAAATAATGGTATCTAACAATATAAATCTTTACTATCATTTTTTTTAATCAATTTAACACTTTTCAAAAAAAGAAAGAAAAAAAATGACGAACCCAAACATTTGAACGGTAGTGTATATTGTTACAAAAGATTTATTTTTTAAATAAATGCTGTTGTTTTTTTTGTTTGTTTGTTTGTTTGTTTTACTTTTTATCCACCAAAGAATCCTGAAAAAAGTATCACAGGTTATAAAAAAATATTAAGCAGCAACATTGATAATAACTGTATCACATCAGCATATTAGAATGAATTCTGAAGGATCATGTGACTGAAGACTGGAGTAATGATGCTGAAAAATCTGCTTTGCATCACAGAAATAAATGATATTTTAAAGTGTATTGAAATACAAATGATTATTTAAAATTGAAATAATATTTCACAATATACAATTTTTTTTCTGTATTTTTGATCAAAGAAATGCAGGCTTTTTTTCAAAAACATTAAAAATAGTAATGTTTCCAAACTTTCGACTGGTACTGTAAATACACAAACACACACACATATAAAGAATATTAAATCCTATATTATATTTTTTTGATTATAAAAATAAAATAATAAATAAATAAATAATGTATAAAAACAGTATAATGTGTATAACATATAGTGTAAAAATATATAAAGAATAATTAGTGTAAATATAAATATAATACTATAATAAAAATATAATACTGAAATACATCATGGTTATCGAGACCGAGATACCGATATAAAATTGTATTGCCTCTGCTGATTCTCACCCCCAGTGTCAATTTTAATTTTCATCTTTAAAAAAACAAAACTATTCATTCTTCCAAACTAAAGTGCAACATCTGAGCAATATCTTCTGGGTTTATCATTAGCTTGTTTATTAAGGCAGTGATGTTGATACATTTGTGGGGATGTTTATATGTGTTTTTGTCTATATACCTGCAGCATATGACAGCCTTGCAAGACAGCGCAAGGTCGAGGAAGGCCTGACGCACTTCGAAAGAGAGGGCATATTTGAGCGTCTGTCCGTCTATGATGAGTGCCAACTCATTCTCCTTCCTCAGAGAGTCACCCAGCGAGGAGCAATGAGCTGTTAGTGTGGCCCTGGTAGCCTGGGGGGCAAGGAAGGGAGAAAATTTATAACCACACATACTAAAAACCCATAAATATATTACATTACGTTCATATTTGTCATTTTTACAGTTTAATTTCTATACCATGTCCAAAGCTATATAAAAGCACTTCAATCCCTTCCTGAGACACATGCTTTTTCATGCATTTATTTCTCTAACTTTACACTTCATGCACTTCTCACGCACACACATGGATCATACACACATATCAGAGCAAGAGCGTAATGCCAAAGGAAGTTGAAGGGGATGTTTTAAGTGGTGTCATTGGGGCTGTTAGCGCCACGGTCTCTCTCTCTTTCTCTCTCTCTCACACACACACACCTGTTACACATCATCCTGTCACCCGAGACACTCTAAGCCCTTAAAGGACTCAAAAGCATGAACTGTTGGCCAACAAGAACTTTATATGGGGGGAGAGAGAGTTAGAAGTATGATAAAGTATGGAGGATGGGAAGAAAAGGAATGTTTGTCAAGAACTTTGATGTTAGCTAGCTAGTTAGCATTTTATAAAAACAACAGATGTCTATTAGCATGTCCACATTTAGATAAGTAGGCAAATGTGTGAGACAAAAATACATGGAGAGATAAAAAGAGAAGGTGAAATATATGCGTGTGTGTTTATTGAATTGTGGTTGTAGGCGGTTTTTGATTGAGATCTTGATAATGGGGACAGAATCACTAATAGAGAAAACAAACATCCTTCATTCTGTAACGAGAACCATGTGGACGACGCAGCACGCAACAAGGCACGGCACTGGCGGCCACACACGCATACACACACAAACATACATGAACGCAGCTGTTGAAGTCTCTGTCAGCGCTACGACAGCCTTTGTGTAATACAGAGGATGAATTCACTCCATACTGCCAACTCTAATCAATATCTTGCTGAAACGATTGACTTGCTCCCAAACTTAGTGAGATGCATAAGTAGTAATTTAAGGCATTATATCTATGCTTTAGACGCAAAGACTGTTCTAAAAGCTAGGAAACCTAATTATGTTACCTCCTAAGATAGTTTTGTAGCCACATTTTACTCTTTCATCACATCAGCACTCTTTTTGTATAAAAGGCAATACCAGAATGCACAGTGCTGCCCTTTTCTTAAAAAAGAAGTGTGCTTAATTGTACACTTGTAGTTTAGTTTCAAATATATTTTTTTAAAAACTGCACTCAGATAATACAATATTATTAGGTTTTCATGACTGTTTCTTAACACTTCAATAGTTTTAAAAAGTGCAATGTCAAATTAAAAGTTTTACTTTAATGTACATTAACTTTAAAGTAACATTGTTTTTTAATAGTATTTTGTTGTGTTCTAAAGTACACTTATTTTTATGTGTTGACTAATAAACAAAAGGAAATGTAAAGAACTTGATTATCATTTTAAACTGTAGTATAAAATTTAATATCAAATTACAAAGTAAATATATTTTAAATGTAGTAAATCAATTAAAACGTGTAATTACGATTAAATTTAAATACATGGCATACGAGTTTCAATAGAAATTACATTAAAGTTTATTTAATTACCATGAATGCTTGACAGTATATTCAACAATAAACTTAAACCATATTTCAAAGACAATCAAAGTAATTATGAAATTGCATATAAAGATGTAAGTCCCAAAGTCCTATTTAAGTGGGTAAAAAAAGCAGACTTAAAAATTCAACTAATTGCGTTTAATCTAAGATTAAACTAACATATTTTCATTTAAGTGTAAATAACATGCATTTAAGTGTTCAAAAAAAACTACATTAATTTCATACTTATACAAGCATAAAGAGAAGTATATATTTTAAAGTACATTTTTCCATATGTAGTATTTTTAAAAGTATGCTAAAGTGAACTCAAATATTCAGGCATGAAGTCATTTAATACTAAAAAAGCATCACCTAAAATAATACTTTATTTAATATTTGTATGCTTATATTATTATTGAATCGTTAGCTTAGCAACATGCTAACATCAATCTCTATTTAAACGAATCGCAAGTTGAGTCTCATGTATGGATGTGTGGTGCGCTATTTATGTTTCTGTCTATGTAGAGCATTCCCAGGGGGTTATGATGTTCCCTCAGAAGGCAGCTGTCTATGTAGGCAGTAGGAAGAGAAGCAGCTCGATAGGTTTTGGAACATAGTTTATAGTGGAGCTGAGATCAACCATCAAGATTCCTGAGTAACTAGAGCTCATCTCCTCTCCTCAGCTCAACCCGAACATGTTTTGCCTGTGTGTGTTTATCTTTTCATTCAGGAATTCCTGTTTGCTTTCACCTTTCCCGCAAAAACATGAGGGAAAGAAAAACAGAAATGTAATGAAAGAATTAAGACTGATTATGGATCAACTGGGTGGTGAAAGTCAAAGCATTTGTGTCTCAGTGTGTAAACAGTGGCCTAAGAAAACTGCTACTGGTAATTCATTAACGACTAAATTTCCCAGCTAACTCAGTTTATTATTAAAGACGGCTTTCTCTTTTCAACTCTCTCCATTAGACATTAGACGGCTGGTTTGATTTAGTATTAACTTCAGACAGGATGTGTCAATGTGTCTCTCACCAGGGTGTGAGTCTATAAATCTTTATCTGGGACTAACAGGACTGTTTGCACATCTTATTTATTTAACAATTAAATGACCACATTAATGACCTTCTAAATGTTTGTGTATGAGTGGGTGCGTGAGTTTGTGTGCGTGTGAGCAATTAGCTAAACATCCTAATACTCCAACACAGAGGTGCTAATAAGCCTGAAGAACGTGCCAGTCAAACCTCTAGCTATCACGGCTGCCAGCCTCGTGTCCATGGGAACCGCCAACAGTCACTAAATCTTAATCCCTGGGAAACCAGAAACCACACACTGAACACAGAATTCATCCTGCATTAATGCAAACTCAAGCCATAAAGTTTCACCGACCATAACCTTGCCAATACTTTAGGACAGGCGTTCCCAACCAGTGGGCCAGGGCCAACTAGGGGACCGCAGCAAACTTCCAATGGGGCCTCAAGATGAAAAAACATAATTTACCACTTTATTTACAAATTCATGCAACGTCGTCTGCTCTCGCATCAACACAACACACATACGTTGAGGTGCTCTCGTGAATGCGCGTTGGAGATTAATATTCTGTTAATAAAGTGGTAAATTATGTTTTTTTGCGCAAACAAAAGCACTCGCGTCATAAAATTGAGGTTAAACCACTGGAGTCACATGGATTACTTTTATGATGTCTTTACTAACTTTGGCTGTAGGCTGGGAATGGAGGGACAGAAAGCTCTCAGATTTCATTAAAAAGCTCATTTGTGTTCCGAAGATGAACGAAAGTCTTATGGGTTTGGATCGACATGAGGGTGAGTAAATGATGACAGAGTTTTCATTTTTGGGTGAACTATCCCTTTAAAGGCACAATATGTAAGATTTTTGGATTAAAATATCCAAAAACCACTAGAACAATGTTAAATATTTTGTTGACTTGTGTACTTACATTATCCCAAATGTTTCCAAGAATGTTTAAATCCAGAGAAATAAGCAATTTTAACCAGGACACGGACCATGTCCGTGCGTCACCTGTCACTGAAATCATACCCAAGTTACCCTCGATTTTATAGCTCAACACAGTTAAACAACTCTCGTTTTCTTGATTTACCACAAGTACCATGTTTTACCATGCCTATTGCCTAATATCAATCTAGCTTACTGCAGTGTGCAACAAGTGTCTCATAGTAGCCGCTGAGCGAACGCAGATTAGCATTATAACTTTCAACACACTCAAATAATGTATCAAATATGATAAAACAGCACTGCGTTACCCCATATACGCATGACAGGAAGAAGCGGAAGCAGTCGTCTGCGGCATAATAAAAGCTCCACTGCTCTCGAGCCGTGTGTCGCGCTTGTCTCTCATTAGAAATCACTCCAGCGGCTTTCAGCCCCACCCTGCATCATACTACAGTAACATGAATAAATCTTTAATACATTAGCTATGATTCATGAATACGATTTCTGCCCGAGTCCCGTCGAATTCTTTTCCACCGGCTGTAGAGTTAAAGACAACAACTCCCATGATTCTGTGAAATCAAGGCTACACCTTTGTTTTGAATAGGCAACCTCTAGCAGCGAAAATTACATATTGTGCCATTACATATAGGCATTTTATACATTTTTATACATGACTACAAAAGGAAAATCCTCCAAAATATTTTAGCAGTAATTCACAAATGACTTAAAGTTATGGGACCTTTGAATATTGTTGTGGACAATGGGTGGCCTTCGAGTCAAAAAGGTTGAGAGCCACTGCTTTAGTAAAATAAATAAATAAATAAATAAATAAATAAATAAATAAATAAATAAATAAATAATGCAAGACTAGTACTGTATGAATAAATAAATAAACAAATGAAATGAAATGAAATGGTACTTTACAATTAGGTTGTTAATGTTAATTTATAATAATACTGTTCAGTATTCATTCATAATACATTAATGCTACAACAAAAAAATCATTATTATATGTGTAACATTGTTAGTGTGACACCTTATGCATTAACAAATGTTAAGGAAACCATATTATTTAAGTCTTACCACTAAAATATTATGCAAGCAACATATTAATTGCAAATATTTAATTGTATTATAGTAGTTTTTATGCTCTTAAAAGCATGAAATGGCAATCACAAATGTCAATGCCACTTTTCTATTTAAAAAATACATTAAAATGTGTAAAAGTAAAACAATAAAAATATAAAACTTTATTATAGTTTTACATACCAAAAGTGGTTTAATTATTATTCATCCTATTTAATGAAAGATTAGAACATTACTTATATAATTACTAATATATATATATATATATATATATATATATATATATATATATATATATATATATATATATATATATATATATATATATATATATATATATATATATATATATAAATATACATGACTAGTACTAGTGTCTCCCATATTATGTGGGATGCAGCCATGTGTTGAATGAGTTCAGGTGGTGATGAGATTTAAAGTGAAATCTTTAACCGGATGGAATGAGTGGACAGACACTATTAGACAGCTGCTCGTGATGCAGTTTCACTGTTATTCTATAATTTCTATCAAGACCACTTGCTAGGAACTCTTGAGACACTCTAGAGAAAACTAGTGTTTTACCCATTAAGGACTCATTTAGACTCCAGACTTCCCCTATTTTGGATGTACTGTACATTTTTCTATGTCATTCCCTGACAGATATCAAAAGTGAATGTATTTCATGATCCAAGCTAAATGTTATTTTCTGTATGTCTTTGTGCTGGGAACTGAATAGAGTACATGTTCTCACAAACACACATACATTTATAGAAAACACTACTGTACAAGCGCGCACACACACACACACACACACACACACACACACACACACTGGAGCTTTGTTGTGTTCTCAGGTTCCTGCGAAAGGGATCTTATCACATTTATATTTAGAATAGAGAGAAAGGCCCCTTTGGTGTTACATATCACAGATCACATTCTCCATTCATAGAGAAATCTCTCTCTCACACACACACACACACACACACACACACACACACACACACACACACACACACACACACACACACACACACACACACACACACACACACACACACACACACACACACACACTGAGTGAGACATTAAGGCCAACTGCTGTGACATATGACAGGTCACCTTATCTGTTCAATGGCAGTTGTGTCATAAACAGCATAAGGCAACGAGGCCTCTCTCCCTCTCTCTCACTCACACACACACACACACACACACACACACACAGGGTCAAGGCTTATATATAAAAAAAATAAATAAATAAAAAAAAAAAAAAAAAAAAAAACACAACCAACCACACACTTTTGAATGGTATAATATATATAAAATGAAAGCCTGGCTGTATAATGTATACAATTTTTTATTACATAGGAACTTTTATAAAAGCAATAACGAACGAGAGGCTTTGTTATAATCTGAATTAATCATGACTAAAGGTTGCTGTTGTTGTAATGAAATTCCTGAGTTTTTTTTTTTTAAGTCAATGTCCTCTATCCTTTCAATAAATATGACGTATAATAAATAATCAAGAATACATTCACAATACAACAATTTCAATGAGCTTAAAGGAACACTAAAATGTTCTTCTCTTGCCATACAAGTTCAAAGTGACCACACAAAGCTCTAATAAGGACAAAAAAAAATCCCATCACAAGGTTTTCGACTTAAAAGAACCACAAGTGGTCAATACGACTCAACTATATTTGCTATATTTAAGTTGTTTTTGGAGTCGCTATGATCTGTCATTGTAGCAATAGCTGCAAAAAACTTCAAAAATATCTACTTTTGTGTTGGACAGACAAAATAACCTCACAAACATATGGAAATAAACAGTAATTTCTTAAACGTAAAAAAATACTAACAGAATTTTCATTTGAGGGTGAACTATCCCTTTAAATGCCAGAAACATCCCATACCTATTAAGCAAACAAACATGTGGATACCTGTAATGTTCTGGCCCCCACATAATGTGCGTGACAGAGAGATTTCGATTACATGTCGGCCGTCTTGCGCATGTGCTGACCTCTTAGTTCTGGGTATAATATTTGTATTACACATAGGGAAGATGAAAGAGGAGCACAAACTGTGTGTGTATGATTAATGACAAATACAGTGAGCATGTTAGTGTAAGTCATGTAATGCAGGCTGTGTGACAGCAAACGTGGAACGCAGCCTATCAGAAAGATCAGACAGACAGAGTGTGTGTGTGTGTGTGTCTGTGTGTGTGGGAAAGTAAGAGCGAATATGTGTGGGCCACGGAAAGAATATGCACGACAAAGGAAGGAGGCAAAGAAAATGTTTGGATAAGAATAACTCCATGTGTGTTACAAGGACACCAGCTGTCTGAATGGGACTGTGTGTGTGTGTGTCACAGCAGAGTGACAGATGGAACTTGTCACAGAGTCTGAGTCAAAAGCCATCATGTTTACCCAGGAGGCTTTGCTGGCAGAATTTGTTTTGACGAGATTGAGCGCCAAAAGGAGATCGCGTTACTCCTCACTCGACACACACACTTATGCTCGAACACACTCTAATGCACACCCTGTTCTCTGCAAATTTGGGAAACGCTGACAGACGGAGGAGGAGTTGTGTGACAGGAGAGACAGAGAAAATCGACCAATCACACCATCAACAATGACAAACTTATTTGTGCATTATATAGATGACAGACAGAAAGAAAAGAGGAAGACATGAAGGGCCGTGATGTGTTGGCCCAACTGTGCGTTACATGAAACAGCAGCTGACACACACTCTCTCTCATTCTCTGACACACATAAACACGCTACACTTTTCATATCCTCCACACAAACACACACAGCTGTGACATTATGCTCACCCCAGCAGAGGTATTGTGGGTTATGTTAAGTGCTCGGTAAGATAAGAAAGAATTCTTTTGGAGATTTTAATCAAGATGAGAACCTCCCATCTTCTTAAAATGTCAATCTTTTACTATGCTTTTTACTAGTTGCATAAAACGTACAAATAAAAAGCCAACAAACAATCATTCAATAAATCCTATAATGTAGTTGGACAATTTTCAAAAGTACAATATTGAATACCGCAAAAACAACACTATCATTTATTAATCGCCATCCATTGCAACCACAAAACCTTGTTGCTATGGCCATAGGTTTTAAATTGTTTTAGATTGAGCCTAATGGGACTATTAACATTGAGCCTGAATTTCCGTCACATTTTTGGCATCAACAAACAATTACTGATAAAATGGGAATGGTTAACATACCCTTATAAAATAGATTCAGTTCTGCATGCTGATTGGTCAATACATGTTTTAGCACAGCTGCTAGGATAAAGACTAAATGAGGATTTTTTTTCCTTCTAATATTTTTACTGGCCCTACCAAAAAACAATACATTTTTATTCTTCGCAATATTTTTATATTATTCTATTTAAATATTTCTATTGACACTACCATTTAAATGTTTTAAATAAATATACATAAATAATTATAAAAAAAATAATTACTACATTTATCCAGCTTTAATATAACATTTATAATGTTCCAAAATATTTTCATTTTAAAGAATTTTTTTTCATCAACGAATCCTGAAAACGTATCACGATTTCCACAAAAATATTAAGCAGCACAACTGTTTTCAACATTGATAAAAATAAGAAATGTTTTCGAGAAGCAAATCGAAATATTAGAATGATTTCTGAAGGATCATGTGACTGAAGACTGGAGTAATGATGCTGAAAATTCAGCTTTGCAATCAAAAGGAATAATTTTATTTTAAAATATTAAAATAGAAAACCGTTATTTTTAACCGTTAAATTGCTATTTTACAATATTAATTTGAATAATATAATATATTATAATATAATATAATATAATTTATGATGATCAAATAAATGCAGACTTGGAGTATAAGAGACTTCAAAAACATTTTAAAAAATCTTACAAACCCCATACTTTTTAACGGTAGTGAATATATAGTGTATATAAAACTTTTTGCTGTTTTTGTTTACTAAAATTACAAATTACAAAAGTAAAATTTACAACGAGCTAGAAATTCTATAGCTATAAATGTAACTCCATAAATCCCTAAACATACCGTTGGCATTCGATGAAAAACATTACAGACTGAAATGTATTTTTCAAACTGGTTCTTAAATCGGTACCTTTTTAAATTACATTCGGCACTCGTGCAAACTCATGCTTCTCATCTGAAAATCTGTGAGTTTAAAATAAGCAATTTGATGCTAGGGGTAACAATAACCTTTAGCCATAATTATATTTACAATATAGCATGGCTTCTTAAAGCCCCAATCCAACAACAACTAAACTGACTCATCTGAACATACTGTTTTCATTTTACAAACAGAATGACTGGAAACAAAATGAGCCAAAAATCTGCCAACTGTATTTTTACAAACTGTTATCAGTATTTCATTCTAAACAAGGGGGGAAAAAATTAAACAAAGAACATTCATCCTGTTTCTTCCCGGGAGCTTTTGTTTCCAGTGCTCTGTTCAATCTGTGTGTGTACTTGTGTGTTTTTATGCATGTATGTATGTGTGTGAGTGATGCTCTGCTGTCTGGCCGACTGTTCTCAGAGATCTGAGACTTTACAAGCTTCCTAGTATGACTATCTATGCCTGGAAGTAATTAACCTTGTGTGTGAGAAAAAATAGAGGAGCGGACTAGTTGTCCTAGAACAGAGTAGTTGTAAAAATAAGGAAAACATTATCAAAGAGATTGATAGATAAAATTGATAGCTATTATAATTCACCTTTTAAAACTAGAATGATAAGCATTCGTTAAAGCATTTTTCCTTTAAAAATCAACCTAGGGGACAGGAATGTTCTTCTAATTGAAGAAACACCTGTGTGTGCTATTCAGCTTTTTCTCATGTGCTTTTAAATGTCATAACGAGTGTGTGTTCATACGATCCATCATGGCTTTCATCATGTTCTCAATGATGACACCAGACACCTTAATTACCTTCACCTGTACAGGAACAAAGACACACACTTTCTTCACCCGTCCACACCCAGCGTCCTCCAGAGAAAACACTAACCAACACACACACACACATATACAAACACAATATGTACTCACATCCAGGGAATCTTCATTGACGATGATGAGGGACATGCCATGTGACACCAGCTTACAGGAGTAACCTGAGACACAGAGAAGAGTTACAGTAGAGGCGTTACACGTACACTCCCCAACAACAACTTAACCTCTTTGTATATCTGTCATTACCCACTAATGCCTGTCTGCTGTCCACTGCTTTATCTCCAGTCTCACCCAATTTATTTTGAGCTGTCGGTCTGCAGCGCCCGCCTGACTGCCTATCTGACCCTCCTTCCACGTCTCCATTAATCTGAGAGTCTGCTTCTGTTTTTTCAATCAGTGTCTGTTTGATATTGTATTGTGTTGTGTCATTGTACTTCTGTCTGTAATTTAAAAAGTAAAAAATAAATAAATAAATAAATAAATAAAGTAATAAAACGTGTAATATTATAAAGAGAAAGGCTCATTTTCTAGCCTAAGGTGGTTTGCTTGTCTGGTTTAAGTGGTTTAACTGGTCTTCCTGTCCAGCTGACAAGTGCACAAATCTCTTCTAACACCAGCAAAACAGACCCAGCAATTTGACCCACTGATCCATTTTTTTGCATGGGAATAAAAGTTTAAAATTAACCTGGGTGCTGCCATGATTGTCAAACACCCACAACAGCAAAATCATGTTATAATCAGTTATAGATTTCTGTTGAAAGCTCAACTTAAAGTGATGTTTCCAAGTAGGCCGATAAGCTAAAATTGGCTCAACCAATAACGTGACTTTAAGGTATATGTATATATCAGGGGCACTTCCTCTGGGGAGAAAGGGGAGGCAGTGCCCCTTCAAAAGACTGAATGAGGAAATAATCCATACTACAAAAATAAAAAAGGCAAACATTAAAATAAGTGACATTAAAAACTGTATAAATCGCTCGTTGTTCTAAAGTAACTGTCCAACAGCGACACCCACGGGTAAAGATAAGCTGAGCCCATTTAGTTTTAAAGGAGTCATGAATTGAGAAATCAACTTTTCATTCAGCCTTTGATATATAATAGTTCATTGTGATATAAGAATATTCTGTAAGTTTCGGAGCTGAAAACTTCCTTGTTAGTCAAAGAATAGCTTTTACTGACACCAGGCCCAGCAAACGCTCAATCTCAGAATATGCCAAGCTGTGAGTGTGGTGAAGTGTGATAGTATTGCATTGTTACAGATCGTTTGATATCTATTGATTATGTGTACGTGTCTAACTGAGCATAACTTAGCACGCTGTCACAAGCGGAAGAATCCTTTATTAGAGGTGTTGTTGGTTATATCCACCGATCAGCGGGCCAAGTAACAAAAAATAACATTCCAATTAATTACAGGTGGATGAGAGATAAATCATTGTGTTTGTTTGATAAAGACATTTTGCGAGCCCTGTGGGCGAATCATTCCGGTTGCCGTTTTCCCACACGCTTTCAAAACAATCCCTCACGTGTACTCACGGGGTAGACGGAGCTCATTATAATATGCAAAGCTTATCCAATCATAGCAGTTGGCGTTTAATTCCAAGTCTTCAGTGCGGCACACCCATAAAAACCGAGTGTTCCATGAGAGAGGCTCAAAACCAGGGTAGAAAATAGCCTATTACTTATTCATTATGATGTTTTTGAATGTAAACCACGCAAACGTCATAAGTTGACCTCAGACAACAGTATAAGTTTTTTTTAAAAAGCTAGTTCATGACCCCTTTAACAGACCCCCTAAAGCATGCAGTGGGTTTAGTGGGGGGTAATTGAGAATGAATGGGGGAAAGTCACACGAGAGGAGGAAATGCATTCATCGCGCTATGTTTGGTTCATGCGATACCTCCCGCCTCCTGTTTTCGTGTGTATTTCGCGTTCGCGAATCAGTCTGAATGAACAAAATGATGCAGTTAATGGGAAGACTAATTAAAAAGTAAGTAAACTCACCCACTTCGATATCATGCTTTATGTCACATCAAAACCAAACTTGAAATGGCCTGAATACATGATGGCCGTGGTGTTTTTTTAGTGAGCAATCAGCTTGGGGAAATTAAAGGTACATTTTCGTTTCTGTGACCAGTGTTTACCGGAAAATAAGTTGACTATTAAAAAGAACAGCTGAACATCCGTTCACAAATAAAATATATTGCTTAAATTGCTACTGCCTTTATTTATTATTTTGGAATAAATGTAAAAAGGCTTAAAAACACTTAACTTAATGAGATTTATACGTAGTTTTAATAAAAAGAACATTAATTACATTGTTAATGTAAAAATACAAAGTAGGATTTTTGATGTAATGTTTAACCAGGAAAATGTGACAACATTAAGTGTCACTGGGACATGAATTTACATTTGATTTATAGTATATAAAAAAACCTTAAGCCTTTGCCTCCTAATTTCAGAACACCACTGCACGCCACTGGTATACATCTATGTATGACACACACCGATATTGATGGCCGTCTCCTGCTTGTCTCCAGTCAGAACCCAGATCTTGATGTCGGCTTTCATGAGTGTTGCTATGGTTTCCGGGACTCCCGCTTGCAACCGGTCTTCTATCGCAGTGGCACCCAGCAGCAGCAAGTTCTGCATGGCAAAGAGATGAAAGAAAACAATTAAAAGAGGAAGATGGGAGAAGAAAAGAGAACACACATTTTTTTCAATTAAAATCATTTAAACCAGTGGTTCTCAAAGTGGGGTCCGCAAAATAATTTTAGAGCCCTATGAACGGAATCGTGGAATCCAGTCAGACAGGGAGTGGCCATCGGGAAAATTTTTAATGGGCTGGTCATAAATTGGGCTGGCAGCACTTTGATATAAAGGCAGATTCACAAGGGACGCGGAAAGCGCAAATGTCTGGCTCATTTTCAACGAGAGACACACGTAGCTAAAGCAGGAAAATCGCAGGTGTTTTTGGTAGGGGCGAAGAGCATGCAAGCACTGCTTGTTCAGCCTACACAAAATTCCGCTGCTTGCGCTTGCACAGCTCTTCGTGGTGGTTATAAATGGTATTATACGGCCTGTATAAATATGCACGCACATACCTTTACTTTTTTATTTAAAGCGCCAGTGTCTTATTCCATGCATTAAAAAGTGCCGTTTTCTCATATCACTTGGCAGAGCGCGCCTGCTCTCTTTTTCTCTCCCTCCACAAACACGCGCACATATCCAGGGAGAAGAGTGAATCCACGGATATGTACAGTAGCCTAGTTGTAACAGTAGCAAAGTTAAGAGGCTAGGTTTAAATTTTTTCTGTTCTTTTTTTTAAATTTTTGTTTACTTCTGCTCCCACCTGAGACAATCAATTCAATATTTTTTATACAATGGTAGCCTATAATATGACATTTCATAAAATAGCATAATCCATACTGCTGATATTCATTTTAATTGGATTGACTTATTGTATGTGCAGTATATTTTTCAGCTGTGCTTATATTTTTAAATGAATATTGTTTAAGACGTTTAGTAGCTAGCCTATGTCATTTGTAATGGAAGCCTGTTTCCGCCATTGCAGCACCCCCTGGTTTCACAGGATTGCAAATGCAATGCAAATTTTTGTTCATTTACATTTATTCATTTTTAGCATTTAGTCATTTATTTGTGATTAACACTTTAAGTGGCCTATTTAAAAGTATTATTTAAACGTTGAATTGTGTTTTTAAAACAAACGTGAGGTCATATTGTGACCATTGCAGTATGCGTAGAAAGAGCAGTAATGTTTCCTCCAGAGTGAGAGCGCCTTTCAGAGGATTCCATTCATTTCTAAAGCTCATTCTGCTCAGCGCCGCTCGCTCAACCCAGAATGCCCTTTGTGACATATGCTGGTTTGAATACATGTCTATCTGAAATAAGTAGCTAGGGCTGACCCCAACTAAAAATAATTTCTAATAGTTGTTCATTTAAGCCGTTGTTCATGCGGCGCCTCCATGTCATTATCTGCTATTTGCTTATTATTTATTAAAATCCAGGCAATTGGTTGATAAAACATTGATTAAAATTAAGATACAATTTATACAAAACTAAATTCACTTTAAAGAAAGGCTTTCAACAAAGAAAAACTTAATGAAGTGGTCAAAATCATTTCTGTCCTCTATGTCTTCTGACATATTGCACATCTTATGATCTTACTTATGATCCTGTTCACTTTTCATAATCAACGTAGAAAAAAAAAAACATTATTTAAACATGAAATTAAATACGTGTTTTAATGGCTACAACAAGTAGCCTATAGTAGTCTACAGTAGCAGAGAAATTTCATGTCGGAGCGGGATTTGAGCGCACGTCGTTTTACCAGAGAGCGTGAGTGGTTTATGAGTGGAGCTCTGCTCCAGTTCGCTCAAATGCTCTGGTAAGGTAGGCAGGTTTTTGCGTTTATTTTTCTTTCCTGCCGCTGTTTCATTGTATATGACAGTGTAAACAGCTCAACAACCCTTTTATTTAAAGGGTTTTATTTAATGTAGGCCCTACACAAGTGTTCTCACCGATATGCTTGTTGTGCTTCGTGGAGTTTTGACATGTTTTATAGACTCGATATTGTTTCTCATTCAAATGAACTCACTGCCAAGGCCATGGGAATACTGCTCCCCTTTCCTACCACTTACCTATGCGAATCATCATTCTCCACTTCAATGAAAAAGTACAGGGCTCATTTGAATGTGGAGAATGACCTTAGAGTCCAAACACTTCCATGGCCAAAGGTATATAAAATCAAGTACCTAGGCATGCAGACTGCTTCTACAAACATTTGTGAAAGAATGGGTCGCTCTCAGGAGCTCAGTGGATTCAAGCGGGGTACCGTGATAGGTTGCCACCTGTGCAATGAGTCCATTTGTGAAATTTCCTCACTACTAAATATTGTATGGTCAACTGTTAGTGGTATTATAACAAAGTGGAAGCAATTGGGAACAACAGCAATTCAAGCCACAAAGTGGTAGGCCACCTAAAATCAGAGCGGGGCAGCACATGCTGAGGCGCACAGAACTTTCTATAGCAGAACTTTCTATTGCAAATACAGACGAGTATCGTCCATTCTGCCACCTTTTCGCTGTTCTCCTCCGACCCCTGTCTGTCTCGTGATTTGATTTATGATGGGCAGCATATATCTGCTGCGAATGCGACCGTGTTCCCCTCTGTCCCAAACACACATGCATATAACATGCTGTATATAGGTAGTTTACATGATAAAAGTAACCTTAAAAGTTAAGACATGCCTAAAGGTTTAATCATTTAAACACCTCTGCATGCGGTGTACATGCTCTAATCTGTTAACATGGGCAGTGGAAAAAATAAGCGCTGCTTATGCTCTGCTAACGTGTGTGTGTGTGTGTGTGTGTGTGTGTGTGTGTGTGTGTGTGCGTTAGTAATGCGCGGTTCTATATCCACCGATTGGGCAGGCCAAGTAGCCTACTAAAAAAAAAAATTACATTCAAATTAATTGTGGGTGGATGAGAGATAAATCATTATTGTGTTTGTTTGATAAAGACAACTCTCATTTCATGGTAAAATTCAACGAACGTGCATTACTGTTTTACTTTAATTTTCAACTCTTCAGGGAAAACCAATCAAGAAAAACATACGCCTAGAACACCTCCTAGTGGTCATTATATAAAACAATATTAAATATTGTTTAATCACTTATGCAACTCTGTGAAACACGGTGTGTATATGACAGTAAACTAATAAAGCCTATATCCAGTCTTAGCTTGAGTTGAACATATATAGTGCTGTGTGTTCAGGAAGCTGCAGTGACAGAAAAAGTGACAATTTAAGATTGTGTTTAGACTATTAAGGAAATGTATTTTTGCCAAAGATCTTACTACTTTACGTTTATTTTTTGTTGCTGAATGAAAGAGATTGCATGCACAGTGGAGAAAACAATTGTGTGTGTGAAAATGTTAAGAGGCGCATGGATTTAAACCGGTATTTCAGTTCTGCTTATCCAAAAAAGACAGGTCAAGATATAAATTAATAGAAATTTCAGTTCAGTTAGAACCAAATACATGTGTTTTTGTTTGTGTTTTTGATTGATATTTCGACTCCAGTCCAAATTTCTACATAAAAATTGTCTTTTTTTTCTGGCTAGTTAAGTTATTTTCGGGCTACCAAAATCGCAAGAGTGCCTGCCCGAAGGGCTACCAGGGAGCTACAGACCTCCAAACTTCATGTGGCTTTCAGATGAGCTCAAGAACAGTGTGTAGAGAGCTTCATGGAATGGGTTTCCATGGCCGAGCAGCTGCATCCAAACCTTACAACACCAAGTGCAATGTAAAGTGTCAGATGTAGTGGTGTAAAGCACGCCACCACTGGACTCTAGTGTGACGAGATCATGACGCATCACACTTCTCTGTCTGGCAATCCGATGGACGAGTCTGGGTTTAGCGGTTACAGGAGAACGGTACTTGCCTGACTGCATTGTGCAAAGTGTAAAGTTTGGTGGAGGGGAGGATTATGGTGTGGGGTTGTTTTTCAGGGGTTGGGCCTGGCCCCTTAGTTCCAGTGAAAGGAACTCTTAATGCTTCAGCATACCAGACATTTTGGACAATTTCATGCTCCCAACTTTGTGGGTTTGGGGTCGGGCCCTTACTGTTCCAACATGACTGCGCACCAGTGCACAAAGCAAGGTCAATAAAGACATGTATACGCGAGTTTGGTGTGGAGTTATATATATACACACACTCACCTAAAGGATTATTAGGAACACCATACTAATACTGTGTTTGACCCCCTTTCGCCTTCAGAACTGCCTTAATTCTACGTGGCATTGATTCAACAAGGTGCTGAAAGCATTATTTAGAAATGTTGGCCCATATTGATAGGATAGCAACTTGCAGTTGATGGAGATTTGTGGGATGCACATCCAGGGCACGAAGCTCCCGTTCCACCACATCCCAAAGATGCTCTATTGGGTTGAGATCTGGTGACTGTGGGGGCCATTTTAGTACAGTGAACTCATTGTCATGTTCAAGAAACCAATTTGAAATGATTCGAGCTTTGTGACATGGTGCATTATCCTGCTGGAAGTAGCCATCAGAGGATGGGTACATGGTGGTCATAAAGGGATGGACATGGTCAGAAACAATGCTCAGGTAGGCCGTGGCATTTAAACGATGCCCAATTGGCACTAAGGGGCCTAAAGTGTGCCAAGAAAACATCCCCCACACCATTACACCACCACCACCAGCCTGCACAGTGGTAACAAGGCATGATGGATCCATGTTCTCATTCTGTTTACGCCAAATTCTGACTCTACCATCTGAATGTCTCAACAGAAATCGAGACTCATCAAACCAGGCAACATTTTTCCAGTCTTCAACTGTCCAATTTTGGTGAGCTTGTGCAAATTGTAGCCTCTTTTTCCTATTTGTAGTGGAGATGAGTGGTACCCGGTGGGGTCTTCTGCTGTTGTAGCCCATCCGCCTCAAGGTTGTGCGTGTTGTGGCTTCACAAATGCTTTGCTGCATACCTCGGTTGTAACGAGTGGTTATTTCAGTCAAAGTTGCTCTTCTATCAGCTTGAATCAGTCTGCCCATTCTCCTCTGACCTCTAGCATCAACAAGGCATTTTCGCCCACAGGACTGCCACATACTGGATGTTTTTCCCTTTTCACACCATTCTTTGTAAACTCTAGAAATGGTTGTGCGTGAAAATCCCAGTAACTGAGCAGATTGTGAAATACTCAGACCGGCCCGTCTGGCACCAACAACCATGCCACGCTCAAAATTGCTTAAATCACCTTTCTTTCCCATTCTGATATTCAGTTTGGAGTTCAGGAGATTGTCTTGACCAGGACCACACCCCTAAATGCATTGACGCAACTGCCATGTGACTGGTTGATTAGATAATTGCATTAATGAGAAATTGAACAGGTGTTCCTAATAATCCTTTAGGTGAGTATATATATATATATATATATATATATATATATATATATATATATATATATATATATAAATTGTTTTTATAAAACTATTAATATTGTCTTGTTTCTTGAAAATATACCAGACTGTCTGTATGATAAAATGTTTATGGATAATTTTTAGTGTAAAGTTACAGCAGATAAATGCATTTTTTTTATAATTCTGAATCCTGTTCGCTAACTTCAGGAAACTAACTGGATTATGATGCTAGGGACCGGGTGTTATGGGTGGTTTACTAGAGTGTAGTAAATTTATTATTATATCCTGGCTTCTAGAAATTGCTCGAGTTCATCCTGTGATGAGAGTCTATGGGATTTTTACATTTGTTTTATTCTCCACCGACAAAAACCTAAATCTGATTTCTTAGAAAAGTAAGAGCACACAACATTTTTTCAAACATTCCTACTAAATAAAGCCACACACAGAAGCAAACAGAAATTCAGTAAAAATAGGTGACGCAACAACCTGACACCTCAACATCTTTCACACCTTCTCACTCCATCTGCTCTCATTTACTCCTTTTCATCTTTCACCATTTCTTATCCAATTCTTTCTATTTTCTCTTTCCTCCATGTAAGTATTTGTATGTGGAATATTTGTGGAGTGTTTGGTGTATTTATGTGTGTGTGCAGAGGTAACACAGTAGTGTTGTTGACTTTGGTTTTATAGGGCTCTTGGCAGACCGGTGCAGGTAATTATCCTCACTGTGGTATACCAACCCCTCCTCAGACTACTAATCTGGGCCAGAGCCCTGAAAAGCACACAAAAACATTCACTGCTCTATATAACAGCGTCTGTGTCCCGGGGCTCAGATCTCTGATCAGAAAGTTCGAAGTTTTGCAATACGGTGTAATCCGGCCTGATGGGGAGGTAGTGAGTTTATAGCTTGTAGCAGTTAATGAGAGAACAACAAAGCACCACCTTCTGCACAATTTGTTCACAGCTGTGAAAATGTAATGTTACAGTGCCACCTGTTGACCAATCAAAGCACTGCAGCTGAAGCACACCCATATACAGTCTCAGCATCTATCCATCCATCCATCCATCCATCCATGAGTCACTTTTCAAAACACTATATATGCAAGAATCGTAAAATGCCAGCCACATGTTCACTCAAGCACCTTGGGATTTAAGCAAGGTAATGAGATGTCATGAGGGGAAGACATTGGCATAATTTCCATCAGTTTTCCATCCACACTGACATCTACTTGTACTATGTCATTACTATAGCAACTATAGTAAATATTCACTATAATGTCTGAACAAATGGATCCAAGAGCATCACAAGACAGTACAGAGACTAATCAGATTTTAAATCAAATCAAATAAGTGCAGTGTGAACAAAGCCTTAGTAGCAAATAAACAAGACATCCTTTAGCAGTTTAAGAGTCTAAGAGGTCAGATTACAGATCTACATCATGTGTAACAAAATGTGATTCATTTATAGTAAAAAGTCTGGATTGGTGAGAGTAAAAACACAATATCTCTCAAACAATCCCTTGACCAAATATAAAAGCTGTTCTCTAGTGATAAGCATGGCATTATGCATTATGTACCTTCTCTATGAGTTCGAAGCATTCCTCCAGTTTCTGTGCCCTGTCCTTTAGCACAGTGCTGACACGATTGTACTCCCTCAACCATTCCTGATACGCCCCCTCCTCAAGGTCCACATACGCAAAACAAAGTGTCCGCAGCCCTGCACATGCAAACAAATACAAACCAGTTATTCCAAAGAGAAGATAAACTGTTAAACCTTCAAACAAATGACAGGCTTGAGAAACTCATCACCTTCTGTGGCAAACTGCTCCAGATGGGCCTCAGTTAGGTCCTTATACTGTGACGTCTCATTCAGACGCTCAAAAATCACATTGTCCTGTAATACATGCATAGCATCATTACACTGCTATGGCTTGTGCCATATAATCCTATCCATATTGAGTATAAGCTTTATCATCATAAGGAATGATGATTGTATATGTACTGTACCTTTCAAAATTTTGGGGTCAGTAATATTTTTTTTTTAAAGAAATCAATACTTTAATTCTGCAAGGATGCATTAAATTAGTCCAAAGTGACAATAAAAGACATTTATAATGTTACAAAATATTCTATTTCTGGAGTAACGGCTGCTAAAAATTCAGCTTTGAACAGAAATAGAAATGAATTACATTCATTAAATATATTAAAATATAAAACAGTTTAAATTGTAAATTGTGTTTTACTGTATTTTTGATTAAATAAAGGCAGCCTTGATGAGTTTAAGAGACAAAAACCTTTTGAACTTTACTGTACATTCTGCATCTGCACTAATTATGTGGATTATGAAACACTCACCGCTCCCTTGCAATAAAGTCGAAGTTTGCCCGTAGGTGTTCTGACAATCACTGACATCCGTTTGCGATTGCTGCAAAAAAAAGAAAAAGAAATATGCATTGAAACACAAAGTACAGAGTGTCTGTGATGTTGTATGTGTGATGGTGTGAGAGCTCAGCTCACAGCTGTTTCCTACCTGGAAAATTCTAGTACATTAAGAAGCTCATATGTCTGCTCTGTTCCTCTCTGAGAAACAAACAAAAGAAATGTACGCATAACTACAAAGACATACAAAGAGTATGTTTTGAGTTCTCATTATTAATGGCAAGAAACACATACTAACCGCCTCTATGATGACTGAATGTGGTGTTCGGGCAGTAAAAACAAAGCCCAGACTCTTGGCACCTTTAACCAGCGCTCCTTCATCTGAAAACATCAGTCAAAAGTCACCAAGGCTGCATTTATTTGATCAAAAATGCAGTAAAAATAAAGCAAAATATGATTACAATTTAAAAGAACTGATTTCTATTATATTTTAAAATGTAATTTATTCTTGTGATGGCAAAGCTGAATTTTAGCATCATTACTCCAGTCTTCAGTGTCGCATGATCCTTCAGAAATCATTCTAATATGCTGATTTGCTTTTTAAACGTGTCAATTAAGTGGTTAACTACTAAATAAAACTGAAGGAGAAGCTTCTAATACCAATCAGAAACCAATAAGAATATTGTGGTACCTGGTGAGGAAGCCTGGTAGATAATTTGGTCTCCTTCTCGCTCAGGAACAACAGTATGACAAACAGCCATCATGGTCAAAAACTCACAAATCTGGGGGCATGTGGGCTATAGAAAAGGAGAAAGGGGCAGATTTTAACTATATACATACATGATACACAAGAAACTGTGTTTTAATATCCAATATATAATAGAGAACAGCTAAAAAGCTCTTACATGGTTCTTCTCAATGTTCTGGATAAGAGCAGGATCATCAAACTCAGTAGAATTATTACTTGTAGAGGGAAGGTGACTGCAAAAAAACAGACAGAAATAAGATGTAATGGACAACATAATTTCATAATGAACATTATCCTCTTAGACCTGCGTAATATTCGCCAGGGTACAGGACAGAGACAGAATCAGCGGCATCTGACCTGAAGTCCTCCATGGATCGATCGCATTCCAGGTCTGGGAAGTGCCTGGAGACAGCATTATAGATCAGTGGCCACTCACACAAACATAAACAAAAAGTAACAGATCAATGCACCCTAATAGAGCCAGAACGATGCAAAGCACAAAGATAATGCAAGTGTATTGATGTACGAAAGCAAAAGAGCACCACAATTACCCGTATGTAATTCCAGCTATCGTGCACTTTTTAAAGTGCATGATGTTGCAGGTGAGAGTGCCTGTCTTATCTGAAAATAGATATTTTACCTGAAAAAGAAAAAAGACGTTACGTGCATGAGACATATTGTAGACAATGTAGATTAACATTTGTAAAAGTTAATGAGCCGAGCTTCTCCTCACTTGGCCTAGTTCTTCATTCAGATTAGACGTTCTGGCCATAGCTGGAGTGTCTGTCTCGGCATAATACATCTCAACATCCTGTAGATATGCATGAAGAACAAAGCATTTCTTCATAACGGTTCAAATTCTTAGGTTTCAGTTTGAATCACAGTTTTCTGCTCATGGTTTTGGTAGAGTTTGAAAAATGAGGATTTTAACACTGAGTGATGCACTGAAATTTCAGCTAACGAAAGTTTCAGCCAAAACAGCAATTTCCAAGTTTTGTCCGAAACTGTTTTGAAAGGCCGAAATCGTTTGTTGAGACGTTTAATAAGACGTTTTATCAGTTTCATCCCAATATAATTGGGGATATTTAGTAATTACCCAGTTAATGAAGAGAGCCTGTGTGAATTTGACCACTTCTAGAGTGACCAGTAGGCTGATTGGAATCAGGTTGTTATAGAGGATGATGAAGGTCAGCAGATTGTACCAGAAATTCAGGGAGATGTCACCTGGATAGACAATGACATAAGCTTATTTTATGAACATTAACATATGCAAAATGATCAAAAGTTCAAAACCATTTATTTAGGGCTAGTATGTGCTAATAAGTGAAAAAGGTAGAACACATTCTAAATCCACATCTAAAAAGGCAAAGTAGGTTTCACTGTGATAAACAGATTTGTGTATATATACCTGCACGGGAAAGATACCAGCAAGCCTCATCCGTGTGCTGTTCATTCCATATGGCGGCCCCGATGGAGCTGACCAGTGCCATGACCAGGAGAATCCCGAACAGAACCAGGATCTGCATGTTTGTCACACGCTCCACATTAGAGCGTTTTAGTGGAGCTTTAGTGGAATTCTGCAGGATGGAAACATTATATTAAAGCTCTATACACTATCGTTCAAAGGTGTGGTGGCCAGTAATTTTTTTTAAATGATTTTAATACATTTTAATTTAATAAATCATGCTCACCAGCCTTGGTGAGCATTAGAGACTTCATTCAAAAACATAAAAATAATTTACAACAGACGCCAGAACTTTGAATGGTAGTGTAGATGCATATTACAATTTACATCTATAATGACTATGTTTTAATCTATAAAAGGTATTAAAATAGTGTAGCCTCAGTAATTTTAGATGATTTCACAATTAAATACATGTACCAAAGATCTGATTATGATTAACCTTTAAAAAAATATAAAATATTTTTTTAAAGTACTGTGTCATAGTAACTGACTGCAATACCATAGAACTCTGATATATACCATGGTGCTGAATGATTACCATATTTACGTCCAAGGAACTTAAGTAGCATTTTCTTCAAATAATTTTTTTTTTTTTATGGTACAAATAAAAAAAATAAATAAAAAAAACCTCCTTCTTACTCATCATTATATTCCCAATCACGGTCTACATCAGTGTTATTTTAGTATTATTTATATAATATTGCTGTATTTATTAATATTTCGAATTTTCTTTTATTTGTATATTTTCGGTTTTCAAGTTTTAGTCATTTTTATGTTTTTTAAATATTTTTGTTAAACTAAAACTGAAATAAAATATAAATTACATTTTTAGTAATTATTACTTTAACTTATTTTATAATTTTATTTCAGTTAATTGCCAAGGCAACGTTTATAGTTTTTGTTTGTTTTTTATCTGATATTTATATTTCATTTTATTTAAGTTATATTTTAGTTAACTTTAATAATTTTAATTTTAGTTAACAGTAACAACACTGGTCTACATCCAGCTTTTATGATATCACACTTACCTGCATGAGTTTGGAATCATGTCCAGTGTAGACTACAATTCCCACAACCCACTGCGTGTTCCTGAGCTGGGCGCCTCGTAACAGCACCTGGTCTGGCCCAAGTGGAGCTGGGCTGTAATTCAAGCACATGGTCACTGAATGAAGTGTGTGTATGTGTTATATTTTACAATCACACCATTTCAAATAGTGAGTTGGCGTACTTGAGGTTATCTAAGCGTAGTGTTCCAGTGAAGTCGTACAAGTGTCTGTTTGGCCCCTCACATTCAAGACGACCAGACAAAGCTATCAGCTCCTCCAGAGACTGAAAACTAGCTGTGAGTGAGAGACCCTGAAACACAAGTAACAAAAATGTTCAGAGCTCCAGACTAACATTTGAGAGCACCAAGTTCTACAGATGGTGGCACCAGCACCTGATTTGGCAGCGCATTAAGCACATTTATTTCTTGGAAATGCACATTTGACAGCATAGCACTGAGCTTGAGTTAAGATGCAGATAAAATTAACTTTTATTAACAACAGTAACGTGCAACAATGTAATTTTTATAGGGAAAAATTTAGATATTCTACTCTTATTAAATGTATCATTGTTCTTCTATAGTGTCACACTGAATTGACCGACAGCTTCAGTGATTATAAAAGGAGCTCTCTTTACTCGCTTTCTGTGTATTTCAGTCACAATTTAAAGAAAAGTTAGTTTTTCATGAGACTTTTCCTACTTTGGTACAAAAAAGTCAAACTTTGACAAAAATGTATATTAGGGAGTGGAAATGACTAATAAACCAATAAGTGCTTCTCTGCCGCCATCTACTGGTTATAGTGGTATTTTTTTCTTTTTAAATAAAAGAGTTTGTTTGCCACCAAGTGTTCGTTTTCCTACACCTTGAAACTTTTAGTTTTACAAATGGGGACAATCTTTGAAGGAGGAACAAAAAATGTTTTTGGTCACCACATTAAAAATAACACTTAAATTGGATAATATCTAGAGCTTTGAAGTGCTGGAAAAACTGTGAAGCACTTCAAAGTCCTTTAAAAGTGCTTGAATTTCACTCTCAAACAGTTGCATGAACCCAGAAATGAATAATTTAAAAACATCCGACTATTTATGCCACAATACCATGGTTACAGTTAGTGTAACTACATTAAATCCATGGTGAATATTGGTGATTTGTGGAATGAAAAGTCTTCTATGACTTGGTACAATGTTTCTCCTGGTTTTCACCTCAGCACTGTTTGATCTGATATCTATGGTTTATAAGATAATTCTGTGCTGAATTTGAATAGTTTCTCATTAGAACTCGCTGAGATGTTATTAATTCTGTGGCGAATTCGAACACTTTCTCACTTGATCTCCCAGCACTGTGTAGTAACATGGTCACATGATCGGCCCGTGAGTAAACCTGTTCTGAGCTCATGCTGCAGTGTCTATTATTCTGCTTTTGCTTCATTTGCCGTTTGAGGTTTCTCATGTGCAAAAGAAATGGCAGCTCTTATCAATTGAGAAGCATGGTGGTGGCACCAGTGCGATCTCTAAAAAGAAATTTGTCGGACCGGCATAAAAAAGGTTGCAAAATGCTACCTATTGGTCGCAGTATGGAGCCCTGATGTTATACTCTTAGAACACATTATACAAAACACACAAGACTTTTGTAATATGTACCTGTCGGATCTTTAGGTTAGTCTCACCATCTAAGTTGGATGTTTCAGTATAGCACATCGCCTGAGGCTCACTGTGAGAAAAACAGCCGCAGATTTAACACAAAACAGCTGAACACAAATATAAACATATTCCCAAAAATCACATGTAACTTATTTTTCACAGCTATCCATCACACTACAGCACAAACACAGCAAGACAAACCCCACGGATACACACACAAATACACTGTGGTGCTGACCTGGAGGACACTATGACCATGTCAGCCGGGAGATGCTGCCCATTGGTCACCTTGACTATGTCTCCCACTGCCACCTAGTGGGCAGGTGCAGCAGTGCAACAGCATGAGGAGGGAGAAAATGAGATTAAGAAATAGACCACAGTGCTTGGAAACATAGAAAGGAGGAGCAACACATAGCTGGATGTACAAAAATCAAGAGAAAGTTAAAAAAATAAAATAAAAAAATAAATAGCAGTGAGCTGAAAAAAGCAGGCGTTACCAAAACATAAGTGAAAGCATCATTGACCGAAAAGAGGGAAACACAAGAGTAGAATAAGAAAAAAAAAAGAAAAAGAAAAAAGACACAAAAAGACAGGGTTACCTGCTTCCATATGATGGTCTGCCATGCTCCATTACGCAGTACTAGAAAACAATGACATCATCAGAAAAATTATCCTCATGAATATATAAACCTCTCCTCATGATTATATAAAACACACACACACACACATATATATACATATACATATACATATATATACATATACATATACATATATATACATATACATATACATATATATACATATACATATACATATACATATACATATATATATATATATATATATATATATATATATATACACATTATATATACATATACATATACATATATATATATATATATATATATATATATATACACACATTATATATATATATATATATATATACATATATATATATATATATATATATACATATATATATATATATACATATATATATATATATATATATATATATACATATATATATATATATACATATATATATATATATATATATATATATATATATATATATATATATATATATATATATATATATATATATATATATATATATATATATATATATATATATATATACATATATATATATATGTGTGTGTGTGTGTGTGTGTGTACTACCATACCATATATATACACACACATACACACACGCAATATTTGCCCCTAAAACAGATTTTCTCATGAGGGCATATTTATTCTAAACTTCTAACAAAATGGCATCCCATTGTGTGTTAAGTCAAATATTTGAAATAATTATGAACAATTATGTATGCTAATTCAAAAAAACACTTATAAAGTCTAGGGATGCACTGACATAAAAATTCTAACCAATAACAAAAAGCCAATAATTATTTTCATTTATTATATCAGATAAATAGCCGATAATAAAATTCTATACTATGTTGCATAATTAATATTTTTTTAAAATAGTTTAAATGTTGAAGTGAATTTGGCATCATAATATTATAATGTAAATTATATATTAAACATAAAAACATAAAAATCAATAGTCATTTTGAGATCTGCAACATGTTACACTTAATATTATTAAATTAAACTTTTCAATTTGTGTTTTTAAAGAGCAAAGGTAAGCTAAATGTAAAAATATTTTAAACATTTATAATGACTAATATTGTATTTATTAATGGTGTTTTCAGAGCTTAATTTAAAAACCACTTCATATTAGCTACCAGTGAATCCACATTTGACAGATATAGGTCACTACCATGACTGCAAAAGCACTAAACCCATAACTTAAATAGAGCATTTCAAAATATATAAAATGTTACGTAACAAAGCACTTCTAGCCCTCAGATTTTCTAGGGCATTTTTGTTAATTCAAGTGCCATTTTTGTTGCCCTAGTTAATTTTTGACCCTGATACACATATATGATTGTAACACTCAACCTGTTGTCTTCTTCTTGTTCACCGTATTGTCTGCTTTATGTCTTTTCTGTGAGAACACAACACGCGACATATCATCAGCATTATTCATCCAACAATTTCAACTGCATTTCAAAGACAATGCACTTATCCTGTGTTGTCAAAACAAGGTCTGGACAGTTTAACGTCAATGCAGCGCTCTATTCAGCAGAATACTCACATAATCCTCAATGATCTCCTTGATCCCAGCCACTGTCAGAATAAAGATAAGGGGCACCAGCGTTGTGTAGCGACCCGTCGGTGAGACATCAGGGATTTGCTGCATTTGAAAATGTACACAGATAAACATAAAATTAGGTACTTTACTTGGTGGTACAACAATATGCTTAAGGAAAGTCCCATTTCAAATGAAAAAAAAAAATAGGTAGGAAAAACAGAATCCTAATCTGTATGGCTTCACAAGATTTGGAATATAGTGTACAAATTGTATGGACTATTTTTACGCACTGGAGGAACCTTTTCATAGTTCCTAGAATTATTGGCGTAAGTACCCGGATTTTGGCGTGTTCGCACGGCCGGAACTAGGAACGATTTTAGTTCTAGAAACTCCTTTTGGGGGGCATAAATTAGCTCCTGCTTGAGAGTAGGGTCTAACCCAGCACAATAGGAACTAGCAGTTACGTAAGTGAATGCCGAACGCACACAAAACACCAGCACCCGCCATTTTTTAAAAGCTGTGGAAACACCCAGATTATAGCCTATATATTTACTCCAGAAACTAACTCTACGAACATGGAAAACGGTAATAAATGGAAAAACGCAACTTTGAGGGGACCAAGCGAAACATGATTATGTATTTCTGCTAAGCTAGCGACATCAGCCACAAGGCAAACGCTAAAACTTTTTCATATTACGTCTACTTTCTTTGTATAACAGTTCTATCTAATAATATTAGACAGGACTGTTAAACAGATCGTAAACTAATGAAGACAGAGAATGTGAGAGCTGTGTGCTCAGGCGGCACTAGGGGAACCTTTAGTTCTCGGGGAACCACCCTGGTGGCTAGTTCCTAGAACTAAATTCCTAGAACTACCCGGTGCAAAAGCCTCTATAGTTATGCACCTTTTTTAGAGTTTAAAAGTGCTAGTCATCTTCTATTGTTACGAGTAAATTATCAAAATAAAATAAAAATGTCATACAGATTTGGAACGACATGAGGGTATGTAAATTAGTAAATTTTAACTTGATACACTTGATAAACTATCCCTTTAAACATAAAAATAGAATGAAGTTAGCTTAAGACTTCAAAACTACGGCTGAATTCATCGTAGAAGTTTAACATTTCAGAAAAGTGTTAGCCAGAATATTTGCGGTATATAAAGCACTGCAATGAGTAAACAACATGACACAATGAAGAAACCTTTTAGCCATTTAGTTTTTTTGCTCACTCTTTTTCATGCAATACTGGCCTATCTAGTTGGATTGTGTGGCAGCAGTTATTGAGAGTGGATAGTGACTCAAAGTGGATGAGAGTAAAATAGTGGACCACTTCCAAAAATGGACATAATACACAAATGGACATGTTGGCAAATGACAGAAAAATCACATGGTCAGCATAGGGCTCCTCGGATGGATATCCCCCTTGAAAGTGATCAACATGAGCAACACATTTTGTACTTTGAGGTGCTCAAAACAAAGCAGATGTAGTCCGTACAGTTGTCTGACCATCCCAAGTGTCATACCTGCATAAGAGCAATGAAGAGGAAGAAGGCATTAGCCGCTCGCCTGATCTGTTCGTACAAGAACCGTGGCAGGAAGGTAAGGATCCCGTATTTAGCCGTGCTAGAGGGAGAAAAGGGAAAATTGATGCGTTTAAAAGCAATCTATCAGCCTATATATACACACAACCAAGGCCATAAGAGCACTAATTTAGGATTAGCTCCACACAGGCTTCTATGAAAAAAAGCATTCGTAAGTGTTTTGAAAGCCAGCATCCATATGCTTTCACAAACACCTGACAGGTCAATGCTCACTGCATTAAATTTAGATAAATAATCCCAAAATAAGTGTTTGGGCTGTTAGGATGGATGTTTCTCGGCGTGTATGTCAATTATCTGTATTGATCGAACCCCTAAGTAGCTCTTGAATAGCTGAGTGCAGCGGTAAATGTTTTACAGTCATTAAAATAGCTGCTAAGAATCCCTAAAAATAACCTCCAGGAGTACAAATTTGCCTCCATCCCAAGGCTGTCCATTTAAATCTACACATGAGTCAGTGTTTGTTTGTGTGGGTGTGTTTGTATCCGCATCTGGAGGCACGTATTGTGTAAATCCAATCGTAAGCATGTTTCTATAATACAGCGTGTGTACTTGTGCGAGTTTGGTCCTCTTTGTAAACATGACACTCTTCTGGGCTCATCGGCAATGAGTTCACAGCCTAACACACCCAGTGTAACCCACACTACGGCGTCAAACAGCAGCTCGGTAGCTGACCTGGAAGTACGGCAGGCTATCGTTGACATCAAAGAGTGGCTGAAACCATTCATACGATCCCCTTCATTAACATTCAGCGGTCCAATCACACACACAGAAACCCTAACCGTGGTCACCATAATGTGTAGTACCTGGGGTTACCCTAAAAGACTGATATGGATGATTGCACTGCTGGATTTGTTGATCTAGTTACTTTGTGATTGACAGCTGACCAATTGATGCCAATGCAATGGGAAGCAGAAACCAGTTGGTAAATAAAGCATGAAGATCAAGGAATAAGAAAGTGATCTGAACAATTCTTATTAAAATTTCCACTGCTCCAGTCAGAGAGGCATTGTGCTGAGAAGCAGAAAAGGTCAGAGCTCCATCTGATCTGAAATTAGCCAATGACAAAACGGCTATGGATTTCTAGAGCCGCCTTAATGTTGTTGCAGGAACCAAAATAGAGCCTTTTAGAGCAGAATCGAATCTTTAGAATATACTGGTGGATCGATGAAGAGTGTGTGGGTGAGTGTTTTCGGTAACGAGCTTCCATATTATATGCACTAATGATTTGATCTGAGATCCAAATCTACCAGGCTTTTGTTGCAAAATTGACCTATCATTTTTGATAACAATTATATTCATACAGATTCAAAAAGTGCCATTTTGTCATCAGCAGAATTTCATTGCATATCAAACTGATATAATAGCCATCCAACAGATAAAAAAAAACACTCAAGTCTTTAGAGGAATTGGGCACTTTGGAGACCAAAAGACTTTGTTCAGGAACTGCAGATGAACTTTTGCCAAGCACGGCCCGGAACATGACCTTGGTGTACTCACAGGAAATCTCTGACAGAGTACTTCACTTAATGGAAGCTATTCGGATGTTGCATTCAATGTGTACTTGCATACATTTAGCATGGACTTTCCCTGAGGGAAAACATTAACTTGATTAAAGCATTATTTTATAATCAATCTCATAGTATTAGAGGTTAATAAGATGATATTTATGTTGGACCATAAAGTGTTAGAACAGCTGTGTTGGTGGTGAGGCATCAAATACAACGCATTTACTTTAATAATTAATAATACAGGGAAAAACAAAACCTTGAGTGACTGTGAAATACAGGGAAAATGGGAGGAGGCAACGCCTCTGCATTGCTGTGACTGGCTGATCACAATGTTGATGGGATATCGCACATCTCTGAAGTGCGCACAGCTTTCTGAATGAGCCAAACTGGTGAAAATGGACAGGCTAATTATTATGTAACCAACTTAACCACTCTGATATCATCACTTCAGGATGTCCAAGTCAAAATGAACTTGAAATGACTTGAAAACTCTAAATGAACTGTGAATGAGCTGCTTTTTGAAGGAGAAAAAAAATTAAGGTAGATTTCAAGCCAACATCAAAACACTTGTATTCTTTACTAAAAATCAGACATCTTTAGCTTTGTATAACTTTCATTTATTTGATAATAAAAGATATAAAACATCTTCTTATTAGTGTATTATTTTAGCTCTTTTTGAATGCAAAATGAAAAAACTATAAAAAACTAAATTGATAAAACTTAAGCAACTTTATAAAAATGTTCATATATAAACAGCATATTCACTACCGTTCAAAGGTGTAGGGTCAGTAGTATTTTTATTTTATTTATTTTTTTGAAGAAGAATTGAATACTTTTATTCAGTAAGGACGCATCAAATTGATCTAAAGTGACAGTAAATACTTCATTACTTGATTTCTATTTCAAAAACATGCTGTTCTTTTGAACATATTTATTCATCAATGAATCTTGAAAAACAATATGCATAATGGGATCCACAAAAATATTAACAAAAATTGTTAATAATTAGAAATGTTTCAAATCAGCATATTAGAATGATTTCTGAAGGATGATGTGACTGAAGACTGGAGTAATGGAGTAATTAAAATTGCTGATTTACAGCCACAAAAACCACAATAATAATAACGGGGACTTGATCATGCTCACACTTTAAACAGAATACACTAGGAGTACACTAAAACAAGCTATAATAAATTAAAACTCCAATGTAATATTTTCCTGTTCCATACAATAAAGACTTGAATTAACTCACCTGACATGGTTGTCACAAAATTTGGTGGTCTGGGCTCTGTTGAGCAGCACGATCCGCGCTGTGGCATCTATCGGGTCCGCCTGTGATGTGGTTCCGGACATCTCATCCTCTGCCTTGCGGTAGCCGGCGGCCGAGCACGCGGGTCCTGCACCGTTCGAGTGATGGGAGTGATGGGAGAGAGGCGAGGCTAGCGTGAGTGTGCGTGGAACAAGACAGGAGGAAGAACAGACATAGAAAGGTGGTTTACAGTTCAGTGCGCTGGCCACTAACACTACTACGGTGTGCTGATGCAAGCCGCCCCTGGCGTCAATGACGTTTCCCTCTGTGCACCGCCCTCCCCGTCCCTTTCAGTTGCCCCCATCCTCATCATCCACGAGCAAAAGCTCCGTCACCGATACAGCATACGCGCGACGCCCACGGGACCCCCTGTATAGAATGTGCTGATGGGAGAACAATGGCGCAGCAAACACCTTTGTAGGAAACCTTGTGCATTTGTTTATCTTTATAAAAGCCTCTTTATTCCGTGGAAACACCTGTGTATAAACGATGCGCTGAAACAAAAAAAAAAGAGATGAGACAATGGCTGTGTCTCAAAACCTAGCGAGCTGCCTACCTAGACAGCATTTTAGGCACTATACGCGCCTGATGCGAACATTTATTATATCTCATAATTAATTGAATCTCTCCCATTGTAATCAATCTACACTCAAAGCGTTGCGTAGCATAGCTTTTTTTGTTTGTTCTTCAAACAAAAATTTCATTTTCGAAATGAAAACAAGTCCATTTTCGCAAGTAAAAATATAATTAAACTGAAGCTACATCAGTCATAATTTTAAATATAATTATATTTGTAATAATAATTTATATAAAATATTTAATTTATAACCATGTGTATATTAAATAATACTTGATTTTTAAAAAAAAAAATGAAATTAAAATGATATATTAACGAATCGATAAAAATAATGTTATTTATTCAGGAGTAGCCTCGAGCTTACAGCTGATTGGTCCGAGGTGAACGTTATGCGATGACGTACGGCTTCGATGCGTACAGAAGCGATCGCGGCGCGTCGCGTGGGGTTTGAGACAGTCACTCGTACGCTGCGATTCCCTCTCAAATGTTGCAGCATCACAGACCACTGCCAAATAATTATTTTCCGCACATAATAAATAATGTACGCTCGGTAAATAACAGCTCTGTCTGGATGTGACAGGAGAGTTTACCCAGCTGCTGCATGATCGAAAGCGGGCGTGGAGAGATGGACTACACGCGTGACTTCTCCCATTCCAGTCAGCCTCTCTAATAGACAAGCCCCAAACCCTCTCCCACCGTGTCATTTGGGCCGCCACGGGCAATCTGTGGATGTTTTTATAAGGCTCCACTCCGTTGTGTCTTTGCAGTGACAGAAGATGGTTTCCCTCCAGACAGCGCGCTTTCTCTGTCCGTATCTAACTACAGCGTTACCCGCAGTCAGACAACACAAAAACCTTACACTTAAAGGCGCAGGCACTGCTCGGAAGCCACACCGGGTCTGTCTCCACAATATGGATCAAAAGGCACTAAACGTGCTGACTTCCTGTTCATTTGCTCCTCCTTGTTATGGTAGAAATTTTACCTGTAGCCACAAATGTTGTTTCTCACAGGGTTCATGTTTGAAGGTCAAATTGTCAATATTATGTCATTAGGGTATAGGGGAACAAATAAAGGTCAAAGAATGTAATTAAAAAAAGCAGATTTATAGACCACAGGTCTGAATATTGTGGGATTTATGAATTATTAACATGCACTGGACCACATATTGTATTTTTATTAACCAAAAGATTTTGCGCTAAAAATATAGCGTTTCAAAAGGTTTGACTTACAGATTTTGACATCAGCAAAATAATTATATTATAAAAATAAAAAAAAAACGAATAAATGTATTAATTTTGTGATAAATGTTTATATTTATTGTATTATTTGAATACACACACATACATATACATATACATACATATATATATACATATATATATATATATATATATATATATATATATATATATATATATATATATATATATATATATATATATATATATATATATATATATATATATATATATATATACACACACACACATACACACATACACACATATATACATACATATTTTGTATGAATTTTTACACTTTTTTTCCTAAAAACTCTCGCAAGATTTGCATTTGCTGCTAATTTGCTTGCAAGTAAACATTATATGAATGTTGCGTGAGAATCTTGCTAGAATTTTTTCCCCCCATCTAGACAAAACCATGCGGTCTCTTGAACCATATCTAGCCTTTTATCTGTACGTCAGTCATGCAAAACCATAAACCAAAAGAATCAGCTAAAACATATCCCACATGATCATGCTAAGGGCTGTATCTCCATCAAATCTTTTTGCTTTCTGAGAATGCATTCTGCATAGTTCTCTTGCTTGTAAATGCATGATCTTAAGTTACGAGGTGCAGGGTGTAAATATAGAAAGCACCCATCTCTTTGGTGTCAAAGGCCAGCTTGACCACTGATAACTATCTTGCCACTAACTGAGAATTGTGTGAACTTGTAATTATGTAAGGTGTCATATATTTTAGTGCAGAAGACACTGGCCCTTAAGTGTGTTTTTATGGAGCCATACATTATGGCTAATGTATCTTCCAAGGTGACTTTAGACTTAATTGCAACATGAACTACAGCAGTAAACTAGTGGGAATAGTTTAAACTGCAGTGGCTCTCAAATGGTTCTGCTTCATGATCCAGATTTTACATTGGACATCAAGTACCATTTATTATACAAAATTGTCCTTAAAATAAAACATGAAATGTATTGATATTATGATTATTAAAATAAACCCTCACAGATCCAGTAATATGCAGAATGGCACTGGGCCAAATATTGTATTATTATATTAACCATAAGATTTTGCACTAAAATACAATAAAGTTTCAAAAAGTTTGATGCATGGCATTTGAGGTTCAAAATAAAGAAGCCTTTTATTTATTTATTTTTAAATTAATAAGCATTTTCATTTTGTTATCCTAACTATGCACAATTACACACTCTAAAGACCCATTCACACCAAAAAAACGATAACTATTAGTGTCCACACCAATGGACGATAACATTCTGTTTATTGTAAGTGCATGCTGCAGTTATGTTGTCTGCCACTTTAAATGCTCAAGCTCTTTAAAGTCTGGTGGATTCTTATTGGCTGTCTTTGTTTTTATTGTTCACTAGCTGGAAAAAAAACTTTCATTTTAAAGACATAAAATGTAATTTTCGCCGCTAAAAGTCGCTTACTCAAAACAAAGGCGTAGCTTGATGACGCCTTGATTTTGCAGAATCATGGGAGTTGTTGTCTTCACCTCAGCAGGAGGAAAAGAATCTGACGGGACTCAGGCAGAAATCATATTCATGGATAAGCTAATGTATTAAAGATTTATTAACGTTACTGTATAAAGCAGGGTGGGGCTATAAGCTGTTGGAGTGGAACGAGGTTTGCTGGAGCGATTGCTAATGAGAGACAAGAGCAGCACACGGCTTGAGAGCAGTGGAGCTTTTATTATGCCACAGTCGCCGCTTCCGCTTCTTTCGGTCATGCGCATATGTGGAGTAACGCAGCGCTGTTTTATCATATTAGATACATTTGAGTGTGTTGAAAGTTATGTTGTAAATCTACTCTGTGCGTTCGCTTGGCGGCTACTATGAGACACTTGTTGCACACTGCGGTAAGCTAGATCAATATTAGGCATGGTAAAACATTATTTGTGGTAAATCAAGAACTCGAGATTTAAACAATAAGACTAACCGTGTAAAGATATATAACAATGATCTGTTTTCTGTTGATAAATGTATCCAAACAGTTGCTCACGTGTCTAATAAAACACATAATATATTAAAGCGTCTTTGGTGTTTCCATGGTTTTCCATGGAAATCGAAGGTAACGCGGGTATGATGTCATTGATAGGCGACACACGGACACGGTTCGTGTCCTGGTTTAAATTGCTTATTTCTCTGGATTTAAGCATTCTTGGAAACATTTGGTATAATGTAAGCACAAGTCAACAAAATATAAAACATTGTTCTAGTGGTTTTTGGATATTTTAATCCAAATATCTTACATATTGTGCCTTTAAGAACTACAGTATCATTGTTATCGTGCTGCCCTTGGTGTGAACGTGCCTTAAGAAAAAAAAGTTCTATAGAACCTTAAAGTGTCCCGTCAGGCGCTTTATATAGAATCTTTTAGGGATTCCCATCATAAGATAATTTTATGGATTTAGTTTTAATTAAATAATTTTGTTGTAATTTTTTTATTTATTTGGATTAAATTTGAAGAATTAAACAGCTTGTAAACACTTTATCACTAGAAAAAAATTAAAGTATTATGCAGTCATTTAAGACATTTCTCCTTTTTTAAAATTGCTTCTTTAAAATTGAGTCAATAACCCTATATATAACCCCACTGACACCTTTTTCCTACCCACACCCTTTCCCTTCTGTGACCCACCAGTTTAGAACCACTGCTTTATACATCCGTCATGTTTCCAGACCTGCTTCACAACAAAAACATACAAAGCAACTTGGACCATAGAGGTTCATGAGAGTTCTTCACTAGGGTCAAAGAAATGATCACTATCACTATCACTATCACTATCACTGAATGATCACTATCTTCCTCTCTCTTTCTTATTCTTCCAATCCCCAACTCAGCCATTCAATCTTAATGATCGATACAAGGCCCATGAGATGCGGCTTAAATTTTATTTAGCGACAGATGAGCTTCAGTTACTCACAAATGGCCAGACCGGCAGACACTTTGTACCTGATTAACATCACAGAACCATGGAATCAGCAACATACTGGTAAATTATGTGCAGTACATAGACTGGACACATAACAAACTTTTCATAAAGGACACAGGCTGGTTAAGATCAAGCTGGTTATCAACAAGCACTCATTTCACAAATTACCCAACATGTGCTGATAGAGCTGAACTGACTTTTGCCCTCAGATAAAGACCAAGAAAGAAACACTATTGTTCTGTTTTTGTGTGACTAAATCACACCCAAACACGGTCAACAATTGATAAAGAAAGGTACGGTACAACATTTTAGCTCAAAACATGATTGAACACTTGATTTCCAAAAATAAAAATATATATAAAGTGTATTATAAATGAATAATATAAATGTATAATAAATATAAAAATATAAGAGATCCTAAAATGTTTAAAACCAGAAAAAAAGAAAAGAAAAGACATGTCAATTACATATGTGCATTTGATTGTCATGTGTTAACCTATCACTGAGTTTGACCCTAAGTACAGTGTGGGGTGAGTGTGGAGATTTGGCCATCCGCCAGCTTTTCACCACTAAAAAAGCAGCATGCTTTTAAATTATGAATAGCCCTGGGTTGCATTATTCATCCCTATGCCTTTGTAACCGTGCTCACTTTACCCACCGCATTCTCTTATACCTGCATGCATTCATTCAGCGGGCCTCTCTTATTCCATGCAATATCACTGCACATCTCTCCGTCTGTATTATACTACTCTGATTAGTCAGACTATGGTCATGCTGTTCAAATGGGTGTCAAATTCCTCTATTGTCTAGAATTTTCTGCTACGGCAACACAATGGCACTGGAATGGGTTCAAGAGGACAGTGAACCGGCAAATCATTATAGTGGTACAGAGGTCATACAGACAACCCAGCAAAATCCAAAAACTATTTAAAAAATATTACATGCTCAAGGAGGGTCTTTATTTGCAAACTGCATACAGCTACAGTATCCCACTAGGGATGGGCGAACAGTTATTTATTCAATTCTATGGCAAGTATTTAAACATATCAATGCCGATACCTCTAATAAATGTAAAGCTTTTGTGATTTCTGAAGGTAATTATAGCAACTGAATATTAACAAAGGCGCCAACATGATTGTCTTTTTAACAGCATTGCAGTCTGTTTGTCCTAGGTCATTATCAAATTATGGTGACAAATCTGTCCCTTGACTTTTCAATCATGAAAAAGATTTCAAAGAGATGTCTATGTCTAAAAAGGCATAATGTTATGTTTATTAAATACTATGATATTGACTTAATTATTTAAGTGTATTAAGTGATTGCACTCTCAGAAAAAAAAGGTACAGTGGAGGTACAATTTTGTTCGTATAAAACGTATAATTGTACCTTTAAAAGGTACACAATTGGTCCTTAGGGTACAATTATACCATTGTTTTCCTCTACTTAGAGGTACAAAAATGTACCCTTAAGGGTACCACCCCAGTGACGGCCACTTGTACCTTAATAGGTACAATTTTGTACACTTTTTTTTTTTTACAGTGTGTATGTATGGATCATTTTGTTTTCCTACGTTATAAGGTAATACATTTGCACACACAAAAAACTTTAAATATGTAATTAATTAATTAAAAATGTTTGTCCCTTGACTTTTTTGTTGTCCTGTTCTCAATGTTAAAACTTAAAAAATTGAGTAAAAGTACTTCCAAGGTCAAAGTTCACAGTAAGAAGAGGCTGTTCAAATTAGTTCATTAAAATGTTATTGGTTTTACATTGTTTAATGTTTGTGTGAAAGATTTTCATAATCTATTTTCATATTTATTTTTTTCTATTATAAAATGTACTTGTAGTCTGATTAGAAGTATTTTGAGGTGACTGACACCAGCTTAGAATTCTTTTTAAAATTACATTTTCTTAATGTGTGAAATAATATAGATAGAATTCCAGCTGTCCTTATGAATAGTAATAATGTCATTGCCAATGTTAATAAATACTTATCAACGTTTAAGGGAGAAAGAACTGAATTCAAAACTTCCGTATTTTTGGAAAATCAACAAAAGTTGGAATTCTTTTTTTTTTTTTGACAGTGACCCTGCTGTGACTTCTTGTGCTTTTTAGCATTCTGCTCATGAGATAAGCTACACTATCTGCTATAAGTTCTTTTTCCCTTTAAACCTAGTGATGTATATTAAATTTCATGCTAATTAAATAATTAAAGCATTCAAATAAACTACTGAGGATCGATTTTATGTGGATCCATCTTAAATGTGGCATCAGTATCAGAAGTATCAATATTTCAGGATCGAGCCGCCCATCCTTAGCTCCCACATGCTCATGTGTGGTCGCACCACCAGAAGTCCAGAAACCCTTTACCTACAGAGCCCCGCCTAGACCTGTTGTGCCCTCGGCGTGGCATGTTGGTCCCGTAGCAAAGGTGACCCACAGGTCCTGGTGGCCCCCAAGGGCAACGGGGGATGTGCTCGTAGCCTGGGTAGCTATAGCGATGGAAAAGGGTGAATGAAGAATGAAAGCCTCTTACAGGCACAGTGACCAGGGAAGGTAATCCTCTTTCTGTCAGCTCTGCAACTTCACCTGTATCTAATCCTGACCGGGGCTTATCCCGGAGCGCAGGTGAGATTGTTCACTTACACCACCAGGCACGTCAGCCACCCGTAACCTCATGCACAAGCCATGCAAGCGTCTCAGTCTAACCCCTGGCTTACTAACTAGCATCAACTCCAAAAGGACTGTTATTTCTGTAATGATGCATTGATGCATACCATGTCTGTGTGGGGTCATTCTTACAATTTGGTGGATTTTATGTCCCCATGAAACAATACATATTTTACATAAAATGTTAATCAACTTTCATGCCACATCCTTTTCCATGCATAGAATGATTAGTACCTACGAATATAAAAATAAATAAATCTCAACTTCACTTTGAAATCAAGGTTATAAATTCTCTTTGACATAAAATACATAATTGTTCAATTATGTTTTTAACATAATTGTTGTGACGCATATATTTTTAAGGTGTAAAACCATTCCAGTCCCCCCTGTTACATTGGTGCTACTTGCCCTTTAAAATCTAGCACATATGCTAAATCACATGACTTAACTATAAGTTACATCATTTCCTTGGAGGGAAAGTAACTACAACAACATTAACACTGTAGATATACAAAGCCGGTGCTCTGTTCGACCTAAATAAAAAGAGCCAGTAGCCAATTGGTAAATTCTTTGCCTCACTGCAGCTGCCTTTAGAAGCTCCGGATGCGCTCATGACTGCACATATGCATTGGCTGGTCCAGCCTGAAAAAAAGTTGTGTCATGATTTGAAGATTTAGAAACAAAATCTATGAGACATTTGAAATCACCAATGAAATCTGACAGCAACTAAGAAATTTAATCAGTGAATAGCTTCTAAGAATTTGATGTTTTCCCATTCAAAGAGACAGGAGGTGTATTTGCATGACTGAAATAGCTGCCAGAAAGGCGTTTCAAAGATGGCCGCAGAGTGAAATGACTTGCCTTAAATGGACTTCGGTTGAACGCACTTCAAAATGACAGTGGGGATTTGCCAGAGGGGAAGTGCTTAGGGAAGTCCACCACCCTGTTGTGTCAATTTAAATTATTAGGTTATAGCCTGGGCTTGACCAGAGTGTTTTCTGATAGACAGATGTTTCTCCTCTCTGACAAAGCTAATAAAAGATTTACTCAATTATTAAAACGGTTTTCAACAAACCTGCTCAGTCCAAAATTCACCAAACTGTAGGAATGACCCTGTGCATGTGATGAAAGAGTGCAGAGAATGTTATTAGTCTATCCATGCAGTGTGGGCTGAAGTAAGGGGTGGCTTCATGCACCTGTGAGGCTCCAAGCAGTAGCGGGAGGCAGCGGCCCGCTTGGGCAGTGCACTCACTTTTCTCAAACCTTTCTGCCAGATGGGAGCACATGTTGGATCCCACGGGCTGGTCCTGCCGGAGGGGGGAGTCCTGGCTAAGAGGGGTCAACACTAACTGTTCTGGAGGAGCCCAACAAGGGTTGCCATAAGAAAGAAACAACACAAGATATAAAGTCAGTAAGACTGTATAGAGCAAAACACTTAGGGATCAGAAATGGAGCTCGATACAAGCGTTATTATGCAAAATAACACTTTCTTAATAGAAATAGCTCTTTATAGTGTAAAGAGCCTCTCAGCATGTCAAAAAGTTTCTTGTAAACTTGTCGATTATATACAAAAAGGGTGTTGGATAGAATATATTATCTTTACCTTGCTGGCTTCCATTTGCCACCTTTAAGTTATATATCAATATATACCAATAATATTCCACAATACATAACACAAAACAAGTAAATTTTTCTCTCTCTAACGTTCACTTTTATATTGTGTTTGGATCTCATTTTCAAGGACTTTAGCTCACATCCTGTTTCCTTTGGCCTTAGTTTCCGGCCATCATTAGTTTCCATGGTTATCCATAAATTGGTTCACCTGTTTGTATCCAGATTGTTACTGTGTGTATTTATACCCTTCAGTTCCTTTTGTTCATTGGTCTGGTGTTGACTGAGTTTTTTTTTTTAATATTCACTGTTTCGTGCCGGGATATCTTGTACTTTCATTGTGTCCTCATCTTCCACCACGAAGCTGCCCTGGACTACGTGGAGGAGTTATTTTTATTTTCCAAGGTGGCCATGTTTGGAGGATTATGCTGCCACCGAGCAATGTATGATGACGCTTATGGAAGGTTTTTAGTGTGGGCTGGACGAGGAAATTTACTTCAACATGCCCAGAGGGGATCCCTGATGGAGTCTAGCAGAGGACATCAAATTTGCAGATCCTCCTTTGAGTTTGGAAAAGCTGAAGAGGAGAACAGTGCGACCGTCCAGCCCCACACAACATCCATCATCACGTTGCCAATTCCAGAGCCCAGTCAGCAATCAAACACTCACGGACCGCAGACGAGGAGCTCAAGCCTGCCACGATGAGAGAGCCAGAACTTGAAAAGAGGACATCGTACCAGAGCCCAAGCCCCATAAAGAGTCTGACCAGGTGTGTGAGCTGGCACCACAGTGTATTGCAGTAGGACACCTGGTGGAGTATGAGGGTATGGATGATGACCCTGCCCACCAGGGCTCTGACTCTGCTGGTTCCCTACAGTCCCTCGACATCTCCCATTACCCCACTTAAGTGTGCGGATCTGCCTCGGGTCCTCTGGTCGCCAGCACCGTCTAGGCAAGAGGTTCCCATAGATCTGCCTTCAGCTTCTGGGATATTCACTCCACCTCTGCCAGCTACGCCTTGGCTCCTTCCTCCCTCGGCTTCACCTGGAACCGTAGTCCTTCCGCCTCCACTGGGTTCCCTCGTCCCACCACTTCCTCTTCGCCATGGACTTCTGGGTCGTCAGCTAGGCTTAGTCCCTCCACCCCTATGGCTTCCCCTCTGTCCTCAGTCTCCACATCTTCACTGCAGTCCTCAGGATCCTTGGCTCCACCTTCATCGCTGCTTCGCCGTGATCTCCTAAGCCATTGGAGTCATTCAGCCACATCAGCTCTCCATCTACACCCTGATCTACTCTGCCAACAACTCTTATCTCCATCCGTCATCGCCATGGTCCCTTCAGCCAAGACTCCAGCATGGCTCCTCGCCCCATCGACTCACCTGGCTACTCCTCCTATCCACCCCATCTTGGATCCTTCCACCATCTGCCCCTCCCTGGTTCCTCTCGTCCACTTTCACCTTCTGTCCACTTTCATTGTGTTTGGTTCTCATTTTCAAGGACTTTTAGTTCACATCCTGTTTCCTTTGTCCTTAGTTTCCCGGCATCATTAGTTTCCATGGTAATTCATTAATTAGTTTACCTGTTTGTATTCAGATTGTTATCATGTGTGTATTTATACTCTTCAGTTCCTTTTGATCATTGGTCTGGTGTTGACGGAGTTGTAATACTCATTGTTACGTTGCTTTATCGTGCCGGGATATCTGCTTTTTGTTTATTTTGATTAAAGTACTTTATTCGTACTTTCATCGTCTCCTCATCTTCCTCTTTCGACTCTGCTCATTACACTAACATGAAAAACCACTCTGGTGCATGAAATAAAAGGGCACAGCTTCGTTAAATATGTGTTGACTTACCCTTTCAGTTCAAAATCAAATTTAAAAAATAAAATCCATATGTAAGTTTATTTGGGCATATTTGTTTACTATAATGTAACTCCAAATTTTTCCTCTCTCTCTAACATGATAAGCCACACTGGTACATGAAATAAAGGGCACAGCTTTGTTAAATATGTGCTGAATTCCCCTTTCAGTTCAATTTGTTGGACATAATATTCAAGAAACTAAAGTGTATGGCTACTGTGGTGCCTAATGTGACAAGTATTATTCAAAACTGGATTTATTATTATCTGGGTGAGCAGACTTGCTAAGGTTAATTAAATTAATAAAAAAAAACAATACAAAATATAAGGTTACATGGTAAGTTGACTGGGCATTGTTCTTTATAGATATTTGTATTTTTTTTTTTTTTTGCATAATACTCTGCTGAATCTGTATGATGTAGATGGCTAATTTAAAAAAAACATTATTTTAGTCTGATATGGACTCTCAAGCTATCCTATCAAAATAAAGAATACAATTTCTAAAAAAGGAATGTTATACTAATGGAATGCTAAATGTTTAGTACTTAAAGCAATGAATGAAAATAGTTCATTCATATTTTAATGTAGTTCTATACCTTTAGTTCTTTTAAAACAAGAAGAATCATTTGATAAAGCATTTTACTCTTGTGTATAGAGTCCTGGACTGAATTCTGACTTGTGATGCAGCCTGAATTGGCCAGTGTTCGTTCATTGGCCAGAGGAGAACTAGCACCCCTGAAGTGTCTGCAGAGACCGTGTCAATTAGTCTACCCTCTGAAATTGCTCATCGACATGGCATCCTCAATGGATCCATCTCCGGCGTGATGACTCCGATATTTCGAATATTCCTATTGAATAATTGTTTAATCGACACACCATCCTCAATAAACCCGTCTCTGGCGTGATCCCTCCGATCTTTCGAATATTCCAATCTAATATTACTTCTGACCTATAAGGCTGCCAAAATAATAATCATACACTGTTTGTTAATTGGCCAGAGGAGAACTGGCACCCCGACTGAGCCTGGTTTCTCCCAAGGTTTATTTTTCTCCATTAGGCCACCTGATGGAGTTTTGGTTCCTTGCCACTGTCTCCTTTGGCTTGCTCAGTTGGGGACACTAAATTTTCAAATAAATATCCAAATAAATGTAATTACTAAACTAAATTAACTATATCAACTACATTACTTGAATATATATGATAATTGAAATGAGCTAGATGACATCACCGTTTTCTCCAGAGCGGCTGTACAGCCGAATCAAATTCGGTTCATTATTTTCCTGTTTAACACTGTGAAGCTGCTTTGAAACAATCTGCATTGTAAAAAGCGCTATATAAATAAAGTTGACTTGACTTGACCCCCAACTGAGCCTGGTTTCTCCCAAGGTTTTTTTCTCCAGTCGTTCACCTGATGGAGTTTGGGCTCCTTGCCACTGTTACCTCTGGCTTGCTTAGTTGACACTTAATATTCAACAATATTATTGATCTGAGTCTGTACTGAAGCTGTTGTATGAGAACTGAACTGAGCAGGACAATGACATAATGTTTTTGCAGAACTGCATTATGAAATTACTAATTTAATAATTGATGATCTTGACAATGTAACAATCAACACTAAACTGACAAATTTTCCTGTTATCACTGTAAAGCTGCTTTGAAACAATCTGTATTGTATAAAGCGCTATATAAACGTGACTTGACTAGAGTGTTCTTAGTTAATCCCTTCTATTGGCATACTGACAAGAAAAAACATATACATATACACTCACCTAAAGGATTATTAGGAACACCTGTTCAATTTCTCATTAATGCAATTATCTAATCAACCAATCACATGGCAGTTGCTTCAATGCATTTAGGGGTGTGGTACCACTCATCTCCACTACAAATAGAAAAAAAGAGGCTACAATTTGCACGAGCTCACCAAAATTGGACAGTTGAAGACTGGAAAAATGTTGCCTGGTCTGATGAGTCTCGATTTCTGTTGAGACATTCAGATGGTAGAGTCAGAATTTGGCGTAAACAGAATGAGAACATGGATCCATCATGCCTTGTTACCACTGTGCAGGCTGGTGGTGGTGGTGTAATGGTGTGGGGGATGTTTTCTTGGCACACTTTAGGCCCCTTAGTGCCAATTGGGCATCGTTTAAATGCCACGGCCTACCTGAGCATTGTTTCTGACCATGTCCATCCCTTTATGACCACCATGTACCCATCCTCTGATGGCTACTTCCAGCAGGATAATGCACCATGTCACAAAGCTCCAATCATTTCAAATTGGTTTCTTGAACATGACAATGAGTTCACTGTACTAAAATGGCCCCCACAGTCACCAGATCTCAACCCAATAGAGCATCTTTGGGATGTGGTGGAACGGGAGCTTCGTGCCCTGGATGTGCATCCCACAAATCTCCATCAACTGCAAGATGCTATCCTATCAATATGGGCCAACATTTCTAAAGAATGCTTTCAGCACCTTGTTGAATCAATGCCACGTAGAATTAAGGCAGTTCTGAAGGCGAAAGGGGGTCAAACACAGTATTAGTATGGTGTTCCTAATAATCCTTTAGGTGAGTGTACTGTATATAACCATGAGTGTAATTACAGGCTGTTACTTGTTTTTTTTTGTTTTTTTTACTAGATTCCATTTGTTATTAAGCCCAGTTATTCTGAACAATAACTGATGAATGTCAACACTAGAGTAACAAATATGCCAAATTATCTTAATGTTTCTTTTTACTTCAATATTTATTTCCGCACTATAATTTAAGCATTTAATTAAAGTAACAGCAATCAGTCTCCTATGCCATGGACCATGAGTGACACATTTATAGATGCTGCCCCCATGTGGCCTTTAAACTGATGTGCAGAAACACTGAACTAAAACAGGCACACCACATTGTTTGTTCACTTACTAATAAGAGGATTATCGTTTGTCAAATTACCAAAAAGTTGTTCAAACAATAATCACACTCCAATGACACTATGCACTTGATTTGATATGCTTATTTTTTTGCTGATATAGTTTTTAATTGTCCCTATCCCCAACTCATACACAAACTGAGCATATGGAGAGCAAAATTGACAGAATACAGCTGTCAGTCATCTGTTGAGGTGAGTCACACGTACGTTTCACAGAATTGCAAATTAGGTTACCAACAATATGTCCCCGGCCCTGCATTTTAATTCTGGAACGTGCTGGGTTAGAGCAGGCCAAACAAACGCTCTGAACAAACGTTCAGTGTAATCCACAATGCATATGTGTCAGTCAGTCAAAAAGACTCCACCCTCAATGTCATCACCCCACAAAGCTCTGCAGAAAAAACACATGCTGGGAAAGACCTGCTGCCAAAACACTCTGCAATCTCTCAAATCTGCCACCAATGTTCAACTCTCAAGAGCCATGTACTTGCGATGTACTCTTGGCCCCTGTTCAGTGCATTAAGTACTTTGAAACGTGACAGGCAGTAAACTGACCTCTGGAGAATGATATATAAGCTTTTACTTAGATTTGCAATAATATTAATTGTCTCAATGGCTCATTTTCATTCAGAACAGACTGCAATGATGCAGTAGTCTTTGAACCCTACACTGTATGCATTCAGAAAGCAATGCTTTCGTGCATAAAACAGACCTTATTGCTAAAACCAAAAACTAATTATTACTAATAACAATGATAATAATGCAATCTTTTTATTTTAAAGCAATGCATTAAAAGCAATGTATTCTTGCATTAAAAGGACCACATTGCTACAATATATATTTATTTTTTTACAAATATTTTTTTTTAGGTATATTGCTTGGAAAAACTGATTATGTTATAACTTCTGTGCAATTGTATATTCAAGACTTTAAACTGAATATTTTTTATTAATAATATAAATTCAAAGGGACCTTAGTGATTTTTGCGGTTTAATTTGAATGTTTTTCACAGTGCATAGTTTGAAGAAATGTTAAAATTAATTATTTAAATTGTTAAAATTAATGTTAATTTTTTTTTATTTATTTAAAGATTTGTAATGAAATTGAGTGACCAAAATTTGTTGGTGTCAGAATACTTCAAATAATATATACAATATTTAAAGATAAACCTTAAATAAATATAACTATACAGTCTGTACCTGCTATATGCCAATATCATATCATATTTTACTTAAATGTAGCCTACTTTAACCGGGAGAACATGACCTCAACAGGTGAGACAGACCTGTCAATGAGCTTACAAAGTTAGAGCGCTTTAAACAGTCACGTGATGAGATAAATAACCACTAACAAGGGAGGTTCTCTCTCAAAGGTCTATGCAGATCTGGATAAGATTAATTGTAGCCGGATCACAGTTTATCTCAGAATAACAGTTGACCCTAGACTAGTCATCACCCCCGCCAACTGGAAGGAAACAGAACATCACCCTGGTAACCCATCTGTTTACACAGCGAAAATAACAGGTCACCTACAAGAGAGCATCAAAACGGCCCGGGACAAGTTGAGGATAACTGATGCTGGCCGATCACAACATGCCTTAATTATATATAATTATAATAATTATGTATATAAATTATATTATAACGAATAATTTACACATAAAGTAGCTTAACATCAAAATATCCCAAGGTAGGCTACAACATAGCACCTGCGAAAACACACGCATAAACAGTTCCAATATATGTCGCCCATGTCGGCAGATTATGTCATGCTTACCCCCCTCGCTGTGGATCTTCTTCGACCGTCTGTTGAAATACATTCTGCACGCATGTGTGGAGCTTCCAGCAACGGGAGCGAGATGATGGCATACTCGCGCATCAGCGGGGGCATGCGGACCACAGGCGCAGGGATGCGGTGTTTGATGGAAGCAACATAGTTTCTGATGATGGGTCACCCTCAGCCGCGCGCACTTGGCCGGGCACGCGCTCCTGCTATCCTGCTGATCCGTCGCATTATTGCTCGTGCGAATGCACAGGCGAATCCGCGCGCGCTCCGTCATCAGACCCCGCCTGTCTCAACTGGACACTTAAGGCTGTCCAATGCGCTCTCAGGTCTTATACAGGCCTGTATAAATTCTCGTTTATATTAATGAACTTTGGTTTTCGGCATTACTCTTATTTAATTATTAGCAATTTTTACCTTTGGCACCGCACTGGCCTTATATATTAATAAATATTTAATTATGTATTTAATGTTTATATATATATATATATATATATATATATATATATATATATATATATATATATATATATATATACTTGTCTTAAATCCTATTTACATACATTAGCATTTAAAAGTCTCCTGCTCAACATGCTGCATTTATTTCCTGTATTTTGCAGTAAAAAAAAAACTGAACAGTTTTCTATTTTAATAATTCTAAATGTATTTTAATTATGGCAACGCTGTTTTTTCATCAGCATCATTATTTCAGTCTTCAGTGTCACATGGTCTTTTAGAAATCATTCTAATATGTTGATTTGGTGCTCGAGAAACATGATTAATGTTTTTTGTGGAAATCTTAATATATAATATATTTCAGGATCTTTTGTAACATTATGAAATTCTTTGCTGCCTCTTTTGATCAATTAAATGCATCTTTGCTGAATAAAAATATTAATAAAAAAAACTTTTTTTTCAGTGTATGAAAACCATATTTGTTTCCTAGGAATAACAAAGCATGTCTATCATTTAATTGTTAGGGGGCAGAGAACAAAAAAAATCAATGTGTTTTATTTTATTACATAGTAACAGAATACATATTCTTCTGTTTCAGCATCACATTATAACATAATACATAGTCATAGCTCGATGATGTCATCATTAAATATCTAAACTTCATGGCCAAAGATCCCCCACGCGCAGCTACACAACAGCTCTAAAATCATTCTGTTCCATTCAGCAATATGCACACACATTCTTACATTTCACACTTATATAACATACACACATCCTCACAACATACAGACAAAATAAAGGGATATTTTAGTATACAAGAAAACAATAACATCGAGGACAGGTGTTGAATATCAGATTCTGTCATTGTTTTAATCAAGATCCTGAAACATAAGCAGACATCTATTGTACATTGAGGAAAAGTGTACCTTGGAAAGACGCAAGATACCACTACATTCATAATCTTTCATTCAGAAGTCCTACTTCACGCTCTGCCTCACATGGGGAACGAGCAACACTGCATGAAGGGTACAAAATGGTGACTCAGAGCAAACAGGGCTTTCAGACAAGGCCATAAGTGAAACCATTGTATGCTAAAATACTGAGGGATGGTAAACAGGGCAGAACGTGTGTGTGCGATACGGAGCATGTGATGATAAAACTATAGAAATAGCTAAACGTGAGGGTAAAAGTAGGAAAACAATGAAAACACAGGTACTGAACCACCATTCAATATCTTTCATTGCCTCCTCCTCCTTTATCATTGCATCACCCTGGAAGAAGTCTGGCCTATGACAGGCTCGAATGTACTGCCCTATAGTGCAGCGGCTGACAAGTGCTTTCAAGTGATAATCAATTTCAGCTTTTCATTAAAACATTGTGAACTATGTGCAGGGCGTTGACGGGGTTTATACTCAGGTACAAATCAAGCATGCACTTACTAGCTCATACAATATCATATAATCCGGCTCTCCAAAACTGTTGTTCAAATGCAAATGGCTTGTTCTCATTAGAAATGTAATGACACTCAAATTGGAAAGCATATTCAGTCCATAGGGAAAATAATGACCACGCTTAAAAATTGTGTTCTGTAGTGTTTATGGAGATGCTCACTGCCATTTCCCGCAATATAAAGATGTAGATGCAGTTATTGGAATTTCAGTGACAAATTCATCTACGAACAGATGCATCATTCATATCCCATAACTATTCTTATCGACCCCATCAAAAAAAATAATTAAAAAAAATAAAACAAAAATTCACACTAAAAACCTGCTTTGATTGAAAACGCATTTAAAAGTACACTGCCCAACATTAGGGAGCATTTACATGGAGGACTCATAGAGCTTCAAAACCGGTGGATTTCTCAGCAAGCGCTTAAAAGTAAAGGTTCCTTTTGAAAATGCAAATGAAACAGCGTACGGTTCTTTCTACAATGTCTTACTGTTAAAACCGAAAACACAGACATTCATATATTTACATGTCCTTAAAGAGTTAAGAGGTCTATCCATTTTTTGAAGCCACCAAACTTAACATTTGTGAGACAAGGTGCAGTCACATTTAGCGAAATTTCATGGGGAAAAAAATATCCATTGTAAATAGTGTAGCGATGTATGAAGCACCACTCAAACAGAAGTCACTTTCAAACCAAGCAGCTTTCTGTTGGTCAACGTAGTAAATGCATGAGTGACCAACTTGAATCAGTTGCGACATCCGATCAGCAATCTTTTACCCTCATGAAATTGGATTTCGCCCATGAAAATTTACTGAACAATGGTCAATGTGAAAGCACCTTTAGCTGAAGTTAATATTCCTAACTCTGTTTGAGTTTGAGTCAAGCCGTCTGTTAATATGTCCACAAAGCATAATGGTGAATGGAAGAAGAGGAAGAAATGAAAACAAAAGGAGTCTAAAAAAATAAAGCTTTGTTAAATCTCTGCATTATAGTCTTTTTCTGCTTTTGGTTCTACCTTTAGCTTGAATAAAATGGATCTCAGAGAATGAAAACATTGAAGCACTATGTACAGGTTCCACCAAAGGTGGAACTTAAGTCACTCGTTCAGTCCATTGATTGATAGCTACAGCCTGACATCATTCCTGATGGCTAGACAGAATAGGCTGCCTGCAGATGGGACAGGTGTTGTTTTCAGATAGCCAGCGGTCGATGCAGTGGATGTGGAACTCGTGGGCACAGGGTAAGCGGCGCAGCTTGTTGCCCTGAGCGTACTCGTTGATGCAGACGCTGCAAGCGCGACCCTGCTCGCCCTCCATGTTGACCTGACCGTAAGTGCGTGTGACCAAATTATCAATCTGTTCTTTGGTGAGACCCCGTGGGTGCTCCTCGTCTTCATCTTCATTGAGAAGGAAAAAGTGCGCCAGCCTTAGTATGGGCAATGTGCCGTTTTCCACCAGGTTGTTAGTGTCCCTGCTGCTAGGTCGTCCCTCTGGCCCAGTCCTGCTCACCCGCACTTGTCCTTCCTCCTCACCCTCCACTAAACCTTCTTGTGCCGATTCTACTCCGCCATGGGCCTCACCGCCCTCGGCGCTACCGACGCGGTATGCCTGGGCTCCGGCAGCAGGAACGGAGTCCTGGTTGGGTGCCGCAGTCTCTGAGTCCGCTTCCGTCTCCATGAGGGAGCTAAGCTCACCGAAGCCGGTCATGATCTGACGCAGGATAGATCGCAGCGCCATGGAGCTGGGCTCGCCAAGGCCCGTCTCGGAAATGCGACGGAGCGGGATGCGTATAGTGCTGACGTAAGTGCGGATTCCCGCACGCTCGGAGCGCGAGATGGTACGGCGGAAGCCGCCACTGTCGCTCTCAAACGTGACTGTGTTCTCAGCGGCCCGTGCACGAGAGCGAGTGCGGCTGGCAATACTGTCCCTGTCCCGGTTCTCGCCTGGTCTGATGCGCCGCACCTGGAGGTCCAGCATGATCGTGGGGTGGCGACGCACACCTCCAGCACCTGACATGGGAGTCTCCCCCTCTTCCTCACCTGCCTCCGGTGGATCCGTAGGAGCTGCCGGCTCTACGGCAGCCTCGCCCATCTCCATAGCAACAGCCGTAGTTCCAGTGGACTCCACTGGGGCAGCGCTGCTGCTGCTATGGGTAGGGCTAACGCTGGAGGCTGGGTTTCTGTCCAGGGGGGACCGGCTACGTCTCGAAGAGCGAGACAAAGCCCCACCTGCTCCCGCCGCCCGGCGCATGCGGCCACGTGAACGAGTCCTGCTGTTTCGTGTCTCACGGGCAGCTGGCGCCACCTGGGGACTGGTCTGAGGCAGAGCGGTGGGGCAGTCTGGGACTTCATTTCCATTCTGCCCCTCCTCTGCATTATCCGAGGAGGTTGTGACCTGTATTTGACCCCTTACAGCACTGCCATCCTGCTCTTGAGACTGAAAAGCGAGTGGGGCCTGTGGAGGAGGAGAGCTTGGCAAAGAAGGCAAGTTCCTCCTCAAAGATGTGGGAGGAGCCTGTGAGGTCAGAGGCGGTGTTACAGGCGGAGCCGTGCTACTGCGAGTGCGGCGCACTGCGGCCCTCCTTCCCAGGGTGGGCCTAACCGTAGAGTACGGCGTGGGGTGTTGAAGTGTGTAAGGTGCAGGCCTTGAGGGGTTGTAAGGGGTCGTGGGTGCAGAGACAGTTGACACTGGGGGGGGAGGGGGAGGAGGAGGAGGAGGAGGAGGTGGTGGCATTGGGAGTTCAGTCGGGTCAGGGGTGTCGCTGTGTTCTCCAGGCTCGGGTTGCTCGTGGTTGATGTTGATCTCAAGACTAAAGCGGAACTCGCCGCTGTTGGGGTTGGTGCGGCTGACCGCACGCCAAGTTTGGTTTCCGCTCTGCCCGCTACGCGTGGCATTTCCTGTGCGCCGAAATGTGTTCAACCACTCTAGCAGTGAGTCTCCATTAGACGTCTCAGCACCTGGCTCAACTGCACCTGGAAAAGAAAGATTTCTTTATGAATCTTGTATATTATAAATTTCACATCAATATTGATGAATACAATGGTAATTAATAAAACAATTCACATTCATTTGGTTTGTTTTTACTTATTTGATTTGACCCCATGACACAAGATTCACAGATGTATCACGATTCTGAATCAATAAAAAAAATCTAAATTTGAATTATGATTAATTCTGATTATTAAAAAGCATACAGACAAAACATTGCAAATAAAACTAGAGCTAAATAAGTTTGGGTCAGTATTATTATTATTATAATAATATAGTATATATATATTTTTTTTTAATTAATACTTTTATTTGGCGAGGATGCATGAAATTGTTTAAAAGTGACAGTAAAAGACATTTATAATGTTACAACTATTTTTTACTTTAAATAAATGTTATTTTCAAATTTCTATTCAAGAAAATTAGTTTCCACAAAAATATTAAGTAGTAAAACTTAATATATTATATATATATTATATATTAATAATAATAAGCATATTAGTAGAATGATTTATGAATGATCATGTAACACTGAAGAATAGAATAATGGCAGATTCAGCTTTGCCATCAGGAATAAAAGTACATTGTAAAATAGAAAAGTTCTTGTAAATTGTAATAATATTTTACAATATTACTGTTTATACTGTACTTTTGATAAAACAAATACAGCCTTGGTGAGCAAAAAACATTTTCACACAACCCAAGAGTTGTAGCCCTACACTGTTGCTAAAAATGCAGATGCAATCTGAATTGTTTTGAAAATGCATTGTGACTCTGCCTGAGGCTTTTCTTTCATACAAAACCAGCTTATTATTAAAATTAAAATTATTAGTACAGCTGAGCAATGGCATTCAAAAGCCTTTCTCCGTGTCCTTACCGCTACTGCCCTCTGCCTCACTGCTCTGTGGGCGGGGTTCAGGGCGTGGCTGAGATGACACTCGCTCCTTTGCACCATCCAGACGCTGCCTCAGCTCCTCTGCTGTGACTTCACCTGTATCAAACAAAGACACACCTTATGTAAGTTTCATATCTATTGTTCATTTGAGTAAAAGGCTAAGTTTGGGAATTTCCTCATGCTTTGAATTTTTATTTTCCTTCGTAAGGGTAAGGAACATTGTACATTTATGAAACATAAAAATCTCTCTCTCTCTCTCTCTCTATATATATATATATGCAACAAAGACAATGTAGGCCTACTTAATAAAATACATTAAGAAATGTATTTATTGGACTATGTGCCATAAACAAGGTGTGCATCTTTGTATACGGCTGGATTTGGTATGTTCTTACCAGGTGTTCCCAGAAGATTACTGTCTCTCATTAGTCTGTACTCCTCCTCACTCAGTTCATTAATGAAGTGATAGTATGCCTCCTCCCGTCGAAGCCGCTCCGCTTGACGATGACGTTCGTCTCGGCCGCCGGGAGGGTCCATCACCACAGAAACCGCTGCTCACAGATATTGCAAAGACAAAAAAGGAATCACAATTACTCTTAAATAAGATAATTATATGCTGCCTGGTTATGGCTTAATCTCTGTTCAGTTCCACAGTGTAGATTACAATTGCAATTTTTTTTATAAACAACAACCTAATATCCAAGTAGAATAAGCATAACCTGTTCTTAGACTTTATGGAACATTAATATCTATGTTTAAAAGGTAACATGTAAAGTCTTTGGTCCTGTAACTGGTCACCAAAATGTTTCCATTTTAATCACATTTGATTAATTTAATTTTTAAAAGTACAATGCCATGTAGTCTCTCAATATAAAGCCATTACAGTTGCTTGCATAGTAATTCTAAACAAATTAGCAAAAAGCTGTTTAAGGATTTCGATAGAGAATAATATTAATCACATTGCAGGACATGTTCACTTAAAGTGTCAACAACTAATCTTCAATAAAAACATGAAGACAGCAATATAAATGCTTCATTATAGATCCTGCTAATTATCAGTTTATCCTTATGAAATCATGGTCAATAATAATAATAATTAATAATAATAAAAGCTACATATACAAATCCATGATACTGAGAAAGCAAGAAAATGTACTTTTAAAAAAATCGTAGATTTATATAAGAAGAGTCTGAGGCATAAACATAAACTGTATAAAACAGCCACCATTAGGAGACAGCACGACAAAATGAACGCCTCAGAAAGGCAATCCGTAAATCCTTCACGTGGAAGCAAAACAGCTTTGACACATGTGGAAAACAAACCGAGGGCCACGTGACGTTGACAACAGCGTCAAATAAATTCATATAAATAACACCCCAGTCATTTCAAACAGTATTGCTGCTCTGTTATAATACAGTAGGCCACAGACAGCACCGCAGAACAAGCCAAGCACCAAAACTGACGCTGTCAGCCTCACAACCAATCAGCGTCCGAGAAGCGATGACTGACAGCCAGACTGCCCACTCAGCAGCGCTCAGAGGAGGGCCATGACAAAGAAAAAGTCGGGCTCCATGTCAGCTAGCAACCTATCCCAGAGACAATAAAAAGCCTAGGCTAGCACTCTACACAGTGTGAAATTCACATCTGAAATTTGTCATTAAACTGTCATCATCGTCTGTGATCGGGCAAACGCAAGTCATGCGGCAGAGCGAGCTGTCATTTTAAATGCGCAACACCTTTGATGGTGTCGACAGATTGCTGACAGGCTAACTGTGGGCCAATGAAAGGTTTAGATCATTATTTTGACAAGACAAGGAAAAATGTCACTGACGCAACAATGAAACAAAATACGTCATATAATAACACAGTCCAGAATGAGAACAAAATAAAGAAACAAAGCTAGTAATAGATATGCAAGTACCTGAAACAGCAGCTGTAATATGGACGAGTTCTCTTTCCTCTCCGCTCTGATTACAATGTAGCCAAGATGGGACCAACGGAGCTACACAAACAACTGCCCGGACAACTACCATGTGCGCAAAACCAGTTCCCACAGTGATACATACATAACAATGTAATACACTTATTAATAACATTTGTTTATCAAAAACATTTTTTTGAAAATTGTATTTCAACCCTTAAAGTAGGTGGGAAAAAAGGAATGTCCCAAAAATACTCTAAAATTCTCTAAATAATAATAAATGAAATATACAGTAATTGATTTATATATATATATATATATATATATATATATATATATATATATATATATATATATGGTATATAGGTTTAATAAAGGCATAAAACAATTATTTACAATAACAGTGGGAGGATGGTTGACATTTTTTGACATATTTATATATCCGAACAACAGCAAATATGCCATACAAAATAAAAAGCAAATATAATAGTGTAGTATTTTGTATGAATGTAAATGCAAACTATCATTAAATATTGTTAATAAATATAAGATTGATAGTTAAGATAATATTTATGTTATTTTGTTAATTATTATATTATTATTATAATACTCCATCTAATTTTTATTGTTTGCATAATTTAACCAGATATACTTTGTATAAGTGTTGTTAATTATATATTGTTTATTAACATTTATCTATGTATTTTATCTTAATATGCACAAAAAAACCTAAAGTGCACATATGCATGAAAATCAGAAAAACAAAGACGCTCTTTAGCAAAGAGTTAAAATCCACGTGGTGCGCCACAAAGCCCATTCCTCGCCGTCTGTGTGCTTGGTAGCGACATTCACGACGTTTTGCGACATTGCCGTACGTGGACGCTCAACTCTCCCGGGTGAGATACCGGCTGAGCGGCGCAGTTGCACAGAAATATCAAAGAAAGCGACTGGCAGTCCAATAACACTCTGCACTTTTTCGCAGATCAAAAGCACACGTGGTTCATACGTCGTTTCAGCTGCCCGTAATCGCGCGTGGTAAATGTGGACTCTTTAGTTAAGCTGAAAGCGACGCGAGGGAAGGCAACTAATTGTCTAAACGGGGCTTGAAGTAAGTTGCCTCCCCAGCGGCGCTTTAAAGGGAAGCCACTGCCCGGATCCCCAGAATAACGGTGAAAATGGACTATGATTTCAAAGTGAAGCTCACCGGGGAGAGAGAACGAGTCGAGGATCTTTTTGAGTACGAGGGATGTAAAGTTGGACGGGGGACATATGGCCATGTGTACAAAGCAAAGAGGAAAGATGGGTGAGTTTGCAGGATGGACTTGTGCAGCGATATGAGGCCTGCGCTCCCGTCGCGTTCTGCTCTCACAAACCAAAACAGACCGTGAGTTATCCGCACTCGGCCTGGTGTTTTAGAGAGACACGTCTCTTGTCTTCAAAGGGAGTGTGATATTCACAGCTCAGTTTCAGCCGAGGCTTATTTTGAAGGGATTGTGAATGTACGTCAGCAGGCAGGAGTGCTGTTGTGATTGACGAGCTTATGCTGTTAAGATGGGCACAGGTGCATTTGATGCAGATTTAGATCTGCAATATCATGTGTTGATTTTTTTCTTCGTGATGAGGAAAATTATATTTACCTTCAGTAAAAACTACACTTTACTAATGGCATGTTTACACAGCTGATATAAGGCTGCTCCAAAAAATCAGCTCTGGCCCTAGTATCAAAAGAGCCTCTGATTCTGCTTTACATTCTTTGTGAATAAAATGCAGCATCAAATCTAGTTTCCTTTGCCATGTTTCAATATTCATAATTTTATATTTAATTTCTTAACACCCATATCTTTTTTTTTATGCCATCGTTCCCTTGCGGAAGTATGTATTTACATACAGAGTGAGTATCCAGCCTTCCTCATACTTGTGATGTAACTTGTCACCTCAGCTGTGTAAAGATGTCTTTCAATTTCATGTCGACACCTGAATCCATTGCTGATGTGATTGACGTCACTTTTGAGGTATTTTGATCAGGGTTCACTGCACAGGTTTAGAAGGTGATTTTTCAGGTGTCTGCAGGGTTTCTACTTCTCTTTTACTGCTCTGTTGGAGTATTTCTGCATTTGCACTGGTTGCATCACTGACTGGTGTCGCTTAACAGTTTAATACAGCAGATGTTAAGGTTGTTACAGCCTTGACAAGCCTTTCTTCATATTGGTTTGTATATAATAAAGCACCTATTATTCTCTAAAATAAGACTTGAATAGTGATGTTTAAATTAATTACATTTATTCATTCTTCCTGAAGAGGATAGGCGTAGAATATACACTTGCAAGACAGATGGGAAAGGGAATTTTAAAGGTGGACAGGAGGTCTGTTTTAATAGAATTCTGTTGTGGAGGAAAAGGGAGTTGAAATTCTAACTTGCTGATAAGAAATATTCTGCAAAATTTGCTCACACCTGGGGACAAAAACACAGGGATTTGTCTGTGCTCTTCTTCCAAAGCAAGACAAATGATTCTCTTCAAACACATTGATCATAATAACAGTATGACAAATGTAACTTTTTTTTAAAGATTAGTATTATATTAGTTTTGTTTTTATAAATTTGTCAAGTAATTTATCATGCTCTCTAAAAGACTGTGCCACACCCATGTTGGTCTTTATTTCATTTCGAAGGTCCTTTTCATGATGTGAAAAATGCCAGTCATAAAAATGGAATTCACTGTATATAACGTTGAATGTCACGGAATTTGGATAAATAAATCAGTGATGTATACTTAGTCAAATCACTGGATATTAAACAACAAAAAAAGACTACTATTTTAACACGAAGTGTGCATGTTCTGCATACATGTGACTGAGCGGCACAGTTTTGTCTATTATACTGAAGTACACGTGACATCTGTGGTGTTTTCAGGATGTGAACACGTGACTTCATCTCCAGAGCTGCTCTGAGAGTAACTTCACCAGCATTTCACCATTTCATTTGATAAAACTATCATCAGATATTTGAAAAGTCTATTCTATAGCATGCCAAAATAGATATTTGGTTTAACTTGTCTTGAAGAAACTGACATGAGAAATATATTATGTACTTCTGAAATATAGAATGTACTTCAAAGTAATAGTTTATTAAAACATTTGTTTTAAAGAATATCACACAATGTTTTGGTCATGTTTTAAATTAAACTGTAAACCTCTGATGTGCAGTGCTTTGTTTGCCAAAAACAATTAAAAGAATTGTTCCCATTTAATATGATTACATCTTAAAATACGAATTAAATGTACAATTGTATGCATTCATTTGATTACAACTCTTTTGGTAATACATTTCTATTAAATCATAAAACAGAACTTAAAACAGACAACACAACATTTCTGAAAAACAAATTTCATATGGCAATCTAATATTTTTTTAAAATAAATTTATTAGATTGGTAAAATCGTATAAATTCAATTGATTAGACATCCTTTTTGATTAAATAAAATTTAGACCATTACAACACAGTCTAAAAAAAATTCAAACTGAAAACGATTTGGGAAAAATAAAATATATTTCATAGGGCTGTAAAATCGATTAATCACATCTTACATAAAAGTGTGTTTACATAATGTGTGTGCATGTTGTTATATTTATATATATATATATATATACACACATGCAATCTATATCAATATCTCTGTGTGTAAGTATATATGTGTGTGTATACACTCACCTAAAGGATTATTAGGAACACCAATTTCAATTTCTCATTAATGCAATTATCTAATCAACCAATCACATGGCAGTTGCTTCAATGCATTTAGGGGTGTGGTCCTGGTCAAGACAATCTCCTGAACTCCAAACTGAATATCAGAATGGGAAAGAAAGGTGATTTAAGCAATTTTGAGCGTGGCATGGTTGCTGGTGCCAGACGGGCCGGTCTGAGTATTTCACAATCTGCTCAGTTACTGGGATTTTCACGCACAACCATTTCTAGAGTTTACAAAGAATGGTGTGAAAAGGGAAAAACATCCAGTATGCGGCAGTCCTGTGGGCGAAAATGCCTTGTTGATGCTAGAGGTCAGAGGAGAATGGGCCGACTGATTCAAGCTGATAGAAGAGCAACTTTGACTGAAATAACCACTCGTTACAACCGAGGTATGCAGCAAAGCATTTGTGAAGCCACAACACGCACAACCTTGAGGTGGATGGGCTACAACAGCAGAAGACCCCACCGGGTACCACTCATCTCCACTACAAATAGGAAAAAGAGGCTACAATTTGCACGAGCTCACCAAAATTGGACAGTTGAAGACTGGAAAAATGTTGCCTGGTCTGATGAGTCTCGATTTCTGTTGAGACATTCAGATGGTAGAGTCAGAATTTGGCGTAAATAGAATGAGAACATGGATCCATCATGCCTTGTTACCACTGTGCAGGCTGGTGGTGGTGGTGTAATGGTGTGGGGGATGTTTTCTTGGCACACTTTAGGCCCCTTAGTGCCAATTGGGCATCGTTTAAATGCCACGGCCTACCTGAGCATTGTTTCTGACCATGTCCATCCCTTTATGACCACCATGTACCCATCCTCTGATGGCTACTTCCAGCAGGATAATGCACCATGTCACAAAGCTCCAATCATTTCATATTGGTTTCTTGAACATGACAATGAGTTCACTGTACTAAAATGGCCCCCACAGTCACCAGATCTCAACCCAATAGAGCATCTTTGGGATGTGGTGGAACGGGAGCTTCGTGCCCTGGATGTGCATCCCACAAATCTCCATCAACTGCAAGATGCTATCCTATCAATATGGGCCAACATTTCTAAAGAATGCTTTCAGCACCTTGTTGAATCAATGCCACGTAGAATTAAGGCAGTTCTGAAGGCGAAAGGGTGTCAAACACAGTATTAGTATGGTGTTCCTAATAATCCTTTAGGTGAGTGTGTGTGTGTGTGTGTGTGTGTGTGTGTGTGTGTGTGTGTGTGTGTGTGTGTGTATATATATATATATATATATATATATATATATATATATATATATATATATTACACACACACATTGTGTAAACAGACTTTTATGTTAGATGAGATTTAATCAATTTAAAAACCATATTTCATAAGGCACTACATTTCTAATTCCAGCTGCAGTGTGTGAATTAAAACCAATAATACCTACTCTTGGAATGAAAAAAAAAAAAAAAATTGCATTTCTTGATTAGAAATTACAGCTACAATGTCAGGGAATAAAAAATACCTAAAAAAAACTATTCTATATTTACTTCTATTGGTGTTTTTTGTTGGGAAAACTTGACAGAAAAAACCCTCATTGTCTGCAGGGCATCGCTAGTTATATTAAGGCATATGAAATGGCATTCCTCCCAATTTGCACAACATTTTTATTGCATTTACTGTCATCACAAGAGATTTGATTTTGTGCTAATGCTTATTTGGTTCCTGCACAACAATATTTTGTTGACACCATTGTGAACTATCTTGGCGGAGGAAGAATGGATTTGCTGATGAGTTAAGTTGGTTCTGAAGCGCTGGGGTTTAAGTGAGACCCGTCAGACAGACCCAAAGCTGGGCTATTAAAGTCCAGACTGACTGGCGGCCAGAATCTCACTTGTAGGTCCAAAGTGTTTAAAGATGTTTTTGTTCACCATAGAAGCTGGTTGTTTATGACTGGTTTACAGCTAATTTGTTCTCCAGAAAATGGACAAGGCGTTGTGATTTTTTTTTTTTTTTTTTTTTTTTTTTTATAGGCTGTACTATTTCAACATTACCTTCTATGCCCCACATTAGCCGGCAGGAGACTTTTGAATTTTCGAGGGTGTGCTAATATTGAAAGAGTCAAAATCTTGATCAATTAAGCTTGTTCTTTCCCATTGGATTCTTTCTCTCTATATGGGGTTTAATATGATCTGTAGGTATAGATTTAGGGAAATGTAATGCACTGAAGAGTAATTGCTGTTGCTGATATGTTTATTTGCAGGAAGGATGATAAAGATTATGCTCTGAAGCAGATTGAAGGCACAGGGATCTCTATGTCTGCCTGCAGAGAGATAGCAGTAAGTTCATCAAAGTTTAAATGTGTTCCTGTCAAGAGGATCTCCAAGTGTTCTGGCACATGCCATCTTGGTGAAACAAGTTCCTAGAAATACATTTGCAGCATGTGGATATTTTAGAGTGTTAAATTGTGAATAGTTCTATGAATTTGTAAGTGTGATAAGTGCTTTTTCAATGTTAATATGCATACTCGTATTCTCTCATAATGTGCAGTAAAGTAAGAGTTCACTCAGAAATGAAAATTGTCATTATTGATTCACTTTCATGTTGTTTCAATATAATGAAAGTGAATGAGAACAAGGGCTGTCAAGCTCCAAAATAAATAAATAAAAGACCATTATAATATCATAAAAGGGGTCCATACACATTATCATGTGACAACTATGTGTGAGAAGCAGGCTGAGAATGAATCTCCCCTTGACATGCTGTAACTAGTTTTGTCAGATTAATGAACAAATCATTCTTTTGGGTCTGCTCTTATCAATGAATCGGGTGATTCAGTTCACAAAACTGAATGATTTGTTTGCAACTGATCCATTTTTTTTCTTTCAACGATTAACTGTCCACTGAAGGTGAAGATTATTTGTAGCTTTCATACAAAGTAACTTTTATAAAAATGTTGGTTCATTTTGCACACAGAGCTGTCATGTTTTGAAATATTGCACATTGGTCATATGGACCACTTTAATGATGCTTTTGCATTCTTTTTGAAGCCTGAAAACTGTAATTGTCTGGAAAAGACTGCCCAGCACTTCATTAAAAATCTCTCCTTTTGCGTTCCCTGATAATACGTTTGAAACAACATGAGCGTGAATAAACGATGACAGAATTTAAAAAAAAAAATTTTTTTTGATCAAACTATCGTTTTAGCACACATACTTCAGGCTCAAGTGTTTTTGTGTACTTTGGGTTCTGTGAGTGCTTTGTAGATTTCTGTCTCAGCATGTGCGCCTGAATGTGTGTGTTCATTCTTGTTTGCTCCTTGCAGCTGCTGCGTGAACTGAAGCACCCCAATGTGATCTCACTGCAGAAGGTTTTCCTGTCACATGCAGACCGCAAAGTGTGGCTTCTCTTTGACTACGCTGAGCATGACCTCTGGGTAACATACTGTCAGGCACTCATATGCACACACACAGAGAAATGTTTATATACAGTACATATCTTGTTGAGGGTCTGTGTGTCTTTGTAGCACATCATCAAGTTCCACAGAGCCTCCAAGGCCAATAAGAAGCCTCTTCAGCTGCCCCGTGGGATGGTAAAGTCGTTGCTCTACCAGATCCTGGACGGCATCCACTATTTGCACGCCAACTGGGTCCTGCACAGAGACCTGGTGAGGTTCTGTGTATTATTTTGAATAGTTAGTGTTCATACAGAAGTAGCTAGTTTGCCATGTTTATCATTCTTTTTGTGATCATCTTGGTTAAAAATAGTAGTTGTGTGTGTGAGTTGAATGTTCTGATACTAGGCTAATTATTAGAAATCCCATGACAAATTTTCCAGTAGGTGGCAGCATTTATATAAGATTTTTTTATGTAAGGACTAAGGATGGAATTGAACAAATCTTGTTGCAGGACTGATTTTCTTAATTATTTTATTAAGAGGAAAAAATTAATGTATTTTTATTGCCAAACAGTGTTGTTATTGTTAACTAAAAGAAAAACTATTAAAAAAAATTTATTGCAATTTATAATTATATCATGTAAAAATAAAATATAAACATTCAATGAAAAGCTTAAATTAAATTTAGAAATGTTGCTTTTGGAAAATAAGTTTGTTACTAAAATTACAAAAACAAAACAAAAAAATCAATTCAACCTAAATAGAAATATCTAAAAAAATTACAAAAGCACACTGAAATAAATAACATTAAAAAATAAATAAATAATAATTATAAAAAAATGACAAGCAAATAAAAAGCACATAACAAAATTACTAAAACTTAAAATAAAATTAATTAAAATAACTGAAAATATGAAAATGAAGGCTAAAATAAAATAAAAAGCTTGAAAAGCTTAAACTTTAGAAACTGAAATAAATAATAATTATAAATAAATAAGCTTAAATTGATGCACTAAAATAAAACTAAAAATAGAAATATTTTAGAAAAATTAAATAAATGACAACAGCACATAACAAAATTACTAATAAAACTGAAAATATGAAAATAAAAGGCTTGTTCAAAATTCTTCAAAAAGTTCAAAAAGCTTAATATAATAGTATATAAATAATACTAAAATAACACTGTTGCCAGATTAATGAGTGATGAATTATAAATGAATGTAAAGCAATTATTGCAAAAGGTGTATTAATGTTAATGAAACCAAACTTCATTTAGTTTTAGTATTTTTTTTTTTTTTTAATGGATCCTGTTCTGGATAAGAACATGTTTTTGGTTGCAACCCTAATCTGCTTTAACATCACAATCCAAACCTGGTATGGTTGTCATAAAAAATATTGACCTTAATAAAAATATTGCAAAATAATGTTTCATGGCCATAAGAATTATTCATGAATGGTAAGATTTCCAAATTTTGGTCCCTGGTTAAACAGCATCATTTATCAGACTGAAATGAGAGAGGAAGTGTTACAGCTCTGACCTTTTGACTCTTTCACCACAGAAACCTGCAAACATATTGGTAATGGGAGAAGGTCCTGAAAGAGGACGTGTGAAGATAGGTATGACCATATCTTTTGTCTTTTCTCTTTTGACAAAAAGGAGAGATGCATGTTGATGCACAATCTTAACCATTTTTAAACTTCGGTCCCTTATGTGCAGCTGATATGGGTTTTGCACGGCTCTTCAACTCACCACTGAAGCCTTTAGCAGATCTGGACCCTGTAGTTGTTACGTTCTGGTACAGAGCACCAGAGCTGCTGCTGGGAGCCAGGCATTACACCAAAGCCATCGGTGAGATGTTTGTTTATGAGTGTGTTTGCAAATGCACATTTTAAAAAGTGTGTTTTAGATGACTTTCTCTCTACTTTACAGATATATGGGCGATTGGCTGTATCTTCGCTGAGCTTTTGACCTCAGAGCCTATCTTCCACTGTCGACAGGAGGACATCAAGACCAGTAATCCCTACCATCACGATCAGTTGGACCGGATCTTTAATGTCATGGGTTTTCCTGCAGGTATTCAACATCCACTTTTCATTCAAATCTAGACGATTCAGTACAACAATTGTCTAGGAGTTGTAACAGGTCTTTTTAATGAGTCAAATGTCATTTTCTTTTGCAGAAACAATCCATAAAGTAAAAAATATTTATATTTGCAGTTACAGTTGATAGTTTACAATGCTTCAGTCAATAATCTTTGTGTGTAACAGTGTTAATTTTGACAGCAAATTTTGATTTTTTTGACCTGAATCTGAAATCGCCCCCTATACCCTTAAATGGGGCACTATTTGAGGGGACAGCCATTTGTAGTGGTGTCCGAAATCCCATATTGCACCGCAAAAACGAGTGTACAGCCGATGTACACACAACGGCTGTCCGACTTCACGCACTCGTATTCATTCACTCCTTCAAGTGAACTATATTAGTGGACTAACGTAGGGAATAGTGAATGAGGGTTTAGGCCATTTCGGATTCAGCCATAGTCGTTTGACTGAAATGCCATTTAGTTTTAGTCATATTCTAGTCACTTGAATTGTTTTAGTTTTAGTCGACTGAATCTACAGTAGATTTAGTCCACTAAATTCTAATGAGTTGAGTTAAATTGTAATTGCATTATTTAAGCATTTAAGCATTACATCACCAACCTGGTAATGACATTTACAAAACTGGCATTTTGACATTGTGTGTTTTTGACCGTTCAAGCACAAAAATACATGAAAGAGAGCTCAATTCACTTTTTTTGTTTGTTTTTTAAAAACATCTATATAGTTTTTATATATTTTGTATTTCTGTTTTAGTTAGTATGTCAGGTTAAGCTAAAGTTAAAATTTCAAGTGATGGTTTTAGTTAACTATTATAATCCTGCTACTTTATTGAATGGTATGTGTCAAATGCTGTTCTTAGTCTTTCCTCCTGACTATGAATTAAATAGGAATGAAATGAAGTAGTTTGTGTAACCAAAAAACTTATATACAATGCTTGACTTTTAATTATAACAAGCTCAAAATACACCGTGACTCTTATTGATTTTACTATTGCAGTTGCAGGCTGCTCATTCAAGTTCAGATGAGGGAGATAAAATATGCATTGTTACAACTGTCTAAAACCTATTACTATATAAATATCATAAAGTAAACATTGTCATTATTTATCAGCATTAGTTCCTAAACAATTACCTGGCATAAATGTGCGCTATTCATTGATTACGACCCGCTCTGAAGCGCTGTTGCGTGAGCCTGTAGAACGCGCAACAGCCCCGCGTTTTCCTGCGGTTAGATCAGCATGTTATAATTCAAATCTATTACACAGGACATCAGTACTGACTGGATCTCTTCCCTAATCGTCCCTCCCTAACATTTTTGTCTCATTTTTATTCGTTGACGAAAATGACAGTAGATTTTCGTCATAGTTTTTATCATCCATTTTATTTAGTTTCGTCTCGTTTTCGTCAGTGGAAAAAAAGGTTGGTGGCGAAAATTATGACAAATTATTCGTCAACGAAATTAACACTAGTGCGCAATCTAATTTTCTTCTCAGACAAAGACTGGGAGGACATTAAGAAGATGCCAGAACACTCTACGTTGATGAAAGACTTCAGGAGGAATACGTCAGTTTTATTTCATCTTTGCTTTTATGAAACATTAATGTCATTTAATAAGGTGTTTTGTTTACTAGAGTGTTTGATTTGATGGTGTTTGTCCCTCTCGCTGTAGATACACTAACTGCAGCCTTATAAAGTATATGGAGAAACATAAAGTCAAACCTGACAGCAAAGCATTCCACTTGGTAAGTGGGCAAAAATAATTGCAAGTTCATTTTATATACTTTTAGGGGCCGTTTAAATTAATGAAATAATTTAGTTTTCAACTAAATTTATGCGTTTTGTGAACGGGGATGGTTTTGACAATGTTGTCGTCTGTATGTGAAAAACTCACAGGAAAAACTTTTTCGTGTAAACATACCCTTATTTGTTTCATTTTAATTAGTTTAAACTTTTAACATTTGCCCTCCCTTTCAGCTGCAAAAGCTGCTTACTATGGACCCAATCCGCCGAATCACATCTGAGCAGGCCATGCAAGACCCGTACTTCCTGGAAGAGCCTTTACCCACGTCTGAGTGAGTGATGCGAAGCACAAAATCAGCTTTCTGTCTATGACATGAGCAATTTTGATTAGGATTTCTGTATGTACATTGAAATTAGGTCAAGCATATTCTTTAAAAAATATTTCAATGTTTTTGTTTAGTGTCTTTGCTGGCTGCCAGATTCCTTATCCCAAACGGGAATTCCTGACGGAAGAGGAGCCGGAAGACAAGGCAGATAAAGTAAGAAATGTGTGTTTTCACTTTTTTTACTCTTTTTCTCTGTGTGTATGTGTGTTTTAATATTTTATTACAGTTATTTAAAAAAATATATGCACTTGAATTTGAGCATGTCTGCTGACTCGTTTTCTTTTTTTATTCTCTCTTACATGCAGAAAAACCAGCAGCAACAGCAGCAGGGGAACAACCACACCAATGGGGCAGGGCACACAGGTAACCCTGACAACAGCCATGCACAAGGCCCGCCTCTGAAGAAGGTGAGAGTGGTTCCGCCCACTACTACCTCAAGTGGCCTGATCATGACCTCAGATTACCAGGTAACACATTAAAACACAACCATTTATCTTCCTTTATCTTTTCTATTTAAAACAAATTAAAATAAAACATACACGCACACACATATACAGGCATGTACTGGCCATAGGGAGGACCAGGACTTTCCCGGTGGGCCGGTCTAGTAGAGCGGCAGAAGTGCAGCACAAATTCGATCTGCTTTCGATAAAGCACACATTTTTGCCAAATCCATTCAGATTTGTGTCAGAATTTTGTGTTTTACAGTCATGTGGTGAATCTACGTATAGCTGAAAACAATCACTATCATGTAAACTACATGACAAGGTAAATTGTCAACCCATCACCCTTATAATTTACCTTGCAGCTACGAACACTGTAGAAATATGGTGTTTTGGCAGAAATGTATTTAGGCCTTTTAAAAATGTTGCTGTTATTAGCTCCTTATATTAAATATTATAAATCTCTTTCATAGAGGTTGCTTTTGTAGTTTCTTCATGTTTACACCATTTTTTTATTACAAATTCTATAGTTTATTATTATTTATTTATTTATTTTAGAAACCATATCCATGGTAATGAGGAGCATGGTTTTACCTGTGACTACCATGATCTTACTAATAGTTGAACTTTTTAATCGTTCAAATGAATTTTAATTGAAGTAAACGTTATTTCAATTAGAGCTTGATTAAATGTAAATATCAGTGTCTTACATAAATTAGGTGTTAACTCTTTACCAATATTAAAGGGATAGATCACCCCAAAATATCATTTACTCTCCCTCATGTCATTCCAAACCTTTGTCTTTATCTCTTCAGTGAAACAGAAAAGAAAATATTTTTAAGAATGTTGGTAACCAAACCATTTGTGTTAACCTCGACTTCTATTAAAAAAAGACATTTCTCAAATGATCTTCTTTTGTTCTATGTGACAAAAATGTAATATTAAATATTAGTGTATTTGCAGAAAATACAATAATATATATCATTATTTTTCTGTCCTATTTTATTTATATTTATATATATATATATATATATATATATATATATATATATATATATATATATATATATATATATATATATATATATATATATATATATATATATATATGTATATGTATATGTATATATATGTGCGTCTCAGAACGGCCCTGTTCACAGTAAATGCTGCTCCATGTGAACTGTTATCATTTACATGCGTGGTCGGAGCGTCTCAAACTCCATCTCTGCATATGCTGTGAGTTTGGGTTGCTTATAACGTTCATCTGGGAACGCAATGTGCGCCATTTCATCAGAATTGTAAGGTAAATAATTTATAAACCTACGCCAACACGGAAGAAAACACCAATATGTTTCTAAATAAATGTTCATCGCGATTTTAAAATAAAAGTTTAACCCCTAGCTCTGAGTTTGCATGGTTTTTGTGTCCACATGTTTTTGTTGTAGAATTTCTATTGTAAAGAAGTTAACAAATTATTTGAATTAAATATTGTTTGGCCAGTAGGGTTTGATCTACAGCCCTGACCCGTTGAGGCATGGACTCCACTAGACCCCTGAAGGTGTGCTGTGGTATCTGGCACCAAGATGTTAGCAGCAGATCCTTTAAGTCCTGTAAGTTGCGAGGTGGGGATCGGACATGTTTGTTCAGCACATCCCACAGATGCTCGATTGGATTGAGATCTGGGGAATTTGGAGGCCAAGTCAACACCTCAAACTTGTTGTTATGCTCCTCAAACCATTCCTGAACAATTTTTGCTTTGTGGCAGGGCACATTATCCTGTTAAAGAGGCCACAGCCACCAGGGAATACCGTTTCCATTAAAGGGTGTACATGGTCTGCAACAATGCTTGGGTAGGTGGTACGTGATAAAAAGTAACATCCACATGGACGGCAAGACCAATGATTTCCCAGCAGAACATTGCCCAAAGCATCACACTGCCTCCGCCGGCTTGCCTTTTTTCCATAGTGCATCCTGGTGCCATATGTTCTTCAGGTAAGCGACGCACACGCACCCGGCCATCCATGTGATGTACTGTAAAAGAAAGCTTGGTTCATCAGACCAGGCCACCTTCTTCCATTGGTTCATGGTCCAGTTCTGATGCTCATGTGCTCATGATGCTCAAACTGTGATGCATTGTGTATTCTGACACCTTTCTACCAGAACCAGCATTAACTTCATGAGCAATTTGAGCTACAGTAACTTGTCTGTTTGATCTGACCAAACGGGCCAGCTCCCCACGTGCATCAATGAGCCTGGGCCGCCCATGACCCTGTTGCCGGTTCACCACTGTTCCTTCCTTGGACCACTTTTGATAGATACTGACCACTGCAGAATGGGAACACCTCACAAGAGCTGCAGTTTTGGGGATGCTCTGACCCATTCGTCAAGCCATCACAATTTGGCCCTTGTCAAACTCGCTCAAATCCTTACGCTTGCCCATTTTTCCTACTTCTAACACATCAATTTGGAGGATAAAATGTTCACTTGCTGCCTAATATATCCCACCCACTAACAGGTGCTGTGATGAAGAGATAATCAGTGGTATTCACTTCACCTCACCTATTCATAATGTTATGCCTGATCAGTGTATAAGTGATGAAGACAAGAGTTTGTATTAACAGTGTCTTGGTCTAGCATTTCATTTTGGTCATCTTTAGTTGCGATTAGCTTCTCAGTCCGTTTTCTTCCACACTGCAGAAACGTTGTGAGATCCTGAGAGTTTGCATTTTGAAGAGTAAGAGCTATTTGCATGCAAGCATTCATATTTTGAGTGCTTGTTTCTGCCTACATTTGAAAACAAAGACTCATTTGCTTTTCTTCTGTGTTCCAGCGCTCCAATCCACATGCTGCCTACCAGAACCCAGGACCAAGCACATCATTGCCCCAAAGCAGCATGGGATACTCCTCTACCTCCCAGCAGCCTCCACAGTACTCACACCAGACCCACCGCTACTGAGTCAGACCATGCCCCTCCCACCTCCCCTTCACAGTGCCCATTAGGGAGAATGTACTTAGGGAGGCGGGTGTGGACCTCAGATGAACCGCCCTCTTTCCCCACTGGGCGCTTTGCTGTGCAGCATTTCCATAGAGACACCACAGGAACAATAACTGTATACCTAACATAACAACTATCACCGCATCATACAGCAAACATTATACTCCGCTGACAAAAGGAGAAAAAAAAAGAAATAAATAAACTTTAAGTGAAAACTAATGAAAAAAGCTGATGAATAACAGATATTTGTTCCATTGGTGATAGTCTTCGCTGCAAGTCTGTGATACTTCACATGAAAAAGAAAAATGAAAAAAAGCAACAAACATTCTCAATATGTGGTACTGAACAGCTGCACTATGTAGTGAGACTGGTTCGGAGTGAGGTGGGGATCCACCATGCCATCCAATCTCTTTAGCCCTCAGCCCTCACTTTGAAAATCCGTTGGCCTCTCCAAGACTTAAAGCTGCTATGTGACTGCCAGCAAAGACAGAACGACGTTTGTCAGTCTGTCTCTCCGTCTACACACACACAAACACACAAAATACTCAAGCACTCACTCTTTTAGCCCATTGCTGGGGACCGAATTCTCTGTGCTGGAGCTGCTGACTGAAGCATAATGAGAACCTCTAGTGCCCCCTGCTGGATCATACTGGTAGAAGGCGATATAAAAGATACAACAAACTTGATTTTAGTAGTTAATAATTTAATGTTTTGGTTTTACATTAGGAGAGGTCAGCAACTTCCATTTTGCTGTCAGATTGGCTGTTATGCGTGAAAAATCGGCCTTAGAACTTAATGACAAACGTGTGGACAGCAGATTGAACATGCATTGTACTGTATTGTAATGAAATATTTTACATGATACAAATATCCTGACAATAAAATAAAAAAAAAAGTGGAAAGGCCTGTTGTGTGAGTGTGTGTGCATTTCCAGTGGCAATAATACACAGGCAATGCTTACATTTTTGCTTCTTTTAAAATAATTTTGAGCGTTTAGTTATCCATTAAGGCTGTGTTATCTTTCATAATCTATTTTAAAATGCATGATATTTATTCCACATTATGTAGAAAAATCTTTGCGGTTATTGCACTGGAGTACAGTAGTGCATTTGAAGCTGTATTATATGCATGTATTATATTGTGGGAAAAAATGACTAATGCCAGTTTGGCAAGGAAAGTTTGAGTTTCCTGCTTATTGGTATTTTAGTGTATTACTAAGTCTGTAATAAAGGGCTATTATATTGTGGTGTTATACTGTCTATAACAATGATTACATAAGAATCCAGACTTGCGTCATTAAAATTAGCTTATGGCTCGGATTGCTTGATGTAATTGCCAGATTTCCCATAACTTTATGTATAGGAATTATAAGTCCCACGTCTCATTTTTGGCCTCTCCCATTTCAGAGGTCTATAGTTTGTGCGTAAAATTTTTGTCTATTTTAGTTAATTGAACTGATTTTTTTGTAAATTATTTTAAGTGCTGGTAAATTATTTTTAACTAAGCTTAAATAACCAGTAACCCCTGCTGAATAACTGTTTAAATTAGACTAAACCTGTGATGTTTATTTAATGTTCATTACTTGAAGCCAAATTAATCAGGGTTTTAAAATATGTTCAGACTTCTTGTCCCAGTTTTGGTAACAATAAATAAACATTTTTAATCAACACTCCCCCCACCACCCATGGTCAATATTTGCTGTTTCATGCCCCATTTTATACCCTGTTTGTGGAAAATGCTAGTTCCAAACGTTTGTTAAAATGCTATTCAGTCTTCAGTTCTAGCTGTTCCTTTACAATAAGTAGCCTAAGTTTTATGTAAGTATTTTTCTGTGGTGTGTTTAAAGCTCATCTAATATCCCCAGATAAAGCCCGCCTTCACACAACCGCCCTATGGTAAATGACCGGGGATTTTCTGTCAATCATCCTCGGCCTCACATCTGATTGGCTGAGTGTAACAAATGGTGGCGCGTTAAGATCTTATTCTAAAATGCTGATTGGTCCGAATAACCCAACATGCCCCGCCCCAAGCGGATTGTTTGGAATGGTCAGATGGACCGATGGAGACACAGGATGGCAATCCGGACCGCTGAAAGCCTGGACATGTGAGCGAATATAATTTCCCTCAAAATTCACTTTTGGTAAGCATCAAACATTTACTTATCTTCACTAATGTAGTTATTTTGTCATATTACACTTGTTATCTTTACTGTTTATCGAGCTTTATGTAATAAGTGGAACATGAGGTTTGGGGTTCGATAGTGGTGAGTTTATTTTGATTCTTGTTTATTTATTTTTAACTAATAGCTAATATGTGCTATATTTGTTGTTGTTTTATATATGGTGTTTATTCTACTAAATTAATAATAATTATAATTATAATATAATAATAGCATTGTTATAATGACAATAACATGCGTTGCGTGCCGTATACCAGAATATGTCCTCCTAAAAAAATAAAATAAAAAAAAGTTTATATATTTTCAATCAGATCAACATAATCACTGTAAAGACTGAAAGTGCTCAGTCACTAAACTGTTATCAACAAATATAATACTTAACAGAATTCAGCAACTTTGCATTTTCAAGTGTTTAGAAAACCGGGAACTTAATAAATTTAACCCGAAAGTGTTAAAAAAAAAAAAAAATAATAATAATAATAATGGTAATAATAGCTTTTGGTGCTTTTTAAGATAAATCCAGTCAGGTTTGCAGAAATCTCACAGTCAGAGCAACTGGCTCGTGACATTCACAAGCCTTCATCATGTGTGACGTGATCCGTATTGAAATATTAATGTAGTCTTACGCGCAGAGATGCGCTTTACTTCAGTTATTAATAGCTAATGTATTGCCGTCCTGTCGTTTAGGGAGTGGATTCGCGTCTCCCTCGTTAGTTCGGACAGGATGTGGCCTCCTGTGGTCACGGGATGGGTCTGATGGACTTCAAAGCCTGTCAGCAGCACCGATGGGGCTGTAAACAGCTGTGATGCACACTATTATGCTTGTTGTTGTGTGCATTATTTGAAAGAAGGTAGCTTGTATTTTGTCAGTCTGAAGTGCTCTATGTGTGTGTGGTTTTTGGAATAGGCACAGACTTATGGAAAAAGAAGGCCGCTGAAAGGAGAGAGAGCGAGAGAGGCAGGAGTGCTTCTTTTATTTGAAGAAGACCAAGAGGGTGGGTTGGCGGGGGTAACAGGGTTGGGGGAGGGAACAGAACATGCATGGGAGAGCTCCTCTGTTGCCGTGTGAACGGAGGGCTATTGTCCCGAGAACCTTTCAGAGTGGCTTTCCTGAGGTCCCCTGCCACTCTCCCTCCCCCATCATCTCTCTCTCCCTCATACTTTTTCACTCATTCACTCTTTGCCCGTCCCTTATTTCTGGATCTGTTCTTCCCAACTGAAACAGTTTCCTGTGTAACTATCTCACAAACTGCTTTTCATGCCACTCAGACTCACATTCTCGTCTCTTTGTCTCCTCTGTGTCTCTGGCCCCCCTCCCGGCGCGGTCTTAATTCAATGCACTATGTAATTAGTGTGGGTTGTGTCCATACTGCCGTGCGCTGCAGAATTACAATGCCGTAGAGAGATAGTGCGCTTACTTAATGAACACATTACAACACTCACAGACATGTTCTCATTAGACTACAACAACACCAGTGTCTGGGTGCATGTGTGAGGCCCGATGGCATATTTGCAGTGATGTTCATGTCTCTTTAGGTCAAGGCATGGAGCTGTTTGTTTATCGTTTTCACTTTTAAAGGGGAAGTGAACAGGTTTGGCAGGCGATGTGTAAGAACAATGGACTTTGTGGCCACTTGTACAGTGTTACTATGGTAAATGGTTACAAACTATAGTACTTATGCCTTGTTATACACAGTGATTGTTCAGGTTCCGTTTCTGAGTGTGTTATAGGCAGGTCCACATGATATAAAACTCCAGAGGGTTTAAATGCACATCATTCACAACGTTGCATGAACATTTATTAAATGTTACCATACCATACAAATCCATTTTATGGAATTCTGCAGATTTTACCATATACTGTATAATAATTGTCATACTCAATGTTTACATTAAATAAATGTTTTGGATAGTTTAATAATGCTTTTAGTTGCCTTTCAGCTGCATTTAAAACATTTTACCATATATAAATCCAATTTACGTCATTTCACATATACCGTATAAACCAATTTTAAGGATTTATGTTGCCTTTACATTTGTTAAATGCTTTGAAAGTTTAAAAATACTTTTGGTTGCATTTAATAAATTTTAATAGGGCTCCACGATTATGACAAATATCAGAATTGTCGATTATTTCCTTGTTAAGATTATCACAATTTGAATGATGTTTTGAATAGCTTTATGCCATTGTTTGAAGATACTGGATGTTATATCAAAATAAACAAGCTGAAAACACACTTTCTGAAAAACTTTTATTGAACCACGAAAGCTCGACTTCGATGTTGTGATTCTGACACACGTGACATACGTGGAAGTGCGGACCCAGTGTTAAAACGAACGTGCAAAGACTAAATCAAACGGCCTTTGCGAAAATAAAGGTAAAACAACGATGTCGGACGATTTTGAAGTTGGAGGAGAACATGAGATGGTGTACTTCCACCTACGTCACGGCCGTGACCTTTCTGATGTGATGACGCCATACACCGTGAAGAATCCCAACACCGAAGTCGAGCATTCGTGGTTAAAAAGTATATACATTTTTATTTTTTCTTGAAAATGACTTATCGTTTCCACTAGATAAGACCCTATTCGTCATCTGGGATCGTGCAGAGCTCTTTGAAGCCCTGAAACTGCATTTATTTGGACCTTTAACCCGTTGGTTGCTATTGAAATACATTATATGGAGAAATATTCTGGAATGTTTTCCTCAAAAAACTTAATTTCTTTTCGACTGAAGAAAAAAAGACATGAACATCTTGGATGAGATGGGGGTGAGTAAATTAACAGGAAATTTTAATTTTAAAGTAAACTAATCCTTTAAGACAACCTGTAGAAAGAAAAAAACATCTTAAGCACACAGAATAATGTAAGTGGACTTTTTTTTGTAATTGTGCCTTTAAACGATAACATTATTGTGGCATCCATAATATATACACTCACCTAAAGGATTATTAGGAACACCTGTTCAGTTTCTCATTAATGCAATTATCTAATCAACCAATCACATGGCAGTTGCTTCAATGCATTTAGGGGTGTGGTCCTGGTCAAGACAATCTCCTGAACTCCAAACTGAATGTCAGAATGGGAAAGAAAGGTGATTTAAGCAATTTTGAGCGTGGCATGGTTGTTGGTGCCAGACGGGCCGGTCTGAGTATTGCACAATCTGCTCAGTTACTGGGATTTTCACGCACAACCATTTCTAGAGTTTACAAAGAATGGTGTGAAAAGGGAAAAACATCCAGTATGCGGCAGTCCTGTGGGCGAAAATGCCTTGTTGATGCTAGAGGTCAGAGGAGAATGATTCAAGCTGATAGAAGAGCAACTTTGACTGAAATAACCACTCGTTACAACCGAGGTATGCAGCAAAGCATTTGTGAAGCCATAACACGCACAACCTTGAGGCGGATGGGCTACAACAGCAGAAGACCCCACCGGGTACCACTCATCTCCACTACAAATAGGAAAAAGAGGCTACAATTTGCACGAGCTCACCAAAATTGGACAGTTGAAGACTGGAAAAATGTTGCCTGGTCTGATGAGTCTCGATTTCTGTTGAGACATTCAGATGGTAGAGTCAGAATTTGGCGTAAACAGAATGAGAACATGGATCCATCATGCCTTGTTACCACTGTGCAGGCTGGTGGTGGTGGTGTAATGGTGTGGGGGATGTTTTCTTGGCACACTTTAGGCCCCTTAGTGCCAATTGGGCATCGTTTAAATGCCACGGCCTACCTGAGCATTGTTTCTGACCATGTCCATCCCTTTATGACCACCATGTACCCATCCTCTGATGGCTACTTCCAGCAGGATAATGCACCATGTCACAAAGCTCCAATCATTTCAAATTGGTTTCTTGAACATGACAATGAGTTCACTGTACTAAAATGGCCCCCACAGTCACCAGATCTCAACCCAATAGAGCATCTTTGGGATGTGGTGGAACGGGAGCTTCGTGCCCTGGATGTGCATCCCACAAATCTCCATCAACTGCAAGATGCTATCCTATCAATATGGGCCAACATTTCTAAAGAATGCTTTCAGCACTTTGTTGAATCAATGCCACGTAGAATTAAGGCAGTTCTGAAGGCGAAAGGGGGTCAAACACAGTATTAGTATGGTGTTCCTAATAATCCTTTAGGTGAGTGTATATATATAATAGTATATATACATTTTACATAATTCTGCAGGTTTTACCATATAAAAAGCAATTTTACAGAATTCTGTCATTTATAATGTTGCATTTATATTTATTGAATGTTTTGGCCAATTTAATAATGCTTTTAGCAGCCTTTTAGCTCCATTTAATATATTTCACCCAACCTATTTTATGGAATTCCACATATTTTCCTACAAAATCGGTGTAAAAAAGGTGAAAAAGTCAGTGGATTCCGTCTGGGCCTGGTTTCAGGGAGTTGTCACAAGCTGTATTCATAGTTATGTTTATATTGTACAAGCGGGATATGGGAGGAAGTTAGCGGTTGCATAGCAGTTATTTAAGTGTTGTGATTGTGTGTGAGTGAAACTTTCTTCACACCCCAACTGCATCATTGTTCTGGCTGTTTGGGACGACAGGAAGTCCGAGATGTTACACAGAGAGGAACAGGAAGTGGAGAGTTGGGTGTGGAGCTGGAAAACAGGAAGCAGGGAAACAGGCAGATAAGATGACCTCGGAGATGCTGTCCCACCATCCCTTTGTTCTTGTCCCTAATCTCTGACTTTCAACCCCCCTTGGCCAATCACACAGCAGATGGCCTCTCAGCTGGCCAATCAATGTGGGGGTTATTCTTTCACAGATGGAATCATTCTGTCATGGCGTCCAGTTGAACCAGATGACATGGCTAATTTAGTCTATATTTAGGAGAAACATATAGCCACATCTTTAGTGTCATTCATAGACATATCTTTAGTGTATCTTTAGTGTTGTGCATAAAATATAATAGTATATAATATGATTTGTCTGCATTTGTGGCAAGCAATATTTTGCATCAGTCACAGTATTATGGTTCTGTTTTTGCAATCATATATATGTATATATATATATATATATATATATATATATATATTATATATAAATGATTTTAAAAAATGGTGTCCAGACAGTGCAGAGACAATATGGGAAAAAAACAATAAATAAGAAGAATAAATAATTAGTACGAAATAAATCTATAGGGAAGCAATTATATTATATTATATTATACTATATTATATTATATATTTCTCTTTAAGTCTTTAATTCTCACAAATGCTGCATTTATTTGGTCAGAAATACAGTAAAAACAGTCATATTATAAAAAAAAATTATTACAATATAAAGTAAATGCTTTCTATTTTAATGTTTTAAAATGTAATTTATTCCTGTGATCAAAGCTGAATTTTCAGCATCATTACTCCAGTCTTCAGTGTCATATGATAACTTCAGAAATCATTATAATATGCTGATTTGCTGCTCAAGAAACATTTCTTATTATTGTGCTACTTGTTTTTTGTGGAAATTGTGAATAATTTTTTTCAGGATTCTTAAAAAAATTTTTTAACAGAAATGTTTTGTAACATTATAAATGTCTTTACTGTCACTTTTGATGTTTCCTTGCTGGATAAAAGTATTAATTTCTTTAAAACAAATAATATCAAAATAGACGATAGAAATAATATTGATGTGTTTCCTGATTTTCACACATCAACACACAAACCAGTTAATATACCTTGAATTCAGTAGACTAATAATTAGAAGTGAGAATATCATCTGTTTCCTTGGGAAACAAATGGTCAGTTTGCATCTCTTGTCCTTTGATCTACAGCTGTGCAGTTCGGATGATGAATAGGATTACTTTGACTGTATCTTCTTTTCTTAATGCTTTGTAATCCTGCCGTACTAGGCCGCCTGTGGAGGGAGTTATAGTCTATGTTTCTGTTTGTGTTGGGATGGATTGAGCTTCATTTGTGCTGAACGTTAGGAGTATGATTTCGGAGTCAGAGGTCAGTGTAGGTTTTGACCAGTGTAAGAGGGTTAACCAAAATCTGAGTAACTCAGTTCCCTTTTCTTGATCTCCAACTGTCCCAGTTTCATTTGAACATTCACTCTCTCTCAATGTGTGGGTGTCTGTTATATAATATGGGCTTCATCCAAATACAGTTGAAAACTGAGTAAACATGATAGATGGACCTTGCCTTCACGCTTCAGCTGTAGTCTGTGCACATGTGTGTGATTTTAAATACAGTGTTTGTGTTTTGTCTGGGCAGGTAGAGTGTGCTGCGGCTGTATAAGGGTCAGTCATGCCACTGGTGAAGAGAAACATTGAGCCCAGGCACCTGTGCCGCGGGGTGTTACCGGAGGGCATCGGCAGCGAGCTGGAGTGTGTGATGAACAACACGCTCTCTGCCATCATACGTCAACTCAGCAGTCTCAGTAAGTTACCTCGTTCCTTTCTGTCTTTAACACACGTTTACCTGGCTAATTAGGGGCTTAGCTTTAGCTTCTATTGTTGTTGAATTAAGCTAATTAGAATGACTAAGGACCAGGAGCGTAGCCATCATTTCAGAAGTGAGGCGGACAGAAATGTCAAGTGTAACACCATTTTTTTCTGACCTTTTTGTAGTTGACAGGTTTTATTTTTCCTTATCTCTCTTAATTGGCTAAGAAATCAAATACAGTGCTGAATAATAACTAATTTGTATTCTATAATGTATTTCCCTATATTTTCCTAATGACAATTTTATTATTAGTTTATGTACTACAAACACTTGTGCATTGTCATCATGGATTTTGTAAAAAAAAAAAACTCAAAAAATCAATTTAATGTGTCCTTGCTGAATACAAATATTATAAAAAAAAAAAAATCCCCAAACTTTTGAACGGTAATATAGTAGAGCAGATTTTAGAAGAGCATAAATATGCCATTTAATGTCTTTATGAAACATTTTACCAACCTTTTTTTTCAGAATTAGCAACATTTAGAGATAATTCTCAGTTATTTTGTCTCAAATATTGTGCTAGATGGTATCTGGGCCCGCTGGACCATTTCTGGGTCGAATTCCCCCTGAAATCGTCCTAACTGTCCACACACACACACACCCCTTATGTTTTGGCTTGAGCCAGTATATAACCAACAAGAAACACCCTAACAAGTTGTAGCAACCACTCAAAACTATCACGGTGACGAGTTTTACATTTTTTACTTGCTTTTACTATACATGTCATTACATTACTCTAAAAGTTCCATTTCTTATTCATATTAGACATTTAGTTTGTGTTTCCATTCTATGTGGTCTATAATTTAGTGGTCCAGTGGTATCTTCAGCTCACGATGCTAGAGAGAAGCTTCTTAATAATAATTCCTCTTGACTCACGGGACTCTCGGACTGTATTATGTAAGACCATTATCTTGAAAACATGTCCTCTGAATAGGCAAGTCTCTCTCTGTGTATCCAGCTACTGATTTGCCCATCCATCCATCCATCCACTGTTCTTTTTTTCCATCCACCTGTTCCATAACTCCCCAGCTGACCCCTGAAATCCCCTGAAGTCTCTTTACTGTGCCTCTGCTAGTGTTGTTTAGTGGATGCCTGTAGAAGGAGACGGCCTTTCAGTAGCAGCTGTGTGGATTAAATATAAATGACAGCCCACTGGACTTGAAGGGAAAGCTTTAGACGCTGTGTGCGTGTGACAAAAATAGTGTGCATGTCTGGAAACATGCTTTTCATGTGTTGGTGGGTGTAGCACTGTTGTAGGGAGTGTAAGTGCGTGATCTGTGGTATATATATACTGTATATGTGTGTGTTTGCACTGGGTCATAGGCCAGGAATTTGTACCGAACAGACACTCTTCCTTCCTGTAAATATTTTCCTGTGTTCTTTTGTTTAACACGGCAGTTATTAATAGCCTCATTTGAGGTGTTAAAAATTAAGTGTATTCTTTGTTTTTCTTTTTAAACATTTCTCCACCTTGTTTACTCGAACAGCCGTAGAATGTAAATGTAGCTCATTTATAGTTTCTGTCCTCAATGTGCTGTATGTTATGCACGTGAAAATTCATATTTTAAATACAGAAAATGCTAGATTTTAAGAGTTAATAATTTAGTTATATATATATATATATATATATATATATATATATATATATATATATATATATTAAAGTACTAATTATAGTACTAATATAACTATGAACAAAAGAAAATGTATAATTTATTTAATTTAATCAACTATGATTAACACTTTTATGTAACTAATTTCTATATTAAATAAATGTTAAATGTATTCTTAATGAAAATTATTAAATTATTATTAGTTAATTATTTTAATTAGTTATGTTACAATCAGTATCATTATAATATATATTGTTATATAGGTAATGTATATTAAAAGGTTATTATTAAAATTATGGTAATTATGGTAATTTTGAAAATATTGTAAAAGTCTTTGAAACTTATTACCATGGTACATTTTTGCTTTAATGTGTAGTTTTTTTATTTTGTGTTTTTACTTTAAGCATTAAATATAAGAAAACATTATAGATATATGAATTGTTACAATTTTAAAACTGATAATATAAAAAAATATAATTATAATAATATATTGTGTGGAAATTATCTATATACATTTTTACACAAATTATAACTCTGCCATTTGTGGTGTCATTTACACCACAACAAACTTTTTTGCCCCTACACAAGTTTTGTTGGAAGTTAGTGTACTTGTTTACCATGGAGACAACTGTGTCAATGAAGAGTGTGATATATATTTATATATATTTATCCTATTCTCCTCTTATCTCAAAGGTAAACATGCTGAAGACATATTCGGAGAGCTCTTCAATGAGGCAAACATGTTCTATTTGCGGGCGAACTCTCTGCAGGATCGGATTGACCGACTTGCCGTCAAGGTCACCCAGCTGGACTCCACAGTTGAGGAGGGTGAGTCTGCTTCTGGGAAACAAGGGCTCAGGGTCATCCCTCAATACACGGCGGTCATCGGCATCTCAATTTGTCCTAAAACAAATCTCTGAGGTTACATGGCTCCAGTGTGAGATCAATACCACTGTATTCCTCCAAACCCAAAATCAACAAAATAAATAATGCAAAAATGTTGCGCACCCCGCATCTCTTTTACCCAGCCCAAAGCGTGTCCTCACATCTCTTTTTTCAATTAAAAGATCAATACTGGAGTTTACTTTACACACTCTGGAGCGCAGGTGTAATCAATCTCTCTTTCTCTCCTTCACCCTGTGCAGTCTCTCTTCAGGACATAAACATGAGGAAGGCTTTTAAAAGCTCTACTGTACAGGACCAGAAGGTGGTGTCCAAGAGTAGCGTACCGATCCCGGTGACAGAGATGTACAATTTGAGTGATAAACCACCTCCTCTTAATATTCTCTCACCCTACAGGTATGTGTCAATGCATGTTTGGGTCAGATTGTAATGTATGTATGTATAATTTTGTAATCATTTTAATTTATTATTTTAATGTATTATTTTATTAATATTTTTTAATCTCTTTATGAATTTAATTAAATCTTAATCTTATAAATCCCCCATTAACTTACATTAATATAATTTGTTTTATTCATTTAATTTCATTGACTAACAATTTTAACCATTTTCAATCATATTATCAATTTAATAATAATAATAATACAATTATAATACGTTTTATTATTCATTTATCTTTATTAATTATAACTAAAGCTCATACTTATAATTTAATTTTCAATTGACTTGACTTTTTACATTAATATTATCTTTGGCATTCATTCTTTGTAATATTTGCATACTAAATTGTTATTGGTCTTTTCTCCATTTGTGTAATCATATATAGCCATTAGTGCACAGCCATCAGAAAACAAGGCACTTTGGGAGTGTTATGCAAATAAGAAAATCTGCTCTGAAACAGCATTTCATTTACTGTACATACACTATTTTGCCAAAAGTATTAGGACACCCCTCCAAGTCATTGAATTCAGGTGTTCTAATCACTTCCATGGCCACAGATGTATAAAATCAAGTACCTAGGCATGCAGACTGCTTCTACAAACATTTGTGAAAGAATGGGTCGCCCTCAGGAGCTCAGTGAATTCTAGCGTGGTACTGTGATAGGTTGCCAGCTGTGCAATAAGTCAATTCGTGAAATTTCCTCACTACTAAATATTCCATGGTTAACTGTTAGTGGTATTATAACAAAGTGGAAGCAATTGGGAACAACAGCAACTCAGCCACGAAGTGGTCGGCCATGTAAAATCACAGAACGGGGTCAGCGCATGCTACAAGTCAGCAACTTAGAGTCAATAGCTACAGACCTACAAAATTTGTGTGGCCTTCAGATTAGCACAAGAACAGTGTGTAGAGAGCTTCATGGAATGGGTTTCCATGGCCGAGCAGCTGCATCCAAGCCTTACATCACCAAGTGCAATGCAAAGTGTCGGATGCAGTGGTGTAAAGCACACTGCCACTGGACTCTAGAGCAGTGGAGACGTGTTCTCTGGAGTGACAAATCGATGGACGAGTCTGGGTTTGGCGGTTGCCAGGAGAACGGTACTTGCCTGACTGCATTGTGCCAAGTGTAAAGTTTGGTGGAGGGGGGATTATGGTGTGGGTTGTTTTTCAGGGGTTGGGCTTGGCCTTTTAGTGAAAGGTTTTGAACTCTTAATGCTTCAGCATACCAAGACATTTTGGACAATTTCATGCCCCCAACTTTGTGGGAACAGTTTGGGGATGGCCCTTCCTGTTCCAACATGACTGCGCACCAGTGCACAAAGCAAGGTCCATAAAGACATGGATGAGCGAGTTTGGTGTGGAGGAACTTGACTGGCCTGCACAGAGTCCTGACCTCAACCCGATAGAACACCTTTGGGATGAATTAGAGCGGAGACTGCGAGCCAGACCTTCTCGTCCAACATCAGTGCCTGACCTCACAAATGCGCTTCTAAAGGAATGGTCAAAAATTCCCATAAACACACTCATAAACCTTGTGGAAAGCCTTCCCAGAAGAGTTGAAGCTGCTATAGTCAAGTCAAGTCAAGTCAACTTTATTTATATAGCACTTTTTACAATGCAGATTGTTTCAAAGCAGCTTCACAGTGTTAAACAGGAAAATAATGCTGCAAAGGGTGGGCCAACTCCATATTAAACCCTACGGATTAAGAATGGGATGTTATTAAAATTCATGTGCATGTAAAGGCAGGTGTCCCAAAACTTTTGGCAATATAGTGTATAATCCCAAAAAAACCTGATCTTGCCTAAAACATATACTGCCTCGACAGATTAGACTGGTCCGAAATTACCATTGAATATACCACAAATAAATAATGTATTAATTCTTTCCCAAAACATGAATATGTATTAGAAGTGGTACTTATAAAACAATGTCACCAAAGTTGTATGAAGATGGTGACTGTATCCTTTAATCTGCCCTCTGTCCGTCAGAAGTCTGATTAAGGAATATAGAGCAGTCATGAATACTTAAAGCTGGCAGATGTAGTTCATGTGAACGCTAGCTCTTAAGGTAGAGAATATGGGCCACTCATGAATACTTAAATAGATCTAATGCAAAATGTGTGGAGGGAATGTTTCAAGGGACAGTGGCTGCTCTCTGACTCATCTTTTTCTGTCTGTTTGGCTGAATGCTGTTAACAAAAGTTTTTGGCGATTTTGCATAAATGATTAATGCCAATTAATAGCACTTTTCCAAAAGCAGCCAGTCAGAAATTATGCATCAAGATGCTTTTAAAATCCTTTTCTCCTCTGAAGAGGTCCATAAAAGCAATCCAGCAACTGACATTCTGAATGGGAATGGTTACATAAACATATTCAGAGCCAAATATACTACTCAACCACTGTTTTATTGAGAGATTAATTAAGATAAATTATTTTAAATAGCTTTGGATAACCAAAATGAAATGTTTTTTGTTTTTGTTGCCATAGAGATGATGATAAAGAAGGACTGAAGTTCTACACTGACCCCTCCTACTTCTTTGACCTGTGGAAGGAGAAGATGCTACAGGACACAGAAGACAAGAGGAAAGAAAAGAGACGACAGAAGGTTGAACACCCTTTTCTTCCTCTCTTTTTCCCTCTCTCTTGGGTTTTCTCTTGGGTTTGGGGCCAGTAATATATTTATTTTTTAAAGAAATTAATACTTTTATTTAGCAAAAACGCATTAATTTGATCAAACGTGACATTTTATAAATATGTCATAGAACTGTGAGAAATGTTTCTTGAGCAGCAAACCAGCATATTAGAATGATTTCTGAAGGATCATGTGACAATGAAGAATGGAGTAATGATGCTGAAAATTCAGCTTTGATCATAGGATTTTAAAATCTATTAAAATAGAAAATAGTTATTTTAAATTGTAATAACAGTTCTAAATATTACTGTTTTTACTGTATTTTTAAAAAAAAATATTTCAAAAACATTTAAAAAACCTTATCAAGGCCAAACTTTTTAAATGGTAGTGTACAGTGAAATATAATTTGCCAAACTTCCCACTCCACATAAATGTATATTAAATATCAAATATGTTCTTACTGGCTGTGATAGTGTCCCAGTAGGCAGCATTTCGCTGGAAACCTAGTATAATGCTTGTTCATGAGGCAATATAAGATAATTAAACATCTCTTTGCCCTTTGATACCTTGTGACAGGAGCAGAGACGGTGTGTGGACGGCACACTGCAGAGGGAGGTGAAAAAGGTGCGAAAAGCTCGAAACCGCAGGCAGGAATGGAACATGATGGCTTTCGATAAGGAACTGAGACCTGACCATCGACATTCCCACACTGTGCACAGAGGAGGCTCCACGGAGGGCATCATGTCCCCGGAGCACAGGTAACATGGGCTACATGCACTTGAGTGCACATATATAAACATATATTTCATTTAATCTAATTCATAATTCATGCAGGTCTCATGGAGATCATGCAGATCACGGTTATCTCTCCATGGCCAACGCTGGCCACGCCCACACTTACTCTGGGCCTCCGCCCAGCATGGCGGCCCTGTCAGCTCATACCCAAATGACCATGGACCAGGATTACCGGAGTGGGCCTATGGCATACCGTTCTGGCACACTGGGTCGCCCGCACCAGGCTCCGCCCCCTCCACCAGCATCAAGCACAATTAACGGCTCTATGACCCTCCCACCTGCCGACTACAGGTTTGTCGTTTTTATTTAGATTAATCAATTAGTTATAAACAAACTTAAACAATTGATTCTAAAACATCTCAAGGACGTTCTGTAATCTATAAGATTTTTATTGGATCATGTGTGAATTTAAGATATTAATGACATTTGTTTAAATTTTTTTTTTACATTTACCATATTTAATAATATTACTCATGGGCGTCAGAAGCAAAAAAAAATGTGGGTGGGTCCCCCCAAAATTTTTACTGCAGTAGATGCAATTTAGGCTACATTAAGTGCAAATAGTCTGCATCATTTACTAAACGTCTGGTTGGGCCAAACAAAATTACAAAAGTCACTAAATTATATACAGTGACAATAGTGTAGGGGTAAGATGCATGGCAGAAAGTTTTTATGCAAATCGACTGCAGATTCGAATCCGCCTTTTGCCGAACTTGCTCTAATCCCTTTTCCCATCACATATCCGATCGGAAAGGCATTTATTTTCAATAAAAATGAAGAAAACATTCGAAAAGTGGAAATAAAGTGTCTAACGTGTGTTTAATAATAAAGTGTTTATTGGTTAGGGGTAGGTGAACAGAATTATAGACAGTAAATTGAGTGGGTCCAATATCATTGGTCTTAAAGGGTGGGTGGGTCTTGTCCCACCCACATACAATGGTTCTGATGCCCATGATATTACTTAATATAGTTATTATATTACTTAATATTATTACATAGTATTACTCTCTAAAGACTGTTTAGGAATCATGAGATTTTAAATCTATTCAGAATTATATGAAATATTAAAATATATGTTATAAAAATGAAAAAACTTATTTGTGAAATAAAAATGGTTATGTTAAATATGTATATATATACAATATAAATAATATATAATTTAATGTTTGTGTATATATATATATATATATCAGCATTTTAACATTAACACTTTAACATTAATACTAAATTTAACATTAATATCTACGGGAGAGGATTTATGAATAGCAGTGAAGCAATGCAACTGACGCTGGTAGGTCACATGATAATGACAACATGGCGAGTATAGTACATTCAGATTACATTCATACTACACACATTCATACTGCATAGAATGTACTTTTTTAGCGGTCTTGAAGTACTTACTTATTAAACGTAAGTACCTACTCAAGAGAGTATGCGAATTCGGACTCAGCCTATATGTTAGGAAAGGGAACTTTCTGCAAAGGGATCGGTAGAGTTGGTCGTCTTTGGCATCAGAAAGTTTGAAAAACCCTGGTCTATATTGTAAATGCCACAGTGGGTATTTACAAATACTGCCACCTAATGGTCAACAAATTTGTGACATGCATTCATGATTTAACTATACAGTTATACTTTTTACTTTTGAATTTATATAGCATCAGTTTATGTTGAATGGGGTGAAAAACCATGATTTCTTTCCCTCTTCTCTCCACAGTGTGGATTACATGAATTCTGGGCCGCCGCCTCCACCACCTGCTGTTATCCCATCAGCACAAACTGCTTTTGCTATGCCACCCATGGGACCGGTCCCGCCTCCAGGCCATCTAGGACCAATGGGAGCAGTTGCTGGTTATGCCCCACCCGTTCCACCTACCTCTATACCAATGGCTGCCCCTCCTCCACCCATAGCCCCACCCCCTCCCGGCAGTGGAGCCCAATCCATCACTCCCAAACGGCCCTCTGTGCCTAATGAGGCCCAACCCACAAACGATGCCCGCAGCGACCTGCTCGCAGCTATAAGAATGGGTATGAAGTGTGTTTATGTTATGAATATAAGCATTTCACACTTGTTATACTGTACATAAACATCTTGTTTTTGATCATGGGAAGATTTCATAAGCTTTACCATTATAAAAATCATTATCTGTGGAGGTCATCGTGTCATCAAAAGTTTGGGGTTGGTAAGATTTTTAAAATTGTAATGTTTTTAAAGTCTCACCAAGGCTGCATTTATTTGATAAAAAATACAGTAATATTGTCAAATATTATTACAATTTAAAATAACTGCTTTTAATATATTTTAAAATGTAATTTATTTCTGTGATAGCAACGCTGAATTTTCAGCATCATTACTCCAGTCTTCAGTGTCACAGCTGCTCAAGAAACATTTCTTATCTTTTGTGGCAATTATGATACTTTTTTCAGTATTATTTGATGAATGGAGAGTTTTCTAAGAATCTTTTATAGCATTATAAATTATTGCGTCCTCCTTGCTGAATGAAAGTGTTTTTTTTTAAATGGTGCTGAACTGACTGAACTTGTTAACGGCAATGAATGTAAATAGTTTTTTATATACATTGCAACAGTTCATAATACATCATATCACGAACAAGACGAACAGTCAAAGCATGAATCAAAACTCCTGAAAATTTCTGTTTTCCACGCATCCTTTTCTTATTATATCCCTGAGTGTGGGCAGAGACAAATCATATAGAACAATGAAATTGCTCCCTGTAACATTAACTTCTCCGTCTCGCCTACACTCGACTACAGTATCTCACAGGAGATGATGTGAGCTCCACTGACTTCACTTCTTTGCTCATTTGCAGAAAGTTAAACTTTTATAAAGTTGTCGGACACACCCACATTTCACAAACGCCCACTGTTGTTCATCTCTCATTGAAAATGAATGAGTTGAGTTGTTGATGTTTGTGTGTGTTTGTTTGTACTGCAGGTATCCAGCTGAAAAAGGTTCAAGAGCAGCAGGAACAGCAGGCAAAACGAGAACCGGTGGGCAATGATGTGGCCACGATCTTGTCTCGCCGCATCGCTGTGGAATACAGTGACTCTGAGGACGAATCTGAGCTGGAGGACAATGATTGGTCTGACTAAAACAATACTAATGCACAAAATTCACAGACACTTACTCAGTAATTTTCCTGCGAACAATAACATTGCATTTCCCATACAAAAAATTATCTTGTACTGTATGCATTTTAATAAAGGCGTGATAGGCCATCTGTATTATGGAATACTAAGATAGTCAGTCTTTTCCCTGAGCTACCATGTATGATGCTTTTTTCCATTTTTTCTAATGCTTTCTAACGCAACACTTGTTAATAAATGATATGGACATACTGTATGTAGTAATAGTAACTGGAACTAAAGATAAAAAGCATGTTGAGGTCATCAAAAACAGACGTTTCTGCATGAAAGTTTCTATGTATGTTCAGAAACATTGAGGTCAGTAATTATATTTGTGTGAACTGGCCCGAGGTGTTTTATTAAACTACCTGAAATGTGTTTTCTCTGTAATGACTGGTGTCTTTGTGCATGTGTGTGCGACAATAAAAATCTGTCGAATCACGCTCTTCGTTCCTGGCCCTCAGTGCCTTTGTCATGGAAACAGGACAGTTTTGATTCCAAGCCTCATGTCTCTATGGAAACAGTACAGCTGAGACTGGGATCGCCATGGCAACAGTGGATTTGAGGCACTCGGCCAATTGATGTGCGAGTGTGAACAAACCCAGGCGAGGATATTTTTAATGCACAGCACATTCTTTTTAATACAAAATTAACAAGATCTCTCAGTTCATTAAACTAACCAAAGCAATAAAAGTATACAACCAACACTTTGGAAAAATATACAACACATTAACACAATGTTTTACAATGTTAATTAGTGCATGTTGATTATAATTTTTATAATATTGTTTTGCAGATAAGTAATTTGTTGTGCCTTTTCTCATCAAAAAAATAAAGTGCATTTCACAGTTAAAACTACGCATACGTGTACACAAGATGCTGAAACCGATGCACCCGACTGCTCCTCTCGATTGTTCAAGATTTCGATTCTAGTATCTAAATAAAGTACAGAACGAGTCTGAATCCTACTTTAAATGTAGAAACCTCACAAGACACCAAACCAGAGGTGATTTCCTCTTCTATGCTCTTCAAATAAACCAGAACAGGAGACCGACTCCCATCCGAGCCCTTTTTCACCCTTTGCTTTGACATTTTCAAGCTCTTACATTGGATTACAGAGCACAATCATCTAGAGTTGGATAAATCTGTTTTAAATCATGGATTCAATAGGCAAGCGTCCATCTGCATGTGGAAAGTCCATCAGAGACCAGGCACAAAGCATGATAACATCATTTTACAAAGCTCTTTTTAAAAAACAGACGGAGATATGATGTTTTAGTCAGAGAACTAACCCCCAAAAGCCACCGCGATAATCTCCCGGTCATGTGCATCAGGCATTAACCCTCTCAATCCGCTGTAGACAAGCATGCCCAGGCAACAGGAGACACTGGAATGCGACCCAAGGTTAACTTTTGCAGAATAGAGTGCAGCAGGGATGATGTATTTTGTAGGCCCGGAAACAAGTTAGCATTTTAGCGCCTCTGCTTACATTATCCTGAAATCAATGGGTTTTTGGTTAAATGCTTGAAATAAGGTCTGCAATTAACACAAGCTCTAGATATTTTCACGTCATTAATACATTGTGATTTTTTTTTAAAGCTTTTACTTGTTTTGAAAAAGACTAACAAGTGGCTAAATGGGACTACAAAGTTTTTCAGGGACTTTAAACGTTGCCGAACAGGAAATCTCATCTACTCACTAGTCACTTTCACAACCTCACTGTGTTTATAATCATGCGGAGATGCCAGTTCGAATCCCACTTGGAGCGGGTCGAGTAGGACTGGTTATACTGGTGCCGTGACTTGGATGGGGGTGAGGTTTAGGGGGGTGAGTGTAAGAGTTGTGCGGGTAAACCTCACTCCCCTGATTTCAAGTGGTGCACTAGCGACAGACACAATAGACTGAAATCTTTAGCATCATTGTTTGTGCGCCCGCCTCCCATGCCTGAAGACGTCGGTTCGGATCCCACTTTGAGCGGGTTGAGTAGGACCAGTTACATTGGTGCCGTGACCCGGATAGGAGTGAGGTTTAGGGGCTTGAGTGTAACGGATACCAGCTAGTAAGAGTTGTGCGGGTAAACCTCACTCCCCTGATCTCAGGAGGTGCACTAGAGACAGACACTAGAGACTGCAATCTTTTGTGACATTGTTATCGCGCCTGTCTCCCATGCCGGAGACGGTGGTTTAAATCCCGCTCTGAGTGGATGGAGTAGGACCAGTTACATTGATGCTGTGACCCGGATGGGAGTGAGATTTAGGGGGGTAAGTGTAACAGAGGCCAGCTAGTAAGGCCCTGTCCCAAATGGCACCCTAAACACTTGCGGTCCTATGAGTCCGCACTTTCGTGACAACACCGCTTTGACTGTTGGGAAGAAGTCTGCTACAGAGCTCGCTTCAGTGCAAAGTGTGCATCGAGGGTGCATATCGACTGCAAAGTGGGCACTCACAAGCACCCTTCTGAAACCTAAAATGACAAATGGGACACCCTACGGTCTCATGGACTTAACAAACGCACATGGCAGCCATTGTAAGTCCACAAGACCAAAAGTGCATATAAAGTGTGCTATTTGGGACACAGCCTAAGAGCTGTGCAGGTAAACCTCACTCCCTTGATCTCAAAAGGCACACTAGTGACAGACACTAGAGAGTGTGATCTGCTTGGGGTGGGTCGAGTAGGACTGGTTACATTGGTGCCCTGACCTGGATGGGAGTGAGATTTAGGGGGGTAAGTGTAACAGAGGCCAGCTAGTAAGGCCTTGTCCCAAATGGCCCTGTCCCAAATGACAAATGGGACACCCTATGGTCTCATGGACTAAATGGACATGCACACATGGCAGCCATTTTAAGTCCACAAGACCGAAAGTGTATATGAAACGTGCCATTTGGGACAGGGCCCAAGAGCTGTGCGGGTAAACCTCACTCCCCTGATCTCAAGAGGCGCACTAGAAACAGATGCTTGAGACTGTGATCTTAAGCGTCCTTGTTAGCGTGCCTGCCTCCCATGCCGGAGACGCTGATTTGCATCCCGCTCGGGGTGGGTCAAGTAGGACCTGTTACACAAAGAGAAGTTTAATTCCCAGTATAGAACGCCACGTGTTGTCATCTCGAAATTGTAGTAATTACAACATGGTGTGAACGCAGTATTATGTTCGTTTACACGTTTAAAGTTTAGCTATGTTTTCTGGCAATTAAATTTAGACTTCAAAAGTCATAAAAGTTTTGTTGGTTAGTAAAGAGGTTCATTATGAACAAAACGTGTAAGAATCATAAACTTTTGTTGGTCACAGAGCTCATTTTCGGCAATAATCCAAAAGACAATGGGAAAATCCTGTTGGGTTTTTGTCGAGGGAACTAAGGTGATGCTAAATTCCGGGTTGGCCTACAAATACACATATCACTGCAGCGCTCTATGACAACAGGTTAGAAATGTCATCATGCCTCCTTAAAGTCACATGCCTTATTTACAGGATCAAGTTGATCGGTAGAATGCCATAGCAATGTTAAGAACATCTTTGTCGATACATTCAGAAGAGGCCGTACAGCGCATCAGATTACAAAATAAAATCTCAGGAATTCCGAAAGAATTCAGACTGAGGGGGGAAAATAGAGACTTTCGATGAATATAGCTAAATAAAGTATTCCTCAATGGTCAGATGTGACCTGCAACAGACCGGTCACAATCTCCATGCTAAGCCCTATTAAAACTCGCATTCCTGCTTGCTACCGCTCATGTGCTGTTTCAATGGAATCATATAGAGGTCACTCAGGCAAAAAAGGTCATGAGGGTGTGTCCGACCCGCAGGCACGATGTAAAGAGGGCGCAATGGGAAGACTGATAGCCACTCTAGCCCATGCAGGTCTATGGGGAATATACATTATTACCCCCAACTACATCATTGTTCCTGGAGAGACGAACATATATGCATGCGTTCACACGTACACGCACACGCGTGGCCATGCACCGACAGTCACGCCTTACACGTCACGTTCCTCACACGTATAAACATCTCTAGGTTTCGCAAAAGCTAATGCATACGGCAGAGTAGGTCACATTGAGTGTACAGCGAGATTTCATTCATAGTTAGATATCGTAAATGACCACAGGCAGGACACAGTCACTTTCTGGACAAGAGAACACGAGGCAGTGAGATTATGGACATGTTTGCAGGGATTGGGACATCTGTCCAGTTCCTGTTTTTTTTTTAATCCCAAATTCACTAATATAATTCGGGTGATGTTGAAATAAGTACAGTTGTCATTCATTCTTAGAATCCACTTGTATTTTCGAGGTGAGATATTCATGGATGTTTTTTTTTTTTTCGGCTAGCTGAGGTGTTGGTTTTGCTTGGACACGGCTGTTATTGCTGCCAGAATATTGCTATAATTTGATGAAACACTATGTCCGTAGTTATTGCTCGCTGATGGATTCTGCCACTGCACTGAAATGGATAGTGTCTGGTTGGCATTTGGAGGGCATAAGGTAAAAAGCAAGGGTGAACTTCTGCTCATAATAGTAGCATGACTCAAGCCTCAGTTGTGATGAAAGTACGATAGATTTTTATAATAACATTCTCCCTCATCTGACATTTGCCAGCTCTGAGACGCCAGCTGTTCTCTTCATTATAATCTTGTCATGTGGACTGTTTGGGGAGATTCACTAGTTTACTAAAAATCATATTGACTGTAAATCTGCTGAAGGCTCATTTTAAAGTGGAAGTGTAGCTTGGCTGACACATCATTTAATATGATTTATCATGAATGAATCTCATTAAAACTTCATGTCATGTTTCACCCCAAAATCAAAAGAATGATCTCAATAAAGAATAATTAGTGCTGTCAAATCGATTAATCATAATTAATCACAGCCAAAATAAAAGTTTGTTTACATAATATATGTGTGTACTGTGTATAAGTATTATGTATATATAAATACACACTCATTCATGTATATATTTAATAAATATTTGCATGTATATACTATGTATATATTTACATAATTTATATTATATATAAATATTTTACATATAAATATTAAAAGAAATTCTTAAATATATATATATATATACATACATATATATATATATATGCATGTGTGTGTATTTATATACACATAATAATTATACACAGTAAACACATATATTATGTAAACACAAACGTTTAATTTGGATACAATTAATCGCGATTAATCGATATTTGGGTATGAAAGATGACAGAGGCAAGTCTGGTGAGATTCTCTCAAACAACATACCCCTCTAATAGATTTAGCTCAGTGTTGTCGCCAGATCATCCTTCTTTACAAATGCAATACATGTAAATTTTAAGCGAAATGCTTTGAGCTACCATTGTGTGAAAGCTATCCCGTATCCAGTAGCCTAGTAATTACCAGTTGGACACATTAAAAGGAGCAGTGCTCTATTCAGATGGTTCAAATTAAAAGGAAATCAATAGAAAATACATTCGGTTCCGTCCTCCATGTCGCTGCATATAAACAAACCTCTTATTCTTGCAGACACTTGCACGTTTTGTAATCAACGGTTCTTTGAAGTGAGTCTCTATTCACAGGGGGCTGTTTAGATGAACATACACTTTCTCCCGGGTCCCGGTCGCTTTCATCCCGCATTTATGGAAGAGGATGCGGAGACGGTTCGACTTCCGTTCCAAACTAAAATAAAGGCATCCACGGGTACGGTTATTTATAGAGTAGTTCTCATTCTGAGGTTGTAGTTAGCTCTTCATGGTTTTCTGCTTTGGAGGACATTTTACATTCGGCCGCGCTTGGGTTGAGATTTAAATCAAACAGAAGAGAGCGCGCCTCTCTCTCTCTCTCTCTCTCTCTCTCTCTCTCTCTCTCTCTCTCTCTCTCTCTCTCTCTCTCTCTCTCTCTCTCTCTCTCTCCAGGTCGGTTTCTTCGGAGGACTCAAGGCGCGGATCACCGAGCGCCTCGTCTATTTATAGCACACCACGGTTACTTAACGTTCAGCGCACGTTCTTGAATGCAGCAACAGCAGGACGAGATGAATGAGCTTCGGGGTCCAGTCAAGAGGACCGCCTTGTGCTGCCCCTCATCCTCCTCCTCCCTCAAAGCCCGTGCAACAGGGGGCTGCCACTTTGGCCAAGCCAAAACGAGCACAAAAAATGCAAAGGCATATTATGTACAAGATATTTACATCTGCCTGCCACACAGCATCTGTTTCCGTCCTTTTTTTCCTGGACAGGGTGTGGCAGCTGGTCAGATCAGGATCAGGCAAATATCGTGTGGCAGTGGTTGTCACATAACAATTAGGGGAAGACATAAACGGTGACGAGCACGCCCTTTCTGGTGCTTTCTGTGCAATTCCCTAGGCACATCAGACGTCGCTGGGGGTCCGTGCCCGTTGGGCCACACTGGCAGGGATACATCCACAGCACACCAGCCACAGCGCTTTCTGGATCTCTTGATTGCGAAAGGCGTAAATTACGGGGTTGATGACCGAGTTGTAGGTGGCGGGCACCAGGGTGGCATATGTGTAGAGTGGTGGGTATGTGTAATCGGCTATAAGTGAGTAGACTGTAAATGGCATCCAACAAGCGGCGAATGTGCCCAGAATGATCGCCAAGGTGGATACACCTTTCCGCGTTGTGACGTAGTGAGGGCTCGCGGCTAAAAAGTGGTGCTGGAGGGCGATTTGGTGTGCATGTCGCATGACAATTTTACAGATCTGCACGTAGAGCTGTAGCATGAGGCCAAACAGCAGAAGGAACGACACGGAAAGAACGGCCACGTTGTTTTTCGTAAGAGGCCACACCACGCTGCAGTTCTCCTCCTGACCCAGGCAGTTCACACCGATAACAGGCAACAAACCCAGACACAACGACACTCCCCATAGAAGTACAAGCATGGTGTATGTGAAGGCAGCCGTTCGCTCAGAGTTATAGGTGAGGGCGTAGTACAGCGACAGGTAGCGGTCAATGGTGATAGCCAGCAGGCTGAAAACAGATGCGGAGAAGGACGCCACCACCAGACCCACAGTCAGAAGCTGTGCCGAATCAGAGCGCAGCAGGTAAGCGAAGGTAAAATGCAGGACTAACCCCAAACCAGCCAATAGGTCAGCAAGAGCTAGGCTGCCGATCAGCAGAAACATGGGTGCACGCAGAGCCGGGTTCTGCCAGATGACCAAAACCACTAGGGCGTTCTCGCAGGCTATGAGGGTGCCGGACGAACACAGCACGATGTCCCACGGGTTTACCAACAGCTCAGCAGGCGGCCTCGCCGGCAGGACAACCGCGGGTGGGTACGCTCCAACGGTGATGTTCTCTAAGCTCCCTGCACCGCTGCTGCCCCACGTGGGTTCTTGAGCCAGCCAGCTGGGAGAAACTGACACCTCTTCACTCATTCTGCCTCCCGTCTAAAATGACACACACAAACACAGAAAAACAGAATGAGGAGTATAGCTAGTCTAAAGAAAAAAAAAAAAAAAAAAAAATACAATCCTCGATATCTGATCACAAAAAAGTAATATAGTCCACCGTTGGCATCAATGGTAAAATTAAGAACCTTTAACATCCATGGAACCTGTCCACAGCACAAAAGATCCTTTATAGTGGAAAAGGGTTCTTCTGGTTATTAAAATGTTCTTAACACTAAGAAAAAATGGTTCTTTTAAGAACTGTTCACTGAAAGCTTCTCTAGGGAACTGGTTCTTCTATAGCATTGCTGTGAAAACCACATTTTGGGATGTTCATTTTTAGGAGTACAGCATCTGTCAGCATTTACTTACCATCATGTCTTTCCAAACGTGTGACTTTCTTCTGTGGAACAGAAATAGATGTTTTATAGAATGCTTTTTTAAAAAAAAATAGTTTGTTTCCCATTGATGTCCATTGCATTTTGGGGGGGATGGGGGGTATATATAAATGGAGGGGAACCGAAAGGTTACCACCATTCTTTAAAATATCTTCTTTTATGTTCCACAGAAGAAAGAAAGTCATACATGTTTGGAATGACATGACATGAGGGTAAGTAAATGCTGACTGAATTTTCATTATCCTTTCGAATATTAAATAATACATTTACATAAGAACTATAGCTGCTGTGGTTGCCAGAACTTTACTGTAAAAAGAAAAGATAGAAAGTACAGTACCAATGTTACAAGCATTATGGAATGACATTTTGGTAACTATATTTTGCAATTTCTCATGACAAGTTATTAAATTATGTAATTTTAAAACAACATAACTGAGTTATTTAAATAATTATATTATTGTATTATATAAATATAATATTTTATAAATAAATGCAACATAAAACACTGATAACAAAATAAAACTCATTTTTAAATCAAATATAAACAGGTCTGGTTTGTGCAGAGATTTCTGGGAATGCCTCTTTTCCTGTGAATTCAAGCTGCTTTTTAAAAATATAGACAAAACTATTTTACCATAAAATGATACATATTGTCTTAAGTATAATGCACATTTTATCATTAAATTATAAAGTGATTCATACTTTTAACGTTTAATTTTTCAGTATTTTACAGCAACATTATATGTAGTGTTTTATATATAAATAGGCCTATATATATATATATATATTTTTTTTTTTTACTATATATTATGTTAACCAATTGGCGGGTGCTTACTGTAGCATTTGTACATTATTTTCCCATTAACACAACATTTTTACAGTGTATAGGCATTCAAAAAAACATCAGAGATTATAATCATCCATTATAACAGAAAATTAGCCATAATAACTATCACAAATGCCATTGTTCACTTTAATTATGCATTACTTCTCTGTTAGTGTCTTAAGACTCATGGTGTTCTTTTGTTCAGAACAAAGAATCAAATTAAGATTAAAGATTTTACCGTAGTGGTTAAGTGGCTAAAGAAACCGGCTATTATTGAGATACTTTTAAATCATACCCTACAGTACAATGGTGGGTAATCAAAAAATGAAGGGAGGGCCCTATTGAGTGCTTATATTAAATAAAGGCGGGTTCCACTTATAAAAGCGCCCCTGCAGCAGCATCCTTTTATCTATCACATATGGACTCTCACAGAACATCTACACTTCTAGCAGCTAGAGGCAACCACTGCTTCCCCTGAGCCCTTTTAGCTTTATAATAACGCTTCATCTCTTGCTCTGTAAAAAAAAATTGATGTGCTGTAAAATGCAAAGCAATACCATCAGAATGATTTCAAATACACCCGGTCTCCATTCACTCCACATCTGTTGGCTTCCCTACCTTGTCTTTTAGAGGAGAGGCGCCTGTTCAGATGTTTTTGCGTCCTTCTTGTATTTCCATTGTATTTAATGGCAGCGCTGTTTGCAGGTGCAGCGCCGCGCGGACGGATGGAGCAATCGGATGCTGTGATGCCGGACCGGAGAATCGTCACAGCCAGCAGCAATAGCGGCTCTTCGCCGTCTGCACGAGCATCACCACCGACTGCGGCTGTGCGAGGCACTGGGAGGGGTGAGCTTTCCTTCTTAGACCAGAAGGTCCAGTCACCTATGAACTGCTGCCGGGAAACCTAAAGCATGCGACTCTGTGCTGTAATAGGCATTTTCGTGAACACATACGGTCAAACCAAAATTTATTCAGACACCTTCAACATTTTCTCACATTATCAGTTTATTCGCTATAATTTAGAAAATGGTAATAAAATATGACAAGAACTCAGAGTTAAACTGTGTCAGAAAAAACCCCCAATGTTTGATAGAAAGGTATGTAGGCTAATGATTACAATTCAACCAATCAGCTGTCAGCTGTTCAATTTAAGTACACAATTAGATAATACCAATTTAGATCAACCAATGACCAAGCAATGCTTTATTTTGTTCAGTCTGTGGTGTAAAAGGTCGCATTAGCAATTAAATAAAAAACACTTAAGCAAACATGGTCAGGTCAAATTGTCTGAATAATTTTGGTCCCAAATTTTTATATATTTTACTGGTATATATTTTCACTGTATGAAGAATTTTTGGGTAGGCCTATAATATGTCACAGTTTACTTTATTTTGCTATCCTCACTTACATAAATGAACTATAGTGTCCTGCAACCACTAGTAAAAAATTGTATCTGGTGTCTGAATAATTTTTGGTTTGACTGTACATAAACATCATTTTGTATTATTTTTTTTCTTCTAAATTCGCTATCCACTAGGATGCCTTTTTGGCCAGTACTCAGCACAGTGTTTCCCTATATGTATAGAATAAAAGGTACACTGTTTTTCTATTTTTTCTTTTGTCAAACTTTTGTCAACTTAAAGGAGTAGTTCACTTTAAAATGAAAATTACTCCTTGATTTACGCACCCTCAAGCCATGTGTATATGACTTTATTCTTTCAGATGAACACAATCGGAGTTATAGTAATTCTGATGTTTTCAAGCTTTATAATGACAGTGAATGGGGCTCACGAGTTTGAAGCTCAAAAAAGTGCATCCATCCATCATAAACGTACTCCACATGGCTCAGGCAGGTTAAGAAAAAAAAATTTGTGTAAGAAAAAAATATATATTTAACACGTTATAACGTAAAATCTAGCTTCCGCCAGATCACTGTGCATTCAACTTACAGAAAAGGTGTAACTGGCACAATGTATGACTAGGATGTAGCTTAAGTGAGGCATTACACTTTCTTCGTAAGTTGAATACGGAAGGCGGTTCGCCGGAAGTTAGATATTTTACTTTATAAAGTTTCAAACATGGATATTTTTCTTACAAAAACCTATCGCTTCGCTTCAGAAGACTTTTATTAACCCTCCGGAGCCGTGTGGAGTATGTTTATGATGGATGGATGCACTTTGACCTTCAAACTCATGGACCCTATACTCACTGCCATTATAAATCTTGGAAGTGTCAAGATATTTATTAATATAACTCCGATTGTGTTCATCAGAAAGAAGAAAGTCATATACACCTAGGATGTCTTGAGGGTGAGTAATCATGGAGTAATTGTCATTTTAAAGTGAACTAGTCCTTTCATTTATGTTGTTCAGATAACATCAAATTTTGAGTTTCTGTTGATTAAACCAATCTCCTTCACTGTATTAACTCAAATGTATAATTTCAATTAACTTAAAATGAAGGCAGCTAGGTATCTTACTTTTTTTTTAAGTTAAACCAACAATATATATATATATATATATATATATATATATATATTATATATATATATTTTTTATTTTTATTTTTTACAGTATTTTGCATTTGTTCTGCTGTATTCTCTTATATAGAGATGGACATATTTTATTTAAAAATACTTTATTTGTACTATAGAAATATTATTTTATATTAAAAAAGTGTCCCATGTTATACATCAACCCTGTTATCATCAAAACATTGTCAAAATAAAATATTCCATTATAATAAAAAAAAGATGTTAACTCATAAAGGTTAGGTGTGTTGTCTTTTTAATCACTTTATCTTAAGATTTTGTTATGTTTTTCAGTTGGGGAGTGCACATTTTAATTACTGAAAACTATATATTTGTAGAAATATTAGCATTAAATTCTCTTTCTTTTAAACACATTGTATTGTCATGACCTTAAGCAAAAGACTACTTTTTTAAATGCCAACACATGTATTACAATGTTTGAATTTAGCTTGACATGGCAAAATGCAATAGATTAACACTGTAAAGGCATTGTTTGTCTGATAGAATACTGTAAAATGGACCTGTATGGCACCTACTTCGAACGACCCAGAAGGTAATGTAACGTGTCTCTGTAGGATGAGACCCATTTATCTAGCATCTGACATTCAGACTGCATCTTTCTGGAAAGATGCACATTGTGTTGCTCCCCTGTGAGAGCTATTCTTGGCGCGTGCTATTAACAGCATGCTCATCTGTGTCACCCACTTCCCCCACTATCTTCCCTCTCTCCTCCATTCTCTAACCCCGTGCAGCCTTCGTCCCCATGCCTCTTTCTCAGTCTGCGCTATTTCAGACAGGCTCACACCTCCTCATAGACTAAGCTGCGTAGTCAGACAATGCATGAAAAAATCCTTCAAAAGACTTGGAGGAGACAGATTTGAGAATTGCTGCTATGCGCTAATAAATGTATGTAATGCTTTATGCAAATTTGAAAGAATCAAGCATCATTTTAAGCATAGCAAATGGACCGAATCATTGCAAAACAACACAACCTTTTGAGCTAGAATGAGATCAGAAGAGAGATTAGTGAAAAGGGAATGATGCTGTGCAGTTCTCCATCTTGCAGTAATCTGGACCAGCCACTGAGGGGCTACAGTGACCACGAATGAGTCATCAGCACAGGGCAAGGCTTGGTTGTATGTACGAGGGGTCCAATCAAATCGCAGTAGGCTGGTAATAGCTGGTATTTACATGCTTGCATGCATACATCCTATCTTGGTGTATACACTTTTATTTCTTTTTCTTTAAAACAGAAAATGATAATTTCACAACAGGCCGTCTCAAGCAAACCCTCACATTAACCTTCCAACATCTACAAAACTGTATCAAAAGTGCACCATAGTGTTATACATCTTTTCTGGTTCTATTCTCATTTTTTGGCTATATCAGTAATATTATTATAATTCTCATAATATTTATACAAATATCACTCTGTACAAGGTAGAAATACATAACCCGAAATTGCCCCGTATCCGGAGCTTTTAGACCCACCCCGCCATTATAATAAACACACCCGCTTTCCCCATGCACAAGTCTTCAGCCTCCTCACAGCCACAGGAATCAAAAGGTCGCAGCATGAAAGTTGAACGCAAATCCCCGTCATATCATACAGTCTGTTACATTAAACATTCTCTTCCACAGTAAAGGACTGAACACGAGTTATGAAACGCTCCCACAACGTAAATACAACTGACAAACAACGTTCAAAAGGCCTTGCGACTACATCGCGTCCAACGTTACTGCTGCGTGGACACTGGCGAGGGAGGGCTTGGACGGGTGGGGTGGGGTGTGTGTGAGGCGCCGCTGCAGAGAGAACCTGCACAGGTGAGATGCAGCAGGGTTCTGCATACAGGCACGCCTGCTAAACAGGTGTCCATAAGGGGACGCCTCTCGGGCCTCTCTCAGTCTCTGGACTGGTAAAACAGGATGTACCCGGACTCAGAGTTCTTGGAAATTTCAGAGGTTAATCCGTAGAATTCTTCTATTGCCTGGGCATCAATTTTCTAAAGGGAGAAACAAAAAATTTTTTAACAAATGCAGGAAGGCCATTTTACAATCATCAAGATTGAGATGGGGGAAGCCATTTAAATGGGAGTTGAGGCCTAGGAGCAGTGATGGCCTTCACTGGTATAGTATGATATGTGGACTGTGTGCATGCATCAAGTGTAAATTGATACTTTGTATTTTCTGACAGACAAACTAGATGTATTAATGGTTTACAACTGAGTAAAATGCTTTGGATTTTGTGTAGGATGATTGATTATGTGTATAGCTTGTTTGTTGCAAACTTTTAATCTATACATCCATGGATAATATTGTTTGTTGTTTGTATATGAATATTGGTGTTGTATATTGATTGCAACTGGTCACTTGAGGTGATTTAGATCTATTGTTGAACCTTTGTAAACCTGCTTGTTGTATATGCAGCAATGTATTAGTGTTTGATGGTTTTTCATATTTGTAATTGATGTCAATGTTATTGTTCTTTTTTTTAGTAACCACACCTTGATCCACATTTTGAGCCATCTCAAATAAAAGCAACTAATGGAACTTTGTGCATTCTAATCCATGCCCCACAGTGATTATACTATTTAACCAATTATCATTAACTTTATTACACATAGCTTTAAATCATTTAAAATTAAATAATTTAAAAACATGATTACATTTAAATTGTTTATAAAGATTGCACCCCCAGACAGCGATTTCTAGTCTATGAAATATTTTAGAGTACAACTATATACACAGTGCATCCGGAAAGTATTCACAGCGCTTCACTTTTTCCACATTTTCTTATGTTACAGCCTTATTCCAAAATGGATTAAATTCATTATTTTCCTCAAAATTCTACAAACAATACACCATAATGACAATGTGAAAGAAATTTGTTTGAAATCTCTAAAAAAAAAAATCACATATACATAAGTATTCACAGCCTTTGCCATGACACTCAAAATTGAGCTCAGGTGCATCCTGTTTCCACAACTTGATTACACCTGTAGTAAATTCAGTTGATTGGACATGATTTGGAAAGGCACACACCTGTCTATATAAGGTCCCACAGTTAACAGTGCATGTCAGAGCACAAACCAAGCCATGAAGTCCAAGGAATTGTCTGTAGAACACCGAGACAGGATTGTATCGAGGCGCAAATCTGGGGAAGGGTACAGAAACTTTTCTGCAGCATTGAAGGTCCCAATGAGCACAGTGGCCCCCATCATCCGTAAATGGAAAGTTTAGAACCACCAGGACTCTTCCTAGAGCTGGCCGCCCGGCCAAGCTGAGTGATCAGGGGAGAAGGGCCTTAGTCAGGGAGGTGACCAAGAACCAGATGGTCACTCTGACAGAGCTCCAGCGTTTCTCTGTGAAAAGAGGAGAACCTTCCAGAAGAACAACCACCTCTTCAGCACTCCACCAATCAGGCCTGTATGGTAGAGTGGCCAGACGGAAGCCACTCCTCAGGAAAAAGGCACATGACAGCTCGCTTGGAGTCTGCCAAAAGGCACCTTAAGGACTCTCAGACCATGAGAATCAAAATTCTCTGGTCTGATGAAACAAAGACTGGCCTGAATGGCAAGCGTCATGTCTGGAGGAAACCAGGCACCCTTCATCACCTGGCCAATACCATCCCTACAGTGAAGCGTGGTGGCAGCATCATGCTGTGGGGATGTTTTTCAGCGGCAGGAACTGGGAGACTATTCAGGATCGAGGGAAAGATGAATGCAGCAATGTACAGAGACATCCTTGATGAAAACCTTCTCCAGAGCACTCTGGACCTCAGACTGGGGCGAAGGTTCATCTTCCAACAGGATAAAGACCCTAAGCACACAGCCAAGATAACAAAGGAGTGGCTACGGGACAACTCTGTAAATGTCCTTGAGTAGCCCAGCCAGAGCCCAGACTTGAACCCGATTTAACATCTCTGGAGAGATCTGAAAATGGCTGAGCACCGACACTCCCCATCTAACCTGATAGAGCTTGAGAGGTCCTGCAAAGAAAAATGGGAGAAACTGCCCAAAAATAGGTGTGCCAAGCTTGTAGCATCATACTCAAAAAGACTTGAGGCTGTAATTGGTGCCAAAGGTGCTTCAACAAAGTATTGAGCAAAGGCTGTGAATACTTATGTAAATGTAATTTTTTTTTCTTCTTCCATTTTTTTTTAAAATAAATTTTCAAAGATTTCAAACAAACTTTCACATTGTCATTATGGTATTGTTTGTAGAATTTTAAGGAAAATAATGAATTTAATCAATTTTGGAATAAGGCTGTAACATAAGAAAATGTGGAAAAATGTAATCACTGTAAATACTTTCCGGATGCACTGTATACACAGATCAGGCACAACACTATATAACATTTCTAATATTGAGTTGGTCCTACTTTTGCTGCCAAAACAGCCCTGACCCGTCGAGGCATGGACTCCACTAGACCCCTGAAGGTGTGCTGTGGTATCTGGCACCAAGATATTAGCAGCAGATCCTTTAAGTTCTGTAAGTTGCAAGGTGGGGCCTCCATGGATCGGACTTGTTTGTTCAGCACATCCCACAGAAGCTTAATTGAATGAGATCTGGAGAATTTGGAGGCCAAGTCAACACCTCAAATTTGTTGTTGTGCTTCTCAAACCATTCCTAAACCATTTTTGCTTTGTGGCAGGGCACATTATCCTGCTGAAAGAGGCCACAGCCACCAGGTAATACAGTTTCCATGAAAGGGTGTACATGGTCTGCAACAATGCTTAGGTAGGTGGTACGTGTCAAAGTAACATCCACATGGATGGCAGGACCCAAGGTTTCTCAGCAGAACATTGCCCAAAGCATCACACTGCCTCTGACGGCTTGCCTTCTGCATCCCGGTGCCATGTGTTCCCCAGGTAAGTGACACACACGCACCCAGCCATCCACGTGATGTAAAAGAAAATGTGATTCATCAGAACAGGCCACCTTCTTCCATTGCTCCGTGGTCCAGTTCTGATGCTCACGTGCCCACTGTTGGCGCTTTCAGTGGTGGACCCTGACTGGTCTGCGGCTATGCAGCCCCATACAACAAACTGTGATGCACTGTGTATTCTGACACGTTTCTATCAGAACCAGAATTAACTTCTTAAACAATTTGAGCTACAGTAGCTCGTCTGTTTGATCGGACCACATGGGCCAGCCTTCGCTCCCCATGTGCATCAATGAGACTTGGCCGCCCATGACCCTGTCGTCCTGACCCTAATATATCCCACCCACTAACAGGTTCCATAATGAAGAGATAATCAGTGTTATTCACTTCACCTGTCAGTGGTCATAATGTTATGTCTGATCGGTGTATATATACACATTCACTATAAAATATCTATTTGGTTTTTTTATACTTTTTAATATTATTACGATTTTTTTTTTTTTTAAGATCACAACTAAACATGTTTCTTTCATGTATTTTCCACATATGTATTTATTATATATAGTCACTATAAAAACTAGAATTTATTTATTTTTTACTATTAATTAATTAAGGTCTGGCTCAGTCCAGAAAATCATCATTATAAAATTCCCTAATATTTACAGGTTTTCCATAACTGTGGGAACCCAAAATCTCAGTGAATGACTGATGCTATTATACATGACGGATGGCAGCTTACCTCTACGATGTCGTCATCAAACAGTAGCCAGAAATCATGACTCTTTACAATTGCAATGTAGTGTCCTCGGTTTGGACCGCTGTAAAAGCACACATACATGAAAATAAGCTACAGATCAAGGAAGCAAATCAAGACAGTTCTCCTTTTTAGTAAGGACAAATTTCAAAAAGCTTACATGAACAGATTCTGTTCACACAAGCAAGCATTGTGAAATCAATCAACATAGGAGGAAGAAAAACGCATTTATAAAGGTCTGAAAGTCCATTCTGGCTTCCTGGTTTCCATCAAAACCTGTACCGACTCACCTGCCACAATGCACAACCACAGCGACCAGGTCGTAAAGCCTCTCAGGGTTGGTGGCATCGCCAGAGGTGTTAAAGAGGCGGAGCTCCAGAGGGAAGACCACGCGGTAGCTTAGCTTAGTGTAGCGCTGCAGCTGCTCCATGTATTTAAATCTCTTCAAGTGCAAGGCGAGGATCATGGGAAGTTTCTTAACCCGCATTCTAGAGTCAAACACAGACATAATCATGTATCGAGTATATTCACTACATATATTAGTAAAAAACTAAACAGGAAGCAGCTGACAGAAATGAATGCATGCTCACCTTTTGTGTGCCTCCTGTTTACTTCTGCATTCCTCACAGTAATATTTATACTCACTGCACAAGGTCTCTGTATTACTGAAACCTCTATAAGGGGCCAGTAAGAAAAAGAATAGCTTATTAAAATGGACGCATATTCATGTTTGCTTTGGGTTTAAGTGTGAGTGTACTTTCAGACCTGAGACAGTGTGTGATTGAAGTGTTCTGCTCCACATCCACTGACAAATCCAAGAAATCCTCATCTTTACTGCTTATCTGTGAAAGAGCAAAGTCCAAAGACCCACCTTAGATAAAAGCCCAGCCAATCACAGTCAGGAGAATTATCAGGATCCTGTCTTATTGGACGGTATCCGGTTAAGTTACGTGAGGTGCAATTACCGTCTCGCAAGTGAGGCATCGTGTCTCATTGGTCAACGTGCCCTGGAAGATCTCATGAACCCAGGTGGAGGAGGACGGGGTGCTGTTATTGTTCTGTGAGTCAAGTGTGCCATTGGCCAGTTTGCCATTCTGCTTGTCTTGCTTGCGCTCTTCTTGTAGCAGGTCTGCTATAGTGTTCAGCAGGTAGTTGAGAAACTCATGTGCATCTTGTTGCATGTAGTTATCAAACAGTTCTGTGGGGTGACAGGGAGAAAGAATGCTGCATAAAATAGCACAAGGAATTGTGTGTTTTTCTGACCAATTTCTGTACATTTCTAATTTCACTCGCTTCATCTAGAATATTGCTGTTTTCAAACCTTCAAGTCAGAAATATCATAATTTTAAGTATACAAGTATACAAAATATACACTTCAATGACCCAAGATATTTTGAAATAAATGGTTTTGCAATGAAATTCTAGATGGTCATTTTAGATGGTAATGAAATAGATGGTATTGCGAATGCTATAATTTTGTGGTAACACTTACAACAAGGTTCCATTTATTTAACATTTACCAGTAGTTTATTCAAATTAAAAGTTAGATCTGTAAATGTTGTCTAATGGAGCTGACATGAACTAACAATAAACAGTTGTATTTTTATTAACCACCATTAACAAAGGTTAATAAATACTTTATTAATAGGTTAAATAAATCCCACCCTCCCTTAAGAGCGTCTCCAAAGCCAAGCCTCCTTCAAAACACATGAACGCACACAGCAGAGTCTGCAAAGCAACACGGTGTTAAATGACCGCATATCTCAAAGCACATAACATTACAATTAGGGATAGGACGATTACCGATTTCACGATAAACCAAGATAAAATGTACTGACGGTTAGTATTATCTTTTAAAATTGAATTATTAAAACCGTGTTTGATTATCGCGATTGATTATTTTGAAAATCGCGGTAAATCCTGTCCAGCCAGCATCAGTCTGGCGCAGATGCAGCACGCAACATTGTTTTTTGAATGAGAAGAAATGGCGGACGGAAGTGACAAATCTGAGGTGTGGTCATATTTTGGCTTTTACAAAAGTCCTGTGGGAAACGAGGATGGTTACCCTGTCTGCAGAACATGCAAAAAGAAAATCGCTGCAATAGGGGGAAACACTTCAAATCTGCTGAGTCGTCCTCGTGACCATTACCCACTGTTGTATAGCGAACACAAGCCAAGTTAAATTTGACCTCAATACCAAAACTTCGTCTGGGAAAAAATTGGACACAAAATGTTGTTTTGAGTTGAAATATTTTATCTCACTCACTTGAAATTAACGTGAAGCTTCCGCAAAGAAAAGTTTTCAGCAAGTGGCTTTGAGCCAAAGACGAACAAACAAGTTCAAACAAGACTATTAAGGGTGACATTTAAGGGATGATAATCATGTATATTCATTGTACACTTATTACACAGATTTTTTTAATAATGTTTATATATCCATTTTGTACAGTGTACAAAATCATCCAGACAAGATGATAACAAAAATATTATATTAGTATTACTAGTAAATTTCATTTTCAATACAATCAAAAATGGAGACGCAAGACGGCAATTAGCATTAGAAACGAGAGCGTGCGTTGTGATACATGGATGTTATAATGCATTGCTACTGACAACGGTCATTATAAGGAAGGAAATGCACAGAATATCTTGCTTAAAAAAGTACATTTTATTTGTTGTTTGTTGATTTTCAAATATAAAACTTGTTGAAATGTTTTCAATGTGTGCATCAGTTCTTTTTGAACACTTTCATTTTGTTCACTATAATCGTGATATTTCATACCGTTCCATCCTTAATTACAATAATAATGAACGTAAACAACTTACAGAGCTCTTACTTGTACCACCTGACTGCTGCAGATTCATTTCGGCATTGATAGTGCTGACAGAAACGCATTAATCCCAGTCTGAGGACATGAACAGTTCCAGGTAGAACGTCACAGATTGCCATCGCGTAATTATGGTTATGGCATGGCGTGAATGCAGCTTCGCTTTTTTGGTTCAGGAGGAACTTTAAAAGGCGACTGTCTGTTTGTATGTGGCGCTCGGTGACTGTCTGTCTACCACTCTGCATAGCCTTAGGGAACATGTTGTGCGAGCAGGGTGCGCAGAGGTATGGAAATACATATGTTGACAGGCAGGTAGGACATCGTATCGGACCGAATGCAATGATTGGACTAAGATTTTTTGGTCCTGAGACTTCCACAGACAATATACACTCACCTAAAGGATTAATAGGAACACCATACTAATACTGTGTTTGACCCCCTTTCGCCTTCAGAACTGCCTTAATTCTACGTGGCATTGATTCAACAAGGTGCTGAAAGCATTCTTTAGAAATGTTGGCCCATATTGATAGGATAGCATCTTGCAGTTGATGGAGATTTGTGGGATGCACATCCAGGGCACGAAGCTCCCGTTCCACCACATCCCAAAGATGCTCTATTGGGTTGAGATCTGGTGACTGTGGGGGCCATTTTAGTACAGTGAACTCATTGTCATGTTCAAGAAACCAATTTGAAATGATTGGAGCTTTGTGACATGGTGCATTATCCTGCTGGAAGTAGCCATCAGAGGATGGGTACATGGTGGTCATAAAGGGATGGACATGGTCAGAAACAATGCTCAGGTAGGCCGTGGCATTTAAACGATGCCCAATTGGCACTAAGGGGCCTAAAGTGTGCCAAGAAAACATCCCCCACACCATTACACCACCACCACCAGCCTGCACAGTGGTAACAAGGCATGATGGATCCATGTTCTCATTCTGTTTACGCCAAATTCTGACTCTACCATCTGAATGTCTCAACAGAAATCGAGACTCATCAGACCAGGCAACATTTTTCCAGTCTTCAACTGTCCAATTTTGGTGAGCTCGTGCAAATTGTAGCCTCTTTTTCCTATTTGTAGTGGAGATGAGTGGTACCCGGTGGGGTCTTCTGCTGCTGTAGCCCATCCGCCTCAAGGTTGTGCGTTTTGTGGCTTCACAAATGCTTTGCTGCATACCTCGGTTGTAACGAGTGGTTATTTCAGTCAAAGTTGCTCTTCTATCAGCTTGAATCAGTCGGCCCATTCTCCTTTTGACCTCTAGCATCAACAAAGCATTTTCGCCCACAGGACTGCCGCATACTGGATGTTTTTCCCTTTTCACACTATTCTTTGTAAACTCTAGAAATGGTTGTGTTTGAAAATCCCAGTAATTGAGCAGATTGTAAAATACTCAGACCGGCCCGTCTGGCACCAACAACCATGCCACGCTCAAAATTGCTTAAATCACCTTTCTTTCCCATTCTGACATTCAGTTTGGAGTTCAGGAGATTGTCTTGACCAGGACCACACCCCTAAATGCATTGAAGCAACTGCCATGTGATTGGTTGATTAGATAATTGCATTAATGGGAAATTGAACAGGTGTTCCTAATAATCCTTTAGGTGAGTGTATATACACATGTATTATTTTAATATTTAGACCACTTCTATTGATTACTATCAGGATGTGATGAGAGTTTCAAACAGTATAACAAAAAAACAAAAAACAAATTGCCTATCCTACCTTTAACTAACATTAACTAATGGGACTTTATTGTAAATTGTTACCATTTTGTGAATGACAGAGCATATAGTTAGCTATTTTAAAGTTAATGCCAACATCATTCATGGTTTGCTACATGCAGATTATTTATTTGTTAGATAATGTGCGTGCAAAAGAATGTGCACATGTGCACATCATATAATATATATGTACTCATACAACAGAAAAAAAAAGTTCTTGCTGTTGTTTATTGTTTATTTGTGCTGGCTTAGCTTATTTTGTTTTACGACTTGAATGCATCGTAAGAACAACTTGTGCTGCACCTCTTAAATTTTTCTGACCTAGAACTAGCATCCATATTGAAACCAGGAAGTAACTGAGAACATTAAATAAAATTTTATTACAACCCCTTTCTGCTCGTCTTACCATTCTCTTTCCGTAGTCGTGTAATGAACTTCTTCGGGGGTATCACGCCAACTTTCCTCTTCTGGTTGGCTATACTGTGGAACAGGTCGGCCAGGCAGGTGAGCAGGTTCTCCTTGCGGCGCGGCTGGCTCCTGTACGCGAGGATCTTCTCCCGGAACGGCCGGCAGAAGTACAGAGCCTGGAGCACAGAGTTACAGTAGCAGGTGTTTCCAAACTGTGGATCAAAACACACAAGACACACACACTGATTCCAGAGCATGACGATAAACATTGAGGAGACAATGGTAGACATCAGGGAACGCCTTTGCTTACGTTGACCAATCCGAAGTAATGCTCGTTGACAGGGAACTGCTCCGAGCCAATCTCTTTCTCCAAAGCGGAGGCATTGGCGCCCTGAAACGGAACAGGTGAACAGTTGTTCAGGCTTTTACACCTGCTTATCATTGGATAGAGAATCCCATACAAAAATGACCACTGTAAACACAGTTTCTACTACATAGTTATTGTTTCTACAATAAAACTATGGTAAGTTTGTATTACACACCACTTTCTTAAGAAATAAATGGTAACACTTTACAATAAGGTTTCACTACTACTTTAGTTAACATGAACAATATTTCTAGAGCATTTATTATTCTTAGTTAATGTTAATTTCAACATTTAAAAGTTGTATTTTTAATATTAGTTAATGCACTGTAAACTAACATGAACAAACAATGAACATTAACTAACATTAAAAAGATTGAATAAATATTGTAGCAAATATATTGCTCATGGTTAGTTCATGTTAGTTAATACATTAACTAATGTTAACAAATGAGACCTTATTGTAAAGTGTTACCAAATAAATAAATAAATAAAATGACTAGAAAATGTGCAATTTTTAGAAGGAGATACTATTGTGGTTAATTGTAGTAAGTGATATTGTGCTGGAAAATATATTTACCATGGTAAATGGTAACGTCAGAAGACGTTTCATGCATGTGATGACACTTTTGGTCAGATTACAACATCCATTGATTAAGAATTAATGTTTTGAATTTGCAATACTACCAAAAAACACGTAAATGTGAACATAAATACAACCCTATTAAAAAATATACAGCATATCTTAAGAGGTAAAATTACATTAGAAGTCATTAGCATTTCACTGCCGTCATTTTCACATTTAAAAACTTCAAATGCCATTGAAAAAATGGAATTAACAATGAAAACGCCGATAAAGCAAATAAGATATGGAGGCGCATACTGGGTACGGAGAAGCAGAGAGGGGATGGGACCATGAAATCACGATGTGACCGCACTGGCAACAGCTTAGCACTGAAGCACAGGTACACTGAACGCGTTTCAGTCATCATGATGGTGCTCACGTTTGCAACACAATGATTGTCTGAATGCTTGTACTCATTTCTAACACATAAATAACATTCGAAGATTGTTTAGATGTCACTGTCTCGCGCTTATTAAGCACATCTCGCGATCATAACCCGTGCTGAATGACACTTCAGCTCAGCAGTTAGCAGATCTCTGCTCTGCTTTGCTGCCTTCAGCAAATCCTATAAGGACGGGCGAATTTAAAAGCTTAACGTTGTGTTACAAAGACAATACGGTCGCTTCGCATATTTACCTAATAACCGTAATAATTTAGGCCCAAGGCAAAATTCATAGCAGGCACACAGACGGAAAAAGACAGCTCGGAACTGCAGCAGAGGAAAACTGGCAACCCAAAGAGTCAGATTCACAGAACTAATACAGCACGCGACCGTTTACAATATCATGCGTGTACTGATGTCCAATTACCCGTGAATTAAGTGATATTTACTCACCATGGTACAAAAAGAGGCAAATTTGGAAACTGTCATTAGGATTTCCATTCGCCCAGCGCCATCTTCCACCCAATCACCGCGCGGAGGCGAAAAGGAGTCCCCGTGAGGACAGACTGCGTTCCTGCCAGAGGGAATTTCGCGGGGTCTTAGTGCCCCAGTACTAATTCAAATCATTTTAATATAGTCACGGCATTAGTACACACACAATAAAAAGTGGCACAAAGAGAATATAATAAAGTATAATATAAAATTCTCAAATTAAATAATACATGTCAGTAATTTAAATAAAATAATAAGTGCATTATACAGTAGAAAAAAATAAAACGCATTAATGAACACATGAAAACATTTATAATCATTATGTTATGTATTTGATAGTATATTAAGCAGAGAGCTTTAATTTATTAAATTTTTAATTTTAAAAAGTAATACCTTTTTTTTCATGAACTTTACCCAGTTAACGCTTTTTATTTAAAAACAATTTAATTAAAGATATACACTTAGAGTGCTTGTCGACTGCTAGTGTTTTTTTATGCTAATTTATGTCAGGATTTAGTGTAATTCATTTTATTTTTTTAAATTACAAATAAAAATAATAATTGTGTTTTCGTGAACCTAACCTGGTTAAAGATTCTTATTTAAAATATTTAAATTAAACGGTTGTGTGTTTGTGTGATTTTTTTTTTCAAAAATAGTGTTAATTTAAGGCATAACTTAATTAATTTATTACATTTTTAACCTGGCTTTTAATAAAATAAATCTACACATTCTTTGAAAGAAAAAACATATATATATATATCCATGCAATGCTCTCGCAGGCGGTTTAAAGGCATGTTTTTGTATGGCGATGACATCACTGCCCATGGAGCAACAGCTCAGAAACTGATATTTTTACTCAGGCAAATGAGTAGTCTTCCTATTCGTGCTTTGAAGGAAGAGCCACAGGACCCCCTCATTCTCTTTCCGCCGTACCCGCCATCTTGCGAGCAACCGGGGGTAAGATGTGCTCTAGACATTATGTATTAAATCTTTTATTACATTGCTCTCACTGAGCAGAAGTACATCACAAAGCTCCCAAAAAGTACATTACCTAGCATGGCATCGAAATTAAGTTCGTATGCACGTAGTTTGATGCCGTAAAGAGTAAAATGCAGAGTGGAGCTGTAGCGTGTCCGTTCCATGTGGGCCATGCGTGTACAGTCTATGTGAGAGTCATGGATATAAAAATAAAGACGTGTGGAAATATTTCGGATTGATAAATATTCACGTAGAAATATTTACGCACGATGTTGCAACAGTTTTATTGTCAATGGATTTCTTGGTCATGAACTGAAGTTACCTGTAACAATCTAATGTCCAACAAGACTGGTCTTGTTGATTAATAGTCATAATTTAACTACCTATAATGATTTTGTTAATCGTTATTGGAATAAATGCGTTTATATAATGCTATGTAATGTTACATTGTGCAGTCAGTGATGACCAAAGGCTGTAAACCAAGTGATTTTTTTTTTCTCTAGTATTGTAGTTGTGTATCAAGCGTAGTTAAATGAGAAGGTGTTTGAGAACTTTTTTTTCTTCTAGAATTGTTTCCCCCCTATATTTTTCTAATTTTATTTTTTTCTCTGTTGCTCCCAGTAATCAGGCATCATGACAAACACCAGAGGCAAGAGGAGGGGGACCAGGTATATGTTTGCTAGGCCCTTCCGCAAGCATGGTGAGTTCACTTGAATCTTGCTGTATTAATTTTGTACTGTAGTTTGGCATATAAACCTGTTATATAATTTACCTGACGTTGCTTTTCATTCCACAACAGGTCCAATTCCTCTGTCCACCTACATGCGCATCTACAAAAAGGGTGATATTGTAGACATCAAGGTAAGTTTTACTGAAAGAAAGATTTAGTGTACTTTTTTGGTGTCAATTTGACAATTTCTAAGAACCATATTTTTTATCCAGGGCACGGGAACCATCCAGAAGGGCATGCCTCATAAATGCTACCATGGCAAAACAGGGCGCGTTTATAATGTTACACAGCATGCTGTAGGCATCATTGTCAACAAGCAAGTCAAGTAAGTGCTGCCCTGAACATAATGTATTTTGATGTACATTTAATACGTTACAGCATTTAGACGAGGACAGAAACCACCTGAGTAGTGTTTTTACAGATATTGCCCAAAAATGTAAATTCTTATTTGCTCACCCTCATGCCATCCCTGATGTATGACTGTTTCTTCAGGTGAACACCTGAAGATTTTTAGTAAAATGAATCCCTGTGATGCCCTGTTTACATCTGGTATAAAGATGCATTTTGGTCAATCGGATCACAAGTGGATGAGGGAGACGCATACCTGTTTACACCTGGTGTTTTAATCAGTCTCTTTTGTCCACTTTCATCCCGATTTCTTTGAGGGGAGGGTCAATGGGTGGGTAATTGTATGGGCTTTTTCAGATCTTTCGATCTAATGGACAATACAAGCCCACGCAATTTACATATGAACGTGCTCCGAGGCGACAGCAGCTTTTGTTTCTGCTCTGATATCTGCAAGACCACACCGAACACAGTGAGTGTGTGTTAGAAGTCCGGAATGGTGAGAGAACATTGTGCTTGGTATGTCTTTCGTCTTCAATCCAAACTTTGGTCTCATCCGACAAAGTTTAAATCCCGTCTGGCTAACGCGCTTCCCATGATGTTTATGATTAGGTCAGTAGGTGGAGAGTATGCGGTCTTTAGTGGCTGTTCAAACCCATTTGATTACATTAACATCTACACTACGAAAGCAATCCAGTCAAATGTGTTTTCAACTACCTCTGGAAGTGGTTGAACGTGGACAAGCTCAAAATATTTTAGGTCCCATTTACACTTGTATTTAGCATCACCCATTGTGATCCAATCAATCAAAATGCATCTTAATGCCAGGTGTAAACATGTATCAGTCCATACAATGCAAGATAATGGGTACCTCTTATTTGATGCTTGGAAAAACCACACAGTGGTCATGGCGGTAATCCTTACGACTCCAGTGGATGAATCAATGTCTTCTGAAGTGAAATGATTGTTAAAAATATTAGATGTAAGAAATACTATCACCTATTGCTTTTGGTCTACTGTCATACGAGTATTCACAAAAGAGGCATTGTGATGTAAGTGTGTTGTGATTACCATCACGATCACTGTGTGTGGCGTCAAATGAGCGGCAGCTATTTACCTTGCGTTTTAAGTGCAGATTGATAGATCGATCTCACACACAGTACTAATGCCCCAGATTCACTTTACCATAAGGGCCGTCCAGTGTCCTGTGTGGTCATTCATATGGGGAAGAGCATCATCCTTATGCACCCTGGACTGGCACGTTGATGCCTTTGCCAGATTGTCAATAAGGAAACATTCCTCTCTTTGGTAGCTTGTAAATGCACAGCAATTGTTTCAATGACCAATTACTGCTTTTACTTCTAGGGGCAAGATCCTGGCTAAGAGAATTAATGTGCGTATTGAGCATATTAAGCACTCAAAGAGCAGAGACAGCTTCCTGCAGCGCGTCAAGGAGAATGAGAAGAAGAAAGTGGAGGCCAAGAAGGAGGGCACCTGGATTGAGCTTAAACGCCAGGTATGAGAACTTGGTGTCTATTTAAATTGAATGTTTTTACTTTTAAATGGATGAATGTTCACAGTGAAACCATGCATTTCATTGAACTCCCTGATGTAAGCATTAGGTTTCATTTTCGGCTATTGCAAATGGTGTTATTTGAAGTCAAATCATAATGGCATTTTAATATTTAATTACATTTACATGATTAAAATGACACCATTATAACAGCTCTGACTGATTTTCTTTGATTGTGGTGTTGTCTTTATCTTGTTTTCAGCCTGCTGCTCCAAGGCCAGCACACTTTGTCAGCACCAAGAACAACGAGCCTCAGCTCCTGGAGCCCATCCCTTACGAGTTCATGGCATAAGTCTGCTGACCAAAATAAAGTCCTTTGTACCACAAATCTAGTTTGAAACTTTCTTTAACCATTTTTCCCCATTTAATTGTATTTTTCTTAATTATGAGGATAAATTTATTGATGATGCAAATTGATAGTGACATGCATACTCAAAAGGTACAAAAGCTGTTACTGGGGTGGTACCCTTTCAAAAGGTACTATGTACCTTTTAAGATGCTAATATGCACTTTTTAGGGGTAAATGTACAGAGATGTACCTTTTGAAAGGTTACCACCCCAGTGACAGTGTTTGTACTTTTTAAAAAAAAAAATTAATATAAATAAGGGATCATATTTTGTTTCAGTATTTAACCTATAAGCTTTACAGCACATTCAAGAATGTAGAAGCATAGTAGCAGGTCGTGTAACCTATGCGTTGCAAAGCCATTGTGTTTTCAATCTGTCCTACAGATGTTTTTTTTTTTTTCCCCAGAAAGACTTCCTGCCACAGCAGGCTCTGTTCAGGGATATTAATATATTAGGGTCTGATGGCTGCATTTGCTTTGGATCAGAAACTCTTTTTATTCATAGTGCTTGAAGTGGCCAAAGAACTTGGTCCTAAGTTCCCAGCGTGCGTCCAATTATAAAAATGATTTTTATTTTAAATGTCATGGATTATAGTAAGACCCAGATGTGATGCTATTTTGGCCTTTACTCCTCCTAGCTGCTCACTCATACAGCTTAAAATCAGTGAAGTACAGAAGGTGGAGAAAATGCCTGCAATTTCAGCGAAATAACTCTACCCCTTATCAGTGTTGCAGCTGGACTTTTGTTGAATTGCTCACTTTGGTAGAACAGCCTAATCTTAATTCTAAATCATTTCATGTCCAATCTGTTACAAAGAACTTGACTGTGATTCTAGGAAGGTTACTTTTTTTTTCAATTATTTTCATAACCAGCTCCAGAGTTTGCCAAATGTCCTATTGTGTTAGTCTACATAACTGCCCTTACCTGCAGGTGCAGTTTTGAGAACCTAGAAAGGTGGTAAAAGTTATGCAATTACAATTTAAATCATGAACAAAAATGTGCCTTAGTGTAGTTATTCTGATGTCTCAAGGTGATTATAAACCATGTAGTTCAGTTTAATACAAAGAAAGTGGCAGAAGATTTATCTTAAGTCATTTATTTTCGTGCAAAACAGTGGAATAAGAAACTTTCTGAAGGAACTTTTTACGCAAGTTGCTTTCTGATATGATTTTGTGCTTATGGTAGTTCACATGATCTGTCACTAGAAGGCAGCATTAGCCTTTTCCCTGACAGAGTAAGCCCCTTTAACTGAAAAGATCCTTGGGTTGGTGTGCTAAAAAACATAACTGAAAATATTTTTAACTAACTAAATTAGACTCGTGACTGGTATTACTTTTGCAGCACAGATCATGACTGTGTATTAAACATTTATTAAATAAGTTTTGTTGACATCAAAATGCATTGATCAAACAGGCAAGATCATTCCCAGTGCTGGGTAGTAACTGATTATATGTAATCTGGATTATGTAATCAGATTCCTAAAATCAAATACTTGTAATTAGATTACATTACATTTAAAACATTTAAAACCATAAACATATGGTTACTTTTTTAATGATTAGATGATTACTTAATGTTCACAAATTTAAACTAATTTTATCTTTTACATTTTCCTTTCTATAAAGCCTATTGCTTATATACTGCTTATCTTCCAGTTTTGAGGAATTGCACACACAAAAACGGTGTTAGCTGGCTATAATTACATGTAAAATTGAGAGGCCATACAGCATAAATAAGTCAAATATTTTTTAATATTTTTTATTTTGATTGTTTTTATTTTTTTTTTAAATCTTAATTTTACATTTTCAAGATTTAATTAAGTATTAGCTTTTCATCAATTTACAAACCCCAGTTTGATATGTTTAATGCACTTCAAATTATTGTGCATCGATATGCTACAAGACTATACTTTTCAAATCAATGTGATAAATGAGTGAAAATGTGTAATGTAATAGATTGTTTTTAACTACAATTTTCATCATGTAATTTGTATTCAGTAATGGATTACAGTTTGTAAGTAATCTATCCAGAACTGATTATTACCAATATGATTTTGTATTAGTCAATTATTTGCGCACATCAGACAAAAGTTTAAATTTTAGATTTAAATTGTGAATATTTGTAACTGAGGAAATCTTGATGATTATGGAAGAAAACCTACAGTATAACCATGTTATGATGATATATTCATGCTCCAAGCCCTATATACACTATATTGCCAAAGGTTTTGGGACACCCCTCTAAATCATTGAATTCAGGTGTTCCAATCACTTCCATGACCACAGGTGTATACAATCAAGCACCTAGGCATGCAGACTGCTTCTACAAACATTTGTGAAAGAATGGGTTGCTCTCACAGGAGAAATTCAGTGAATTCTAGCGTGGTACTGTGATAGGTTGTGTCCTGTGCAATAAATCCATTCGTGAAATTTCCTCACTACTAAATATTCTACGGTCAACTGTTAGTGGTATTATAACAAAGTGGAAGCAATTGGGAACAACAGCAATTCAGCCACGAAGTGGTCGGCCACGCAAAATCACAGAGCGGGGTCAGCGCATGCCAACTTTCTGCAGAGTAAATAGCTACAGACCTCCAAACTTTGTGTGGCCTTCAGATTAGCTCAAGAACTCTGTCTGGTAATCCGATGGACGAGTCTGGGTTTGGCGGTTGCCAGGAGAACGGTACTTGCCTGAATGCATTGTACCAAGTGTAAAGTTTGCTAGAGGGGGGATTATGGTGTGGGGTTGTTTTTCAAGGGTTGAGCTTGGCCTCTTAGTTCCAGTGACATTTTGGACAATTTCATGCTCCCAACTTTGTGGGAACAGTTTGGGGATGGCCCCTTCCTGTTCCAACATGACACCAGTGCACAAAGCAAGGTCCATAAAAACATGGATGAGCGAGTTTGGTGTGGAGGAACTTGACTGTCCTGCACAGACTCCTGACCTCAACCCGACAGAACACCTTTGGGATGAATTAGAGCGGAGACTGCGAGCCAGGCCTTCTTGTTCAACATCAGTGCCTGACCTCACAAATGTGCTCCTAGTAGAATGGTCAAAAATTCACATAAACACACTCATAAACTTTGTGAAAAGCCTTCCCAGAAGAGTTGAAGCTGTTATAGCTGCAAAAGGGTGGGCCTACTCCATATTAAACCCTACGGATTAAGAATGGGATGTCAAAATTCACATGCATGTAAAGGCAGGCGTCACCAAAACTTTTGCCAATATAGTGTATAATATATACAAATACAATGGGTTGATAAAGACTTATTCACAAAAGGAAGTACTACTGTCATTAGTCAAAAATTACAATAAAATAGCAGACTGACTAATATGAAAACACCATACGGTATTGAGGCCTGTTTAAATTTTCTCTCCTAATTCTGTTTAAATTTTCTCTCCTAATTCTGTTTAAAATTTCAAGTAATGAGTCAAATTATGACCAAATCACAAAACATGCTCACCCCTATCCACATTTGCTGATACATTTGTCTGCTTAGTGAAGTATGTACACTTGAATATCTACTTTTCTGGGCCTTGTGTGTGTGTGGTGTTCTTTGTGTGATTTGGTGTGTAAGCGAGGACCACCTCTCTCTATCTAGACTTGTGCTGTGTAATCAGAGTGGCTGAATGCCTGACTGCATATCTGACAAATATGTTATCTCATCCCACCTCAGTACTTCACCCAATATTTGCTTCAATTAGGGTCAGTTACTGAGATACGCAGCAGCTGTGTGGGTGCGTATGAGAACCAGCCTTAATTCCATGATGTTCTCACATGCACGTCCTTCAACTACATTTTTATTTTATGATATGTATGCAGCAATTCTGCATTACAGTTGAACTGCTTGAATTAGATTTAGCTGCTATGGGGCAGAATCTGACCTTCTTCCTTTTTTTAGGCATGGTCTATTCATTCTGTCCTCAGAGGACATACAGGTCTGGGAATTAGCCACAGTATTAGGATGGCACGCTGAGAGGTCATAGCATGACTGTGAGAATGTGAGGACGACTAGATAACCTCATTGTATGCTGTACCTATCCATTGGCCCTGTTCCCTCTGCTATCGTGCTGGTGTTAGATATTTGTAAGGATTTGGATAAAGGTGATGAGGTCTCACAGAGGTCATAATCAATAGTATCAATCAACAAGTGACATGCTGCCGTGGTATTGATCACTATGAAGATGTCGAAAGTGCAAGAATGGCGGAAGAATTTCCCTTAGTAATCAAATAACACTGACTATGGCAATAAGACCAATCTTTAATTGCATCTTTAAGATTTTGAGTGTCTTTTTTTCCCATGGGTTAGGGTTAGGATTGTTGATAGCCTTTTTGATGAACTTTGTTCAGTTTAAAACACATGCATTAAATCGAGAACGCTGACTGTAACACTTAAAATATCAAGACAGATTTATTGAGACAGGCCAACATTACCACAATCGTTTATTTGTATTCAATGTATGTACTTTATATAAATGTATTTATTTTTTTATTTTTTTTACTGTTTTTTGAATGTATAAAACTACAAATCTCTGGAAGGTCTAATTCATTCTAGTGAGTCGTTTTATCCTAAACACCCTCTTTGTCATCCCTGCTGAAAAACAGCTTAAACCGGCCTAAGCTGGTTGGCTGGTCTTAGCTGGTCTTCCAGCCTTGTCATAGCTGGTTTAGCAGACTGGTTTTAGAGGGGTTTTAGACACCTCTTTAGATGGTCAGGCTGATCTTATCTGGTCAGGCTAGGAGACCAGCTGACTAACCAGCTAAAACAGCTGAACACCAGCTTGGCCAGGCTGGGAGACCAGTTTGACCAGCTTAAACCAGCTAAAACCAGCCAAAGGCTGTTTGTTTGTTCTGTAGTGTAAAATTCAGTATGTAATATCAGTGTTGGGGAAAGTTACTTTGAGAAGTAATGCATTACAATATTGCGTTACTCACTCAAAAAGTAACTAATTGTGTTACTTAGTTACTTTGCCTTACTTTTTTTCACCTTGATTGTTTTTTTTTTTAATGACAAAAAAGTTATTTCGAATGCTCCTCTCTCTCATGTGTAACTTTGGATAGTCGGATTGAGTCTAGTGAATCACTTCATCCTAAACAGTCCCCTCTGTCATATGCAGCATAGGAGACCTAAATAATGCTATCGAATCAGTCTTCTCTCTCATATGCAAAGTTGGATAGTCCAATTCATTTTGGTGAATCTTTTCGTTTGGACGATCTACACTCTCATGTAACATTGGATAGTCCAATTTATCCTCTCTCTCATAATGTTGTATTAGTCCAATTTATTCTAGTTAATCGGTTCATTCAGATGGCTCTTTCTTATAGTCTGATTCATTCTAGTGAAATGTTCCTCTCTTTCATATATAGCCTATAATGCTGATTAATGCTATTGAAACACATTTGGATAGTTCTCTCTCTCATATGTAACATTGGGTAGTTCAATTAATTCTAGTGATATATAAATGAACAGCAATTCACCTTAACTTCAATGTATTTATCTACTTTTTTGTACAGTAGTTTGTATAGCTTGACAAGCTACATTTTCAAAGCAGCTTCCACAACATTGCTGCAAGGCTCTGACTCATAGATTGAATTAAACAGAGTAAACAGAGGAGAGGAAAAGAGGGAAAAGGGATGGAGCAGAGTGGGCAGAGGCAAGTCCTGAGGTCCTTAATCATACCTGTTTGACACTCAGAGATTTAGGCCATCAAGCAGCGCAGCAGCCATATCGACTGCCCATGTTACACATTAACTTTCCTCTCTCAAACAGGGAGACAAGCAAACACGGCATACAGAGATAATACAACTAGACATCATATTGTCTTCTCTCACCACAGTCTCTGACTCTTTTTGAAACCTCCTAAAAGTTGTGAAATCAGGAAGATTGGCTCAAATGGGAGACTGAAAGCATGACTCTCCAATCACCATTAACGCACCATTTTGGCTGTGAGCTGGTGTTTGTCTTTTTGCTTGCTTGTGCTTATCAGGACAGATCATGGCCATTGAGATATAGAGGCAGCTTTATTGATCAGTCCTAAACATGGGAGGGTTGGGACACTGCAAGACCGGATGATGTGAAGGAAGAGGCATGATGGTGACCATAGGGCAGGAATGTCCGCTGAACTTGATGTCAGATAGATAGAGTCTGGATGAGCTTGATAGAGGGTTATAAGCTGTTCACTGTGGTCTATTTAGATTTTTACATTTAGATGTTAGATTTTGGTTGTTTATCTGTGAATCATTTAAATGTGATGTCCCTGTGAATAACTGTGTTCTGGATCAGGTAATTCCAAGCTGGAGAAAGAGAAAAACAAATCCTCCTTTGCCTCCAGGTAAAGTGCAGCAAACAGGAAATTAGAAATAGTTTACAGCATGCAGCACTTTGAAATAAAACATGATCACCTTGGGACACAGGAGCAATCATGACTGTAGTAAATCATACATATCAGCGGGCTGTTCTTGGAGACTGATAAACCACAATTAGGGCAGTAATTTTCCACGTGTGTATGATGGATGGAGCCAAGCAGACTTTTAAACACCCTAGACAGACACATTCATACACAGACTTGAATGGAGCCACTTGACGGTTTAATATCCACATAAATCTCTGTCAGACAGTTCTAAAGACCTTCAGTCCTGATCACAACTCTGTGAAGGTGAACAACTTTATCAGGTCTTACAATGTGTGACTCACCATGGAAAATAAACATTTTAAACATGTGGTGCTGGTGCATTTGTGAAAAATAACCAGATGGCAAATAGAAAAAAAATATATTCTGTCAACTTCACATCATTAGATTTTGCTATGACAATCGTTAGAAGCAAAAATACTGATAAAGCAATGAGACATTAAAAAACAACAAGAAAAAAAACCATGGGAAGTTTGGAAACCATAAAAATGTGTGATCAATACAATAGAACGGTTCACTATATTCTATTATTTATTTAGATTTCTAGCTATATACCCCTGATTTTGTAACATTTAAAAAAATGGTTTCATGTACTATTGTGGTTTAATTTGTATTTTTTCACAATTATAACGATAAATAAAAAATAAACCAATGAGAGCCCTAACTACGCGACGTCATGCGCCAATCATGTGACGTATACAGTCAGTTAGATCTATTCAAATCAGGAACATGCCATATCTACTTGTGAAAGCGCGATAACTACTATAAGTAAGCCAAAGCATCCATTATTATTCTGCTAAACAATACATAATAATATATAATATGACAGCTAAGAGGATACGTGATAATTTTACGCCGTTGTCTATTTTTGTCGCAATTTTCAATGGACTCAGTTGGTATGTTCCACTCACAATAAAACCTAGCTCAATTAAATCGTTTTGTTGTGGGCCGAAGACCGACCTGCCACCATCTGACATCAGCAGTTTATAATCGACTAGAATGGGTGAAAGAATTCAACACCCGAATAAACACTTCATTTGTTCTTTCGCTGACTGTAAAGCGACGTTTTCAAAGCTGTGGAAGTTGGAAGTGCATTACTGCAGACACACGGGACTGGTGAGTGGCAACTCAATAACTTAATCTTGTCTGGTTAATCTTGTCATTTTAGATGCTCCTCTAGTGTCCATATTAGTACTTGGTGGTCTGAACCTTTTATTTAAAAAAAAATTGTGCTTCTATTTACTATCCATCAGAAGCCGTTTGCTTGTGGAAACTGCGAGAAGAGCTTTTGTACCCGTTACCAGCTCACCCGACATCAACTGAGCCACAGTGGTGAGAAACCCTACCTGTAAGTCCACATACAGACAGCAAAATTGTTTCCTTGAAGAACTTGCATATGATTAAGACTTTGTATGTATGCATCTTTAATTTGATTTATCTTGTAGTGGTGTAAATTCTGATTCATGCCAGGGACTTTTGTTCAGTAAAAAGTCTCTTCAGTGACCATTTCTGCAGGTTATGTTACGCCAGTAGGTGGCGACAAACGAGCGTATTTTTGTTATGATTGAGCTGAATCATTGGCTGCATCCAAAATCGCATACTAGGTGAAAAACCGCATGTGACCAGGTGTCTGAATTCGCAGTACTCATAAAATAGTTGGGGGGAAAAAGTACCTGGATGACCTCCTACTTCCAGCAAGATTCTGAAATGTGCATCTGATGGACACTTGACTATACCATGAGGATTTGTGAATGGTAGTAAAGCAATGCAACTGGTAGGTCACATGATAATGACAACATGGTGAATGTAGTATGCCCAGATGACATTCATACTACACCCATTCCTCCTATATAGAATTTTTTTTTTTTTTTAGTGGTCGTGTAATTATAATAAAAGTATAAATATAAGTATAAAAGTAATTACTTATTTAAAATGAGTACCTACTCGAGTATGTGCTTTTCGGATGCAGCATTGAATTGTTTTCGCCCGACCTAGTAAGCTGCCTGCCCAGACAATGTTTATGTGCATATGTTGCCTCAAATGATGTCTAGATGGGCTGCACACTGAGGTTTTATATGCAGTCACAAAATGCCCTTACTATGCCCCTTTTATGCACATTTCTGCTGATCAAAACTGGTAAAGGTGCTCAGTCAGTGGGTGTTCAGATGCGTTCTCCACGCCTGGCAGCTTGAGGAACCATGTTGCTCATATTCACCACCACAAAGAGAGGTATTATGTGGTGAGTTGTCATGTGGTTGTTGGTTTTTAATTTTTTTAAATATAATTTCAAATGTTTGCGTTTACTTTTTCCTTAGTGTCTTTACAATTTTTTTGTAGTGCAACCATCAAGGCTGTGGAAAGGAGTTCCGTAAGAAAAAGCAACTGAAGATTCACATGTGTGAACACACAAATGAGTTGCCCTTTGAGTGAGTGTTGCTTTAAGATCCCTTTATTTATTTTTAAATCTCCCTCATTGTGACCAGTTACTTGTGCTCATTCTGACAGATGTGACTTTGAGGGATGCAACAACAAATTTGTTTCCTCCAAAGCTCTAAAACGACATGGGAAGATGCATGAAGGTAATGTGCCTAAACCTTTGGCAAAAACCTCTTCTGACTTTCAAACAATCAAGTTTTTTTTTTTATTTTTTTTTTTATTTTTTTTTCTAAATTAAGTTTACCCATGTGGTGAGGAGTATTGCCACTTCAAAGGAAAAACTTGGTCAGAGTATCAAAAGCACAAAAAGACTGCACACAGAGGTATGTGAAGTCCTTCTGATTAATCAAATTGAATGCAAGTTCCTCTGTGCTTAATGTTCTCTTGTTTACAGTAACCCTGCCATGTGATCAATGCAAGAAGATCTTCCACAATACCTGGTTTTTGCATAAGCATAAACAATCCGTTCACTCTGGGGAGCGGCACATGTTTAAATGCTCTAGAGAAGGCTGTCAAAAGAGCTACACCAAAAACTTCAACCTCCAGAACCACATTTTGGTCTTCCATGAGGGAAAGCGTGACTTCACCTGCCCTTTTGCAGGCTGTGGTAAAGCTTTTGCTATGCAGGTCAGCATTTCCCTTTTATTATGGTAGAGTATTTTAAGTGACTTTAATAAATCACTTTTAATTTATTTTTAAACAGGAAAGCTTGAAGAGGCATTCTGTCGTACATAACCCTCAGAAGTCAAAACTGCAGGTAAATGGATAGCAGTGCACCAATCGTGTGTGTTTGCTGTATTGGAGATGCTCATTTGAATATAATCCTCTTACAGAAGCCAAAGGTCAAGCAGCACAAACGCAAGATGACTCCATCCAAAACTAAACTGTCAGATACAGCTAAACTATCTGAGCATCTGCAAAATGTGTCCTTGAACAAGACCACATCAAAGAAGCCATTGCCTTAACTTTTTTTTTTTCTTTTTTCTTTTTTCATGGCACAATCCCTTTTGTCCCATAGTTAAGTTTTGTTCAGTTCATGTTTTCAGTTTAGATTCATTTATGAAATAAATTATCACTGCTGCAACTCTTGTCTTGTGGTGACTCACATTCTTCATGATGCTGGAAGAGGAACAGTCTCTGTTCATGTTAACTTTTCAAAAACCTGTTGGGCTGGATGGCAGGTCACCGTGACCTGAACATTATCAACGGCAGTTTATAGAGCACTGCAATGACCGTGTATTTTTGTATGCCAACCTGAAAGTTGGCAACCCAATAGGTTTTTTTTTTTTTTACATTTTACTTGGATTATTGCAGAAAATGAGCTGTCAAACAAGTTTCTTAGACCTTTTGTTCATAATAATCTTCACAAAAGAACAACTTTTGACTTTTGAAGCCTAAATGCAGTCACCAGACGTAAAAAATCTATATGTACACTAGTTGTATTACTTTAACGTAAAAGCAAGACATCTAAAAGCTTTAAAGTGGAATAAAAAGTCTACCACAGACCTTATTTTAGGTTTATTTTAACCTAATGTATTTAATAAAGGCTTTTAGTATGGTATGGTATGGTATACTATAGTAAAAAGATTAGATCAAATCTGAAAAGTGGGTATAGAAATCATTTTAACACATCAACTGAGGCTTAACTCCCATATCCTCACTGGGAAAGATTTATTAAACCGCTGTGCACATTCATCCATTCATACTTGCACACATACACTTTTGTTCGGTCTCTTTTACACAAACATTCACAAATGTAGATCACATTTAGAGATAACATGTATATAAAACCTCCGGTAGAGTGGACTGCTGATCGGCATGGTGAGGGGAGACCTTAAGGCTGCTCTCCAGAGGGCGGTGGCCTCATGGGCGTGGCAGGTTTTCTAAGGCCTTGTTTATTCAGCATCAAGTAAAAGCATTCAATTATCCGAGACTCTGGCTTTGACAGTATGGTGCCTCCGTGGCAGAGAGTAGAACACATAGGACCATTAGAACACAGATATGAGTGCTGTCTGAGGTGAGGCATGGTGCCCTGGTGGGGTTAGATCAGACTTCCTGGCCAGGACACGACGGTGAGCGCCACTCTGCTCCGCTGCTCCTTCAGCATGGGCACCAGGGCGGAATGACTCATGCCAGCGGTGGACAGACAGTTTACGGCCACTATCATGTCACCACACCTGAATGGAAAACAAAGCAATGTGATTGTCAATGCTCTATCAATACAATCTCAGCGGTAAAGAATGACATTAATACAACTGGTTAGTTTTTAATTAATCGTACTCTCTTAATGAATCTCACTCTCAGTTTGAATTATCCATCCATCCATACATATCCAAATACAGTTGTATTTAAAAAAAAAAACATTTCATGCAGACTTTAATATAAATATTCACAACAAAGTTCTGTGTTTTAAGATGACAATTATGAATTAAGGAATTATAAAAAATATTTTAAGAATATTATAATGAAACAAATTACATTTAATAAATATATTCACTAAATATAATTATAATGAAATATTTTAGAAAAACTGGTGTTTTTGTTTAGTGTAAATCAAAAGAATTATCTTGAAACACTGATGGCTTGTTTTTTTCCACATTTTAATCAAGCTCATATTGAAAGTGCTGTATCATCTAGCTGTGAAGCATTAGTTCATTGTTTGTTTTGTTGTGCTTGCTCACTTTAGACGGCCATCGTAGTAAGCGGGTGTTCCAAGGACGATAGTCTTGATAAAGAACGCCTGGTTGCTGTGGTTCTCCTCATAACCTCCAACAATGCTGAAGCCCCAGCTGCCAGGGTGACTTCTGCGGAGGACAATCTCATGACTGCTATGCAGGTAGCTGTGACAAAGAACAATGTGGAAAGTATGTGAACATAATCAGGAAATACATTTTTCCCCCATCTGTTTAATCGCCAACAAGTCAAAAATTACATGTCAGATTGCTTAGAATACTAGGGGACCACAGATAGAGAAACATAAATGTTAGGAGACAGAGAAATGGAGGATTTGGCACAATGAGAGGAAGGGAGAAGGAAACAGAAGGGTGCCAAAGCAAAGGCTATGGATGATAAAGGACAAAAGGGAGGGCAGATTGAAAAAGGAAAGAGTGAGATTGGACTGTATGACCCGAGGCTAGGCTAAAATGGGCTAGGAGCAAGTTATCTCCACATGTACGTTTCATCTGATAATCTGCAGCTGTTTACATTACGACACAGCCATAATCCTCATGGGTTAACACTGCATAAAGCTGCTGATCCAAAACACATCAACACTACAGACATTTTCCGTGTCCAAGTCATAAAAATAGCTGCCTTTTCTCCTTTCAAAGCTGTTTCCACTCAGATTTGGATGGGGAAAAGTAGGTGAAACGAAACCTGGCATGAAGGTAGTCCTGGCCAGATTGCATTGACTATTTTAGGGTTATTTGGATCAGTGCTCAGCAAGGTGAGGATGCTATTTTTAAGTCTCCTAATGGAGTTCATAGAGAGTCTGAAAAACCATTTGGACTCTTCCAAAAGTACATCCACTCTAATAGCGCTGTTGTTTTATTTCACTCATCAAACAATCTTCCAAGTGAAGCTCTACAAAATTTGATTTACCTGGGAAGTCCAAGCCACATCACCCATGATGGCGACCAGCTTGCGTCGTAGTCGTTTTCGTGCGGAGGGAGAAGCTCTTCGTCCAGGCTCGGTTCTTCAACTGTGCTGACCTCTAGTGCCTTCAGTTGGACAGAGCAGGACGCGGCGCTGGACTTCAGAGTGCCCACTGCCTCGCTGTGGCTCAGGTAGGTCAAATCCTGACCATTAATACTCAACAGTACATCCCCTGAGCAATGAGAGACGATAAAGACACTTAGAGACACTCCAAACAAACAGCCACACAGAGAGGACTGCAACACGGCTGAAGTCCCTTGGAGACAGATATTTCACTTCAGTGCACTTCATCATCAGAGACACAAGCGGTAAACTGTTTTCCTGTTTTCCTTTTTTTGGGGGGCCTTTTTGTCTAGAGGATAGGAAGCACCACAGCTTGATGTAATATGAATCTACAGTGTAAAACAGACATCACGACCAGTGTTGTCCGATTATAGAATTAATAACTAATGAGTTGGTTCTTTTTACGGAATCAACCACATACAGTACAGCCAGTGTAGTCTAAATTCCCAAACAAATTATTCTAATGACTCTATTCTTTTTAGTGAATCAAACACATACAACCAGTTTATTCTGAATCCTGAATGGATGACACTGTTCTTTTTAGTGATTTAAACACATACAGCACAAACAGTGTATTCTGATTCCTGAACAAATGACTCTAATTACTTGGGTCTTTTTAGTAAATCAAACACATACGCAAGTGCAGTGTGATTCCTGAATGAATGACTCTGAGTCACTTCTATTAGAGAATCAAACAAATCCTGCACAGCCAGTGTAGTGTGATTCCCGAATGAATGACTCTAATGAGTCAGTTCTTTTAGAGAATCAAACACATATACAGCACAGCCAGGGTAGTATGATTCCTGAACGAATGAGTCGGTTCTTTTTAGTGAATCAAACACATACAGCACAACCAGTGTATTCTGATTCTGAATGAATGATTCTAATTCAAACACATATAGCTCAACTAGTATAGTTGGTTTCCCAAATTAACAATTCTAATGAGTGAGTAACTGAAAACTTGAATAAGTTTAGTTACTGACTGGTTTTTCTTAAGACAACATGAAGTAGCTTGAATTTACAAGAAAGTTACACATTATGCAATTTATCAGTAGTATTTTATAAATATGATTGAATTAAACATTTTATTTGTTTTAGTATTGTTATTTGATACTATATAATTAAGGCCAGTTATTGGATTGCATTTATTCTGCCTCTAAGAAGTCACTAAACACACTTTTTGAAAGAATTGTTTTAAATGTATTTATTTTAGGGATGTCCCAGTCAATCTGGTGCCCCAGATCGGATACTTGTATTTTCCTGGTGTTTGGTGCACATTTCGAGTACATTAAAGTTATTAAAATCAAACCCCTGTTGTGCAGGGATGTGCAGCTGCAGAGAGTTTCTCAGGGGCAGGGGCCCAAATTTTAAAATGGGGCATCTATCACTACGGAGTAATTCCAATACAACATATTATAACACTTATAGTTGGTACTGGTAGAATGTCTAAATGTATATATACATACATTGTAAGCAGACTGTGTGGTCACAATTATGAATATGGGACTACTTATATAAACGTCTTGTATTTTATATGTACAGTAAGCAGAATAATTGCAACAAAAAAAAAGTAGAGATAAGGTTAGAAAGCATGAAGCTCACGGTGTCAGAATGCTGTAGAATGTCTGTCAGTCAAGTCCGAAGCAAGACAGAACCCATAGCAACACGTTATGGCAACAATGTCTCAGATAGTCTGACGGCAGATAAAAATAAACAGTAAATAAATGACTTTTGAGTGATTACTTACAAAAGTGCGCATCAAATATGCTAAATGCGGAAGCTCGAACAAAGCTTTAAGCTCACTTATGGGTGCATACCACCACCACCCATAGATATGAAAACATAGATTCCAAATTTCGACCGCTCCAGACACGTGGGCGCACCCGCCATCTTGGAACACGTTGTCTGTGTGTCATCACTCATATTAAGAATCAATGATGCCACAACATTGCGCAGCTTCTGGTGTGTGAAACTGCCAAGTGGGATAACCTTTAACAGGTGCGAATGTGTTGGGTTGTGTTTTTATATGTATTAACTCAATATTACAGGTTTTTAAACTATGGTGTTGAATCACACAATAATACGGAGCCCCGCACATGACATGCAGGAAAAAATAGTAGGCTAAATCGTGCGGACAATTTACTAATTCGTTCCCTCGATTTATAAATTGTGCGCATGATTTATAAATCGAGGGAACAAATTAGTAAATCGTGTGAATGGTTTAGCAAGTCGAGGGAACGAAGTAGTAAATCGTGGGCATGATTTATAAATCGAGGGAACGAATTAGTAAATCGTGCGCACAATTTACTTTTTTTTCCTTGCATGTCATGTGCAGGGCTCCGTACAATAAGGGATATGTATAAATAAAGTAAATAGGCATGTCATGTTGACGGCAGCTGCATGAACTTAAACTTGGGTCAGGATTATTTAGATGCGAATTTAAGAAAGAAAATTAGGTTTATGTAACTCACCACGTTTGATTCGTCCATCACGTGACAGGCAGCCATGGGGCTGGACACTCGTCACAAAGATTGGCAGCTCTCCGCTCTTACTGCCCCGTCCCCCTGCCACAGTCATTCCCAGAGACTCGTGAGGTTCCTTCTTCACAGTGATGTGTTTCTCCTTACAGGTCACACACTGGGAGAGGTCCTACAACACACGCTCATATTTACACAAGCAGCAAAAAATAAGAAAAACGGAAAGCCCATTTCTTAATTGACACTCTGATCGGATCTCTGTAGAGGGCTGTTCATCATTCCAATGGGATCAGCTCTACTCCAACTTCATAATTGATCTCATAATAGATCCAACCAGGAGTAATTAAGGTTGGTGTCTGAACTCATGAAAAACTGGAGGCTACCCAGATGCTTCGGAAATAGGGCTCCCTAATTACGTCTTTACAGAGCTAAAATAGATTCTGCAACACACACAGACTTGCTCTCGCTCTTGGCTGCAGGCATGTGTACTCACTCTCTGGGTGGAGGACCTGGCAAGGTGCAGACTTGGGACGGGGCTTGGGGTCGCAGTGCAGGGAAGCGGCGGGATGTGTTCATGGCTCCAAATGTCCCTGGTTAAGGTGGAGCCTGTGTGCACAGCCATAGTCTGCTTGCTGGACCGGCTAATCAGCAGATTGACTCTTTCTCCACTAGCCTAGAAAATGACAGTAGGCGGTGTGTATAAATACCTAATACTCTTACTCCAGGGGTGCCATAATGGGGGGAGGGGTCAGGGCGATTCCAAGGGCCTTGACCAGAGTTGGGGCCCAATGGGGATGATGATTTCAACCACCATCCACCGGACACGCGATATAAACCATAGCGGCACCCCTGTATTGAAAAGACAGTCTGCTGTCTGCCAGTGCTATTCTTAATGCTTTAGCTGCCCTTTCTCTGTGTGATCGGGGCAGCCAGATGGGAGAAAGCAGCTCACGTAGACATAAAGATACTATCAATCACATTACCCTCTGAGCAGGGCAGCAGCATCAGTGTCCTAATGTCCCAAAACAGGCACTGAGATTTGCACAGATGACAGTAGCTGTTTTATTATGAGAACATTTATTAGAGGAAACTAGATTTATATTTTCTGAAAAAAAGGTGAGCCTGTGCAAAAGTCACCGCCATGCTAGGGTGGTTGCAAGGATGATGCTATGTCATTGCTAGGTCTTTACTTACTGATCTTATTGGCCCGATATTGGATATTTAATTGTGCATGGTAATGTTTGCATTTAGATAACAGTGTTGTTAAGGGTGCTTTCATACTAGGTTTGATTGCCTGGACTGAACCCGAGTTCAATTGCTCCCCCTTCCCCCGCTGGACTGTGTTCATATTATATTATTTGGGTCCGAACCGGGGTGCGTTTGCATCATCAAAGCAGCAGCTGTTTATCCTGTTGCTTGGTAACAACGGCGAGCGAGAAGGTGGCAAAATGCATAGCGATGCTCACCTCACCTTTATATTTTTGTTTTTGAACCGCTGGTTTTGTTACCAAAGCTTCAGTACGTAATGGCACTTGCGTCTATCTGCCGCGAATGTACTGCAAATGCTCTAAAGAACGCTGAAGACGAGCAGAAATTAGATATACAGCTCTCTGCTTGCAGTATGTCAGTTACGCTCGTCAGGAAAATGAGTGAAACACACACAAACACATTTTTATCAAATCATACATAATTAATAGCGGTTCACTTCGATTTTGTACGATTACGTTCACATCAGCAGCAAACCATACCGGAATTCACATGAACCGAACCCCAGACCACCTTTTTAAGCGGACTCGGGTACGGTTCGCGGGTGCGCACCCGAGTTCAAAAGACAGTGTTCACATCATCCAAACGAACCGAACTCTGACGTCAATCGAATCCGGGTGCGCACCAAAAGTGCTAGTGTGAAAGCACCCTAAAATTTAAACTTAAAAAACTTAAATGAAAATGAGAAATGTTGCTTTGTTATCCAAGTAAGTACTACAATGAAACTGAAATAAAAATAAATGATATTAAATTAAATTATAATAAATGAAAGCTATATATATATATATATATATATATATATATATAAATTCATTAGTTAAATATATAAAAAATAAAAATAACAAAATTAATCTAAATGTAAAAAAAAATGTAAATATAAAAGTTTATTCAAAATATGAATATTATAATAGTATATAAATAATACTAAAAATAACATCTGTTGCTCACTTAAAATTAATGTTTAAAAACACTAATAATGTAATAACTGTTAAATGTAATATTTAGCTATTGTTTATACTGTATAATGCTGTGATACCTAAATTCACTTGTAGCATTTAAAATGATTTTAGTTCTTAGTGTTTTATTTGTAATTTATTTAGACAAAAATATAGAATATCGTAACACTTTACAATAAGGACTATTGTAAATAGTTAATGTAAATAGTTAATAGTTAATGTATTAACTAACCACAAGCAATTTATTTGTACTGTATTGGTTAATCTTTGTTAACGTTAGTTAATTAAAATCCAGCTGTTCATTCTTTGTTCATGTTAGTTCACAGTGCATTAACTAATGATAACAAATACAACTTTCGATTTTAATAATGCATTAGTAAATTTTGAAATTAACATTTACAAAGATTAATAAATGCCGCAGAAGTGCAATTCATTATTAGTTCATGTGACTAATGTAGTTAACTAATGAAACCTTATTGTAAAGTGTTAATGTTGTTTAATATCATTATCAAAGCAAAGGTCTACTAGCATCCTTATCTTGACCTGAACTGCCCCACATACATGCTTTCTCTCTACCTGTATAATCTGAGCTGCCTGCTCAGGCGTCCCGTGTCTCAGGTCATGCTCGTTGACGGCCAGAACTCTGTCGTTGCTGCAAAGTCGTCCGTCTTTAGCCGCTAAACCTCCCTCCAGCAAGTCCAGGATAAACACACCCGCTTCATCTGTACGCCGCACCAGCTTGATCCCCAGCTGCTCTGATGATTCCCGCTTGTGCAAGGTGATGCGTACGCTGGCAGGGCTGCCCTTGGGCGTAGCAGTTGCCACAGGTGGCCTGGCAGAACAGCGGCGTTCTCTCAGGACTGTCAACTGCAGAGTGGCACTGGGACGTGCCAGTGTGGAG